>OX243813.1:36015905-36385905 GCA_945859605.1 Lumbricus rubellus
TGAGCGCGATCAAGTCCGTCGCAGTGGTGGTCGTCTTGACATGTTGGTGACATCTCAGGTAAAATATTATATGAGTTAATATAATATCACTTATTACGCACCATTCTCTCTTGATAGTCTGTCTCTGTCCCTCTTACTGTCTCTCTCTAGTTCTATCTCTCTCTGTCTTGCTCTCTGTCTGTCTGTCTCTCTCTGTCATCTGTTTATCTTTCTGTCTCTCTCTGCCTCGGTCACTGACTCTCTCCCTGTCTGTTTATCTGTCGCTCTGTTTCCTGTCTCCCTCTGTCTCACTCTGATTTCTGTCTCTCTCTATCTCTCTGTTTCTGTCTCTCTGTCTCTAGCTGTCTCTATATGCCTCTGTCTCGTTCTCTCTCCCTGTCTCTCCCTGTCTTTCTCTGTCTCTGTCTGTCTCTTACTCTGTCTGTCTCGCTCTGCCTATCTTTCTCTCTCTGTGTGTATCTCGGTCTGCTGGCTCTCTATGTCTATTTCTATGTGTCTCTGTCTGTTTCTGTCTGTCCCTGTCTCTGTCTGTCTTTTTCTCTGTCTGTCTTGCCCTGTCTATCTTTCTCTGTGTGTGTGTTTCGGCCCGTCTGGCTCTCTATTTCTCTGTCTTTCTCTGTGTCTCTCTGTCTGTCTCTCTGTCTTACACGAGTAGTAATTATTAAAAATCCGCTGTTCAATAGACTAGCCTACGTGATTTGTCGGCTGTGGCGGGTCAGTAAGCAAGCACGCAACGTCGGTGAACTTAGTGAAATTAATGTTTTCTTACACTAATTTTGCAAAGATTTAAGTAACACTGAGACTCGCAATTTAAGACATCTGGCCAATGGCAACAAAACTCTCGGCTCAGGGGCATTCGGTGCACCGCACCGAATGGACCTATGTTAAACACGGCCATGGCCGCAGTATGTGAAAAAGGAATAAGGAAGGGTAGGCCTATATCTGACCCCGGCGAACGGCGGCCAAAGTAGACCGAAGCCAGAGTAGGTCTAAACAGTTAAAATTGGTGGGATGGAGCTTGAGCTTGGGCGCCACGCCAAGCAATGGATGAAACTCTAAAATCAATGCGTTGCTGCAGCGGGAGCGAATGGAAGTCGTTCCTCAGGAGGGTAGGCTATAAGAACACGAGAATATCATGGGATGCCACCAACTAAGCATGCATGCTGCGGATTGAATGACCCTATACCAAAGAGATCAGGCGGACCTGTAGAAGGCCATCAATCCCATCATATAGAGCAGAGCAGTTGTCAAGACTTCTGCAAACAAAAGCATGGACAAGAGCAGAAGAGGCTGTGAACGAAAGAGAGAGAGACAGACGGACGGACGGACGGACGGAGAAAGGGAGGGAGGGATGGAGAGACGTAGGGAGAGAGAGAGGGAGGGACGGAGAGAGATATATATATACGACATGGAGCTGTCGCAGTTGATAAATTATAATCTACACTGTGTCCGGAAAAAAGACCCATATTTAAAATCAAAATAAATAGTAAATATTTATCGATTTTCACAATTGAAACACCGTTTTAATCCTGACATATTTGTCTAACATTAGTGAAGATAAAAAAAGTTCCAGTCGCAATAATGACGTCAGAATCACGTCATTTGCATCCAAATGCATTTAGCCGGTCATTCATAGTAGTGGTAAACTGGATCTTCTGAGACATTTGACCAAATCCCTGCTTCAAAAAATAAGTTGACCCAAACATAGCTTCAAAAAATAAGTTTAACCAATACCAACCAATAAAAAGAAGAATCGAAACGTCGAGAAATTCCAATAGTTTCGACCACTTCGTGCACGAACCAATAGCCAAGGATAAAAAACCAACATCAACCTATAGCCAAGGATAAAACCACATACCCCCTATCACGGGAGGCCAAACCACCTCAAGCGCGCCTATGACTCATCATCGATGCTATTGGAAATCACCGCGGCATCGATGATGAGTCACGGGATGATTACGCCGGCTGGAAATTACCTGTAGTATCGATGAGTCGCTTGATCATAACAAATTTTTTCTCTTGTGTATATAAAATAACTGAAAAATGGAATATACAACTCGACTTAAAGACAAAATATCCCAATATAAAATGGACTACACGAAGAAAACTGTTATTGAAATAAGAAAAATCGCGAAGCAGAGCGGCTTGCACGGATATACGAGACTACGCAAGGCAGAGTTGCTTGCTAAAATTATAGCCTATAACGGTACTTTGCTTGACGCACCCGTTCCCATGATTGAATTCCCAATACTAGAACCCGTTCCAGCAGCGACAGTACAAAAAATATTCGTTGAAACAAAATCAGCGATTAATACATTCGCAGAGTGGATCGAGGGATATATTCCTGAAGAACCAAAGAAAAAGGTGGATGAAAAGTTAGATGTGTTGATAGCCGAAGTGAATTCTATATTCGCTAAAATTCCTACGAAGGCACGTGAAATTACAGAGACGGCTTCAGCTATCAAAGGCTTTACGAAACAATACACAGTAGAGGGGGCTAGCGGTATTGATGCAACATCTTTTCTCGACATCGTTCAAGCACAGGTGATAGACTTGTTGTCAAAAAATCGGCAGACTAAGTTCAACTTGGTCCTCACCTGCACGATGGAGAAGGTTGACATGAAGACTGGAGAAGTAGATTCCAAAGACTTTCCATTTCTTTCAAAGACTGAGGTGATTCTAGACTCCACTGATGTAGGTGAAATTTATAACAACGCGAAAGATAAAATTATGGAGTCGATGGCTACCTTCCAGATGCAGGGTAGTAACTGGAGACTCAGAGCGGTTCAAAAATTAGAAATCAACACGGTTGTTTATAAACCGCTGAAAGGTAGTTCCTTCATTCCCCTACCGAAATGTTTAGCGAGTAAAAACGAGATTTTTAATATGAAGAATGAAGACGAAGAATGCTTCAAGTGGTGCGTAACAAGAGCCTTAAACACCGTTGAAGAACATCCGGAAAGAATTACGAAAGAATTAATCAAACAGTCTGAGGAACTTAATTGGTTTGGTATTGAATTCCCAGTTGCGGCGGATGCTAATGTAATAAGTAAGTTTGAGATAAATATTAATATTAGTATTAATGTTTTCGGTTTTGAAGAGGGAGATGTTGGTCTATTCCCACTATATATATCAAAGCATGAGAACGATAGGTGCGTAGATCTATTACTCATTTCTGATGGAGAAAAGAAGCATTATTGTTGGGTAAAAAACTTCAATAGACTGATGGCTAAGAAAACAGACAAGTCCTCTCATTCAATGCACTATTGTAAAAGATGTTTACAGAGATATAGAGATCTAGGTTCGCTGCACAAACACACTGAATACTGTTCCCAACACGCAGCTCAAAAGATAGAACTCCCAGCTCCAGGAACTATGCTAAGCTTTAAAAATTATCATAGAAAAATGCGTGCCCCATTTGTTGTAATGGCAGATTTTGAAAGCCTGATTAAACCTATAGACACGTGCCAGCCCGATCCCAGCATATCCTATAGACCAGGCTTGGGATCTGAAAATTACACTGTTAGAAGCAAATCATGTAACAATTTGCTAACTGGTGTTTCTAGACTAATTCGACCCCCCTGAAAACGAAAATCGCTGTTAGCAAGCTGGATTTTTATCTGTTCCATGAGAAAACAAGATGGCGGACAAAATGGCTGCCAATTGCTTCAAATAAATAAAAGTAAAGTATTTCGTGATAGGAACACGGTTTTAGATTCTAAATTAAGACTATAGGGTCCAAGGAATGCAATGGAATCAAAGACATATATGTAGCCCTGCAAGAAAATCAATATGGCGGACAAAATGGCGTCCAGAATCTTAAATGGCTATAAATGAAGTTATGTATGCAATAGAAACATGATTTCAGAGTCTAAATCAACATTTTCTAGGTCAAGGAATGCAATGGAACCATGGTCAGATATGTAGCGCTGCTCAAAAACCAAAATGGCGGACAAAATGGCGGCCAGAATCTGAAAGTGGCTACAAATGATGTTATGTATGCAATAGAAACATAAATTCAGA
The DNA here is from genome assembly GCA_945859605.1 of Lumbricus rubellus. Lineage (NCBI taxonomy): Eukaryota > Metazoa > Annelida > Clitellata > Crassiclitellata > Lumbricidae > Lumbricus > Lumbricus rubellus. The sequence continues at coordinate 36,019,929 of OX243813.1, forward strand.
GTCTAAATAAACATTTTCGAGGTCAAGGAAAGCGATGGAATCATGGTCAGATATGTAGCGCTGCACAAAAACTAAAATGGCGGACAAAATGGCGGCCAGAATCTTAAAATCGTTATAGGTTAAGTCATGTATGCAAAGGAATCATGATTTCAGGGTCTAAGTCAACATTTTCGAGGCCATAGAATGCGATGGAATCAATATCACATATGTAGCACTGCAAGAAAATCAGAGTGGTGGACAAAATAAGTAAGTAGGCCTAAGTATATACTTTAATGAACCGCCTGCAAACGCACTGCGGTCATATTCTTGAATTGGTTATTAGTGAAGTTTTGTATCTAATGGAAATATGATTCCAGTATGTACATGAAAATTTCCGAGTCAAGGAATGTGATTTAGTTAAAGGTACATCATATGTTACGTGACACTGCCAGAAAGCCAAAAACCAAAATGGTGGACAACAGCTTTAATTGGCTATAGATGATGTACTGTACTGAATGTATGTGATGGAGACATGATTTCAGATTGGACTAGTTAGTGTTTTCTTGGTATAATAATTCGGACAGAATAGCCGCCGCAATAAGGCCAACTCTCTACGAAATGCTCTAATCGGAATTCGACTCATTCAAACACGAAATACACGAATCATTGAGGAAATCTACTTCGGAAATGCTTGAGGAACGTTGCGAGGGTTTGGAAAACCAGTTATCTCAACTTGAATCCGAGAACAAAACTCTGAAAACCCAGGTGAACTCCATTGAAAATACGACCTTCAAGTCTACAATAGTAATCCAGGGTCTAGAGCCAACCGAACAGGAACGGTTACCTCGTGGTGACTCTCAATATAAATGTCCAGTGAACACATTCATGAACTTTGCACATCAAAAGATGAACCTGCAACTACAACCCCAGGACGTCTATTCTTATTGGGCAGAAAAGTGAGACTGTGAGACAAGGTCGCCCGTTGTCACCCCTAATATTTAACATCTACATAGAAGAATTGGTTAGAGAGGCATTAGAGCAATAAAGAAGAGGGAATAAAGACTGGGGAAAGATCGATTAAGGCGCTAAGGCTTACGGATGACCAAGCAATGATGGCGATAAGTCAGACAGGCTTGAGAAGCCGGAACTTCAACATATTCTGCAATTGTGGCAATTATGGCCGAAGTCTTTTCTCTCCTCAAATATGTGCAGTGATGGGGTGGGCGCCGGTGGCGCATTAACTAACACACTGCCATGCATATCAGTGGACTGGAGTTCGATTCCCGACGTCCTTGTAGGAAAGACGTACTTGTAGACCGCTTTTAGCGTTCTTGTATTGCAGGGCGTCTATTCTGTTAGTAGTAACGATTTGTTTTCCTGTGAATTGTTTAAATTGTATATAGACTCCGCCAAAGGGACACCTGTTGAGGTGCCTTGTGCCTGTCCCAAGCCAGGATAAAGGAAGAGGGTTCTGCGGTGGGCTTGCAACCCACCCAGGTAAAACACTTTTGCGCAACAGAAACAACGCAGAAAGAGCAAAAAAGCAACAGTCTGGACTCCGGAGGGAAGACGTGGCAGAGGGAGGCCAAGGAAGAACTGGATGAGGACTATACGAGAGGATTTACAAGATCTTGAGATGACATGGAACGATGCTGTCAAGATGGCGATGGACAGAGTGGAGTGGAGAAGCTGCGTTGCCCGATGTGCAGAGCTGCACGGGAAGGACTAAGGTTCTAAGGTTAAGCTAACTGTACACTGTAGCCGGTTGCGGTCTGTCAACCGAATTGTTCAATAAAGGAAATATTATTATTTTTTACCCGTGGTATAGGCCTATACGATCTTTTAGGCTTTAAGAATAATTATAATTACTATTATCATTAATAGATAAATTTTAACGCGCTCAAAGTCACATCAAACTGTGAATCTGAGTCACGGATAGCCAGCCACCATGCGTTAAATATTCATGTGCTTGAAGGTCAAGGTGATAGATATTGTTTTATTTTAGCCGAAATATCTCAGAGATGTCATTTTTCTCCTCCTTCTGCATCTTGTATGTATATGTATATCTTCTTCTTTTCCTTCCGGCTAGGATTAATCCCTCGCTGAGGAGGGGTCAGCCACTCGGATTCTTTGTCTCCTTGTTGTTCTGTCTCCAGCGTCTTCCGTTTTCAGATGAAGAAGCTCCATGTCCTGCTTAATCTATCTATCTATCTATCTAAGCAATTTATATAGCGCCCTCATCCGATCGCTCCACATGCCCATACCACCGTAATCTGGCCTCTCAAATTTTATCAGTTATACAGGCTACTCCAACTGCTTTTCGTATGTTCTCGTTTCTTCTCTTGTCTTTCAAGGATGCTCCAAGTATCCAACGTAGCATCCTCATTTCTGTTCTCTCCAGCAGCTCCTCATCTCTCCTCCTCAACGTCCAGGCCTCTGCTCCGTAGATCATCACCGGTCTTATCATTGTCCTATATATCTTTCCTTTAAGATGGGTCTTGATCTTTCGGTCACATAGCACGCATGTCAAATCTCTCCATTTCTGTCAAGCTGCCTTTATCCTATTCTTCACATCTTGCTCACATCCTGCTTTGGCATTCATTACCGACCCTAGATATTTGAAGGTCTCCACTTGCCTCAGTGTATTTCCTCCACCATCAATAATCACAAAGTTCTCATCCGTCTTTGAACACACCATGGTTTCAGTCTTGTTGGCATTTATTTTAAGGCCCTTCCTCTCCATTGTCGTCTGCCAACCAGTGAAGCTTGCTTGACCATTTTGCGCCGATTCATCCACCACAATCAAGTCACCAGCATACAGCATATCCCACGGTACATCTTTCCTGATATTCTCCGATATCGCATCCATTACAATGATAAACAGTAGTGGGCTCAGACATGATCCTTGATGTACACCAACTCGTATCTCAAATTCCACCGTGCCCTGCACCTCACCGAAGTGCGTGCCCCATCATACATGGACTTTACTAGTCGCACAATCTTCTTCGTTACTCTCTTCTTTCTAAGACTCCAGTATACCACCTCCCTTGGTACTCTATCAAAGGCCTTTTCCAAATCCACAAAGGCCCAGTATCTCTTGCCGTTTCCTTCCAAGACTTTTTCCTGCATCTGCCTCAGGATGAATATTGCATCTGTTGTTCCCCTACCCTTCATAAACCCAAACTGATTATCATGTATCTCATCTTGCTGTCGAAGGCGTCCTTCAATCACCCTTTCATACACTTTCAATCCGATCTCCAGGAGCTTGATTCCTCTGTAGCTACCGCACTCCATTGCATCTCCCTTCTGCTTGTAGATTGTTACTATTTCGCTTGCCTTCAGATCATCCGGCAACAACTCATGCCTCATGAAGTCATTCAGAATTATGTAAAGCCAGTCAACGCCATCCTGATCAAGGGCTTTAGGCATTTCAGCTGTCATTCCTGATGGTCCCGGTGCTTTGTTGTTTTTCATCCTCTGTATTGCCAGTTCAATCTCTTTGCGTGTTATTTCGTTTTCTGGTCCTTCCACAGGATCCTCTTTCTCCAGTGGCTCCCTTGCATTTTCCACATTCAGCAGATCATCGAAATATGACTTCCATCTGTCCTTGATGGCTTCCTCATCAGTTAGAATTTTACCATCAGCATCTTTGATCATGTTCACCGATTGTTTATCCTGCCTGCTTTTCTGCCTGGCCTTCGCAAGCCTGTATATTTTTGCCTCTCCCTCCTTTGTATCGAGTTCGTCGTATAGTTGCTGTACTGAAATACTCTTTGCTCGTGCCACTGCTCTTTTGTATATGTATATGTAAATGTATGTATGTATATGAACATTTATGTAGTGCCTTACAATAACCTCAAGAAGGCGCCTAAACTTAGACTGATTCGTTCTCTTAAAAATTCTGACTTGTTTGTCCCATGAGCTGGATGCAATATTGCTCAAATTGGATCCTCTACTGTCATTGGACCCTCTTTAGTGGGAACAGAATTTAATAAGATGGGTCCAAAGACCCTCCATATTGACTTCTTTTTCATTTCCTCCACTTTCACTGGGATTCTTCTGTCTGGATCGTTTTCTCTTTCCAATATCTGGCTCTCTTCTTAAGAGCTGTTTCTGTCTGTGTTCTCGCAATTGAAGCACAACTGAATGGCCATGGTTGTGAGCGGCGCTATAGAAATTACTAATTGCATTACATTGCATTATCAGCAAAGTAAAAATTATATTAAATTTTAAATTATTCTGTAAGGTATACCATCATTGTGATGCTGTGTTGTTCTATAATTTATATATAGAGCCAATAATGTTATTAAAGTTTAGTATTCTTTCGGACACCATTAGTCCATTAGTGTTATGCCACATTTAAAGTGGTAGATTTTGGGAACGAATTATACAGCTATGGTGTTGTTGACTTGTGGTGTTGGTTTTTTCTTCTGCAGCACATGTCATCACGTGAGAAAAACTCAAATCACAGGGTCGGAATTCTCTCTCAACTGTTCCAAGTCTCTCTTCAACGTTATGGACAATATCCATATTGTTCCGCAGCATGAACTATTAAAACCACTCTGATTGTGCAGTCTCTCAGTTGGAATATTATTCATAGCTAATATTAAGACGCTTCTTTTTCAACTTGTTTACCTCTGTCCAAATTTTTGACTGACTTTTATTGTTGTTTTATGCAGTATTATAATGACAATATAAAAGTCTTTGGATTGAATAGGCTAAGAGCATCTAAGAGCAGCTAAATTGTTCAATGATATGGACCGTCAGTATTGACTTCGTTGTAGAAAACCAGTGTCATAGTTGATGTCACCAATTTAAAATCGTATTTTCATTTCCTCACTAGTCTGTTTTCAAATAAAGACTGTAATGGAGTAGTATGTGATGAATTTCTAAAACAATTACGTATACTGCGCATGATGTTCAAGTATTTTGTACATGTAACAAATGTCTTATTCTTCTCGTGGACAAAATATTTGTTAATAATTATGCAGCAAAGTTCTGTTGTTTGCTTATTGATAACCGATATAATGCATGGCACCATTTCAGCATCATATATATATTTTCACCAAGATTCATATAACTATCTAGATCTTCTAGTGCTTATTATCCACTGGGTACCTGATAAAATATAAGTGTATGATATTACATCAATAATTGTGAAGTAATAGTTTGCTTGAGTACGTTTTAAGATAGATGATGGTTTTGTATGATGACTGCAGCACTATTCCTTTGAACAGTTAAATTTTTTACAGTATTTTCATGACTAGGATTTCGCTTGGTTTCCCATTGTGCATGTAGTCTCATTTTCATATCGAGCTTTTGAACTTAAACAGCTAGAACCGTTTTTTGTCATTAAATATTGTGAATATGATATCTCGTGCATTCTTTACATGCAGGTCAAGAATATTTTATGGTATCGCCACCCAAATGAGTGGAAAATTCCAACAAGGAGCTTTTTAAGTGGATATTTCCAAATGAAGGGGTGGAATATTTCATAATTGAGTCAACGTAGAATTTTCCAAAGATGGAGTGGCATTTTCAACCATTGAGCCAAAGTGGAAATTTGTAAGGAAGGAGTGGCAATTTCCACTACTGAGCCAAGATGGAAATTTCCAAAGAATTAGTGGCTTTCTCCACAACTGGGGAAAGATGGAAATTTCCTAAGAATTAGTGGCTTTCTCCACCACCGATCCAAGATGGAGAATTCCAAAGATTTAGTGGCTTTCTCCACCATTGAGCCAAAGTGTAATTTTCCAAAGAATTAGTGGCTATCTTCAACACTGGGCAAAGATGGAAATTTCCAAATAATTAGTGGCTTTCTCCACCATCGATCCAAGATGGAGAATTCCAAATATTTAGTGGCTTTCTCCACCATTGAGCCAAAGTGTAATTTTCCAAAGAATTAGTGGCTATCTCCACCAATGGGCAAAGGTGGAAATTTCCAAAGAATTGGCAGATTTCTCCACCATTGAGCCAAGATGGAAAATTCCAAAGAATTAGTGGCGTTCTCCACCATTGGGCAAAGATGGAAATTTCCAAGAAGGTGCGGCATTTTCCACCTTTCAGATACGGTGTAGACTTCCCAGTTATGATGGAATTTTCCACCAAAAGTCAAGGGTGGAACTGGACCACCCTTGTCTAAGGGTGGAAATATTTCCACCTTAGGGTGTTGTTTGTGGACCACCAACTTTAGTGGAAATTTCCACGATTTTTTTTAACAGTGTAGCATGCATCTACATGTATCATGGCTGTGTATTTGTGTAGTGTGTAGGCCTATTTGCTCGATGGGACAACATAATATGAACCGGAATATTGACACAGTATTATGTTTATGCCAAATGATACGTCGTATTAGAGAACGTAGGCCTACACATGGTCTAAACTCTAAACTAAAAGGATCATAAGGACAACTGCTACAGCATGAAATGGGGAATGTGTAGTAACTCTTAAGACGTTTACTATGCAGACTTATCTAGTAACATTGCTTAATCGCTCAAGTGTCATGGACTATATATATATTTATATATATATATGTATATATATATATATATTGGTTAATCTATTCCACTTCGTCTGAGGAAAAGCAAGGTTATTATTGGGGGAAGCAAGGTTATTATTGGGAGAAGCAAGGTTATTATTGGGAGAAGCAAGGTTATTATTGGGGGAAGCAAGGTTATTATTGGGAGAAGCAAGGTTATTATTGGGAGAAGCAAGGTTATTATTGGGAGAAGCAAGGTTATTATTGGGAGAAGCAAGGTTATTATTGGGGGAAGCAAGGTTATTATTGGGGGAAGCAAGGTTATTATTGGGGGAAGCAAGGTTAATTTTTGGGGGAAGCAAGGTTATTATTGGGGGAAGCAAGGTTATTATTGGGGGAAGCAAGGTTATTATTGGGGGAAGCAAGGTTATTATTGGGGGAAGCAAGGTTATTATTGGGGAAAGCAAGGTTATTATTGGGGAAAGCAAGTTTATTATTGGGGAACGAACGAGCGTCCGAAGGATGATCGCCAAGGCGCACTGCACCGAGCAGAGGACAAGTTGTTGGACCAACCACAGACGATGAACCGGTCTGCATTGTCGCAGTGCGAGTGAAAGAAACCATTAAATTTGTCACCATGGACAGAAAAGCGAAGTGCACGGCGGCCTATGCAAATTAAACGGGGGAGGCAAAGCTCGTGCAGATAAGAGGTGCCCAGCTTCATAAACATCGCCACACCAAAGATGTAATCCTGAATGAGATGCGATGCGGAAAAGGAAGCCAGTGCACATATGCGTACGGGAGATTTCAACAGTGGGGGGGTCAAAGATTTTACTTCTGCATGCCCGAAAAATAAATCTCGTGGTGGGAAATACTATTTTTCCCAGACAAAAATTTGAAATATGTCGTGAAAATTTGTTAAAAATCGTATTTTCCCGGGTCTGCTTGCCCGAAAAAACAGACTTGCCCGAAATTTGGGGGGCATTTGCCCCCTCTGGACCCCCGCCTCGTACGCCTATGCCAGTGCAAGACCTCGCGCATATATTGGGATACACGGTCGGATTTGGGGAGCCCGCCAATAAATCGCGCGGCAACCCGATGAACCTCTCCAACATCTCAATCCGAACCCACGGGAGACCAGCAAAAATGGAGGCGCAGTTAATGTGTGTATAGACCTACTTTAAATGTCAATGAACTACAAAGTATTATTGTCCATACAGATGGTGGTAGTTTTCCGCTTGGTACCGGTATATAAAATGCATAGGCTTATTATAGTTCTCTTGTGGAATATTTAAATTTTATTCTGACTTTTCTACTATTTTCTTTTCGATTTCTTGCAAAGGTCGTAGGCCTACATTGTTCTTTGTTTTGTTCTTCGTCCTTTTCTCGTGCAACAAGATTCCTAGAAGATGTCAAGTCAGAGTTCGTGTTCTTTAAAGTTGACATTCTCGTATAGAAGAATTTTGTAACACAACATGTACCAGACAATCTAACGAGGTTGGGTCGTTCAAAGATCAATGTGTTGACAATAAAGCACATAACATAACCTAGGCATACAATGTACAATGTACAATGGCACATATATAGGCCTAGACTATGCATATAAACGGGGGAGGGGTGCGAGTAAACACAAATCGCTATTTCTCTCTGATTCAATTGACAGATCTTCGTTCTCATATAGGCGCCAAGTTTACAAAAAATCTGAGTTCCAAAGAAAGTCAAAGTAGGCTAATCCTGCGAGACAGCTTGGAAAATTTTGTGGATCTTGGTCCTCCGCCACGACTGACCTCCTCTGCGTACTTGTGATTCGCAACATTCTGTCAACTCGGGCCATTCCTCTATATGCAGTGTTTAATCTAGTCCCCGTCCTCTGGGGGGGGGGAATTCAGGTTTCTGGGGGGGGGGGGAGACAATTGAGCGTCCAAAGGACGCTCGTGAGGCGCGTAGCGCCGAGACCGGGTGGGGGAGGAGTATGGGGAGGGGGGTTGCCCCCTCCCCATCAGAAATTTTTGGAATTTCCACATTGCAATGGCAGCATTTTATGGTGTCTTCTTAACAAAAACCTGTACTTTTTGAGAGCCTCACCAGAAACTTTTGGAATTTCCACATTGCAATGGAAGCATTTTAAGGTGTCATCTTAACAAAAACCTGTACTTGTTCATAGCCTCATGAGAAATTTTTGGAATTTCCACATTGCAATGGCAGCATTTTATGGTGTCTTCTTAACAAAAACCTGTACTTTTTGAGAGCCTCACCAGAAACTTTTGGAATTTCCACATTGCAATGGAAGCATTTTAAGGTGTCATCTTAACAAAAACCTGTACTTGTTCATAGCCTCATCAGAAATTTTTGGAATTTCCACATTGCAATGGCAGCATTTTATGGTGTCTTCTTAACAAAAACCTGTACTTTTTGAGAGCCTCACCAGAAACTTTTGGAATTTCCACATTGCAATGGAAGCATTTTAAGGTGTCATCTTAACAAAAACCTGTACTTGTTCATAGCCTCATGAGAAATTTTTGGAATTTCCACATTGCAATGGCAGCATTTTATGGTGTCTTCTTAACAAAAACCTGTACTTTTTGAGAGCCTCACCAGAAACTTTTGGAATTTCCACATTGCAATGGAAGCATTTTAAGGTGTCATCTTAACAAAAACCTGTACTTGTTCATAGCCTCATCAGAAATTTTTGGAATTTCCACATTGCAATGGCAGCATTTTATGGTGTCTTCTTAACAAAAACCTGTACTTTTTGAGAGCCTCACCAGAAACTTTTGGAATTTCCACATTGCAATGGAAGCATTTTAAGGTGTCATCTTAACAAAAACCTGTACTTGTTCATAGCCTCATGAGAAATTTTTGGAATTTCCACATTGCAATGGCAGCATTTTATGGTGTCTTCTTAACAAAAACCTGTACTTTTTGAGAGCCTCACCAGAAACTTTTGGAATTTCCACATTGCAATGGAAGCATTTTAAGGTGTCATCTTAACAAAAACCTGTACTTGTTCATAGCCTCATCAGAAATTTTTGGAATTTCCACATTGCAATGGCAGCATTTTATGGTGTCTTCTTAACAAAAACCTGTACTTTTTGAGAGCCTCACCAGAAACTTTTGGAATTTCCACATTGCAATGGAAGCATTTTAAGGTGTCATCTTAACAAAACCTGTACTTGTTCATAGCCTCATGAGAAATTTTTGGAATTTCCACATTGCAATGGCAGCATTTTATGGTGTCTTCTTAACAAAAACCTGTACTTTTTGAGAGCCTCACCAGAAACTTTTGGAATTTCCACATTGCAATGGCAGCATTTTATGGTGTCTTCTTAACAAAAACCTGTACTTGTTCATAGCCTCACCAGAAACTTTTGGAATTTCCACATTGCAATGGCAGTATTTTAAGGTGTCATCTTAACAAAAAACCTGTACTTGTTCATAGCCTCATGAGAAATTTTTGGAATTTCCACATTGCAATGGCAGCATTTTAAGGTGTCATCTTAACACTCATTTGAGCAGGATTGTGTCACATAATTTATTATAATAGTAAATATTTACTATAACCATATAATAGTAAATAATATAACGGTATATTATATTATAACAGTTAATGTAATGCGATGATGTAAGCAGCAGCTAAAACTATTACCATTTTGTCAAATTTTTCTGGAGGGATGTCATCTCTGTTTTTAGTTAGACAAAAATAGTGTTTATACAAACATATACAGTAAGTTATACTCATTGCAACATGATAGTATCATATATTATGTTAGTAAAATTAATAATGTCATTATTTATAATCATAATTGTAATAGTAAATAATATCACCGTCTATTATAACACTTCATGTAAAACAATCATGAAAACAGTTAAAAAAACAATATCATTTTGTCAAATTTTTCTGGGGGGGGAAATGTCAATCCTGGGGGGGAACTTTCCCCCCCCCCCCAGAGACGTCTAGATTAAACACTGCTCTATATGTAGGCTATACTCACTGATTTTTACAAACTTTTTCCACGGAGTTGCGCAATGGTATAGCGCTTGATTATAAGCTTAGTTCGAGAGTTTGATAAGTTGTTAGATACGATACTCATAAAATAATTCTTGTCATTTGTCACGTAATAAAAACTAAACTTTATTTGCAAAAGTAAAGAAAATATCGTCATGGTTTTTCTTTAACATTTTTCATGCTTTAAACAGGAAAATATAGCTGAAAGCATCAAACTCGCAACGTGAGACGTAAATTTAAGTTAACTGATATTAAAATATGACAAAGGCATTATTGTATTGTATATGGATTATTTATAGTAATTTGCAGAATAGTCTTACAATATGATGATTATGACCTATTCAGAGGCGCTCTGAGCGTGATAACCCCGAGAGAATAAGGTGAAGTCTTGAAGTATCGTCGGGCATCATGACCGATGCAGAGAATGACCTCTGTCAAGTCTTAGAGCGTAAACTGGAGGAGAGGTCATTTCATTAAGAATGACTCACAACTGAGTCGTGTTTAGGAGGCAGGATGGAACTGGATAGAGATGAATATCTCAGAGATTTTGGAAAAAAGGAAGAGTTTGAAGATATATAGGATGATATAATTTTAGTCTGACAAGCATTTGAGTCGAGGTTTGATTTCTGAGCAGAGAAGACAATAGTCCACTTCTGTGATGCTGCAGGAAGGTGGCCCTCAGTGTGTGTGTGTGTGTGGGGGGGGCCTATTGAATATATGCAATAAAAAATGAGCAAGGTCACCCATGGCGTCGGTAATAAGAAATGACGAGAGCAGATCTGCAGTTCATAGGATTTCTGGTTGGAAGAGCTGATCATGAGGGATCGAGGCAGTTCAGACTCACAGGTCAAGATGCATGCGAAACTCGATTGATGGAAACTTATCTGAGATTAACATAATAATATCATTATAATTATAACAAAGACGTTATTATATTATCTTGTAATGCCAAGAGACAAGCAATTTCTTTTGTGCCATGCATGCATGCATAATTATGAGGTCCTCGCGCGTTGGTCTATTTTTGTTGATGCATGCATGGCACTCGCCGGTTGCCTCGCATGCACAGTCGGCGCATATGCATATTATTTTCGTACATAATAATTATAGTCAACTCACATGTGCAGCTGGTATCAATTAATGGGAATGAAAAGCACTGCTTTGGAATTGTATGAATACTTTGTCTGTATTTCTTGGACTCTGCGTGGTCTTGTTTCCTTCATCGCATTCTCAGAGTATATATATATATATAGTCTATAATATATATATACACTGTGTCCGGAAAAAAAGGGACCCATTTTGTAAATATCAAAATAAATAGTAAATATTCATCGATTTTAACAATTCAAAGACCATTCTTATCCTAACATATTTATCTAACAATTGTGAAAATATGAAAGTTCCAGTACAAATAATGACGTCATAATGACGTCATTTGCACAAAAAGTCAAATTTAAGAGATAAATGTGCAAAATCATCCAAAATTTCAATATTTTTATGATGTAATTTATCAATAATAAATGTAAGTTTAATTTTATTTTTATATCTGAATTATGTCCGACTGCAATTTGTGGTCAAAGTGTACACCTTTGGCCTCAACGTAAGCTTCAAAACGGTCGCGCTAATAGCCAACAGCAGCATCGATAACCAGGTTATCAAAATCCTCCCAGGCATTAACAATTCGCTCACTGAGTTCGTCGATGTCTCTTTTCCTTGTCTTGTACACCATCTCCTGCAATAGTCTCGTAATTTTATACTCAACTGGATTTAAACTCGGGTCGCTTGGCGTCCAAAGATTATAGGAGGAATGAAATCCGAAGTCTCCTTAGTCAACATGTGCAGTTCAACAGTTTAACGAGCTCAGTGAGCTGGAGCCTGGAACGCCATCTTGTTGAAATGTTGATTAATCCAAGTATTCCCGGATATCAGGCATCAATTTTACATGTAGCAGACAATAATCCTGCAATAAGCTGCAATTATTTTAACTTCTGGTTCTATTGAATGGATGATATGGATCTTCGTTTTACCAAGAGCCAATATACCAACCAAAACCATGCATGACTGGCCGGCTAAATGAACTTTAATGCAAATGACGTCATTGTGACGTCATCATTGTGACTGGAAATTTTATATTTTCTCCAATATTAGACAAATATGTCAGGATTAAAATGCTGCTTGAATTGTAAAAATCGATGAATGTTTACTATTTATTTTCATATTTACAAAATGGGTCCCTTTTTTTCCGGACACAGTGTATATATATATATATATATATAATATAGATCTCTCTTCTTCGCTGTTCTTTCGTTCGTTCGTTCGCTCTGAAACGGACGGCGAGAAATTGCGGCGCCCGACAGATTACAACGAGAATACAACGCGAATACAACGAGAATACGATGGACTTCCTGTCGCGACTCACGCCATCTATCAGCGCCAATGGAAACGCAAATGCAGGACATTACTCGACTTTATTAAAACGAATGACTTGCAGCGCCGATCCATGTCAGTAGTCACACCATCTCCCTCTCCTTCTCCATCTCCTTCTCCATCTCCATCTCCTTCTCCATCTCCTCTTTCTTCTTCTCCTTCTCCATCTCCTTCTCCTTCTGCATCTCCATCTCTTTCTCCTTCTCTTTCTTCTTCTCCATCTCCAGTCCATGTCCTCCGTTACGAATTTATTCATTTCTGCAATGTTCATCTCCTGAGTATAATTATATATATATATATATTATATATAACATATATATATATATTCTGCACACGCATACATTACGATGTTCTCTGCTTGCATACGATTTGGTTTAGGCATAGACCTATTATTTTGTTTCTTTGCGCGTAGGCCTGTATATATGTAAGCCTATATATGTATTACAATCTATTTTGTAGTTTGAGTGTTTTGTGTGCTGCAGGGAGTTGTTTAGATGCAGACATGCGATGTATGCGCTAGCATTTCTCTGAGTGATTAGACCTGATCAGTGTAGTTACATAACCATGCATAATTTTCATATATTTATATGGGCCTACATGTATACATTAATTACAATGCTTTGTGTTATGATTGGTCTATTCCAGGCTAACCTGGGTCGCATGGACACAGCATCAGAACAATGGAGAATGATTGGAGGAAATCTTGCTCTCACGCAGGTCTCTAGTCCAGTTCATAAATCTTATGATAATTATTATATAATTTTGGAGCTTATCTACAGGGTGGCTCAATAAAAAATGTCCCACCAGCAAAAATTCAATTTCTCAACAACCAATTGAGAGTTCTATGAAAATAGCAGGATTTAAAGAGGAAAGATTTTACAGCAATCCTTGAAAATCTCATTTTTGAATTTGCATTACTTCATAAGTTACAGCTGTGTAAAAGCATTTTCCATTTTTTTCAAATTTTCGCAGAATCACGTAATAACACATGTGATTTCTTTAAGATTTTTTGCAAATTACAACACATAAAATGATGTCATATACGACCTCATTAAGAGCTGTAAAGAAGCTGTTTATGAAATAAACTGTTGGTATTTAGTGATATTTTATAGATTAAGGACTCAATTCGTGAATCCATTACTGAACGTCATGGGCAAAGTTTCTGCCAATGATAAATGGCAACTCAGACGTTGCGTGAACAGAGACTGGAAGTCTGGAACATCGCGTGATCATAGCAAAATACCCAGGGGCGGAAACCTAGGGGGGGACAGGGGGGGACGGTCCCCCCAAAGAAGACGTTGGGGGGACGGCCCATGCATTTGTCCCCCCCAATGTTCAAGCGTTAGGACATGTACACAATCTTCAGTAGGGAACTAGAGAAAAAAGTTTAGCAGATGAAGTAAATATTTATAATGTTATGAACTCCAGAGCAATCCAGGCACTAACCAAAAGTTATTAAGTCCCACATTGGATTGTTTGCGAACATTATACTGTATAGATAAGACACCTCTTTTAACTCATTTCCAATTATTATAAATACTTGAAAACACCCAACGTCACAAACTCACAACGTCACATGTCGGGTTTCTGCTAAATTCAATTCAGCTTCTCTTCAGGCTCAAATCAGCGTCATGTTCAACATCAGAAGTAAAAGGAAAAGTTAATACGTAAATAAGTAAGTAAGTAAGTATTTTGTTTATTGTTCCTCTGGAAAACGAACAGTGGGACATAGAATATCATTGGGTCCCATGGGCGGAGTTTATAACGGGCTAGGGGGCTCAAACCCCTGAAGAAGACCCAGATTCAGGTCTGTCACAAAAAAATGGTATAGTTTCCGGGGTTAGCCCCCAAGAAATTTTCACGAGCGAAACTTGAATCCGACGATTAACGCTTTTTTATCCAGGAAAAATAGCATGGTTGTTGTGAAACTTCAATTAAAGTCGTTGACTAAAACGGGTGTGTCCGGAAAGTTAGTGTGGTTTCATGAGATTTCTATTAAACTCGACGTGTGTAAGGAAAAAGAATGGTTTTTATGAGATTTCAACTCTATGACCAAGAAAAGGTCGACACACTTTTTGTCTGAAAAATAATATGGTTTTGTGAGATTTAAATTAAACTCCCAAAAAATATGTTTACGCAAAATAGTATGGTTTTTATGAGAATTTAACAAATTTCGATGACTAAAAAAGGTGTTTACGCTAAATAGTATCGTTTTTATGAGATTTCAATTAAACTCGATGACTAAAAAAGGTGTTTACGGTAACTAGTATGGTTTTATGATATTTCAAATAAACTACTTGACTAAAAAAGGTGTTTACGCAAGATAGTATGGTTTTTATTAGATTTAAATTAAACTCGATGACTAAAAAGGCTCATTACCTTTTGATTCGAGAAAAAAATTCCGGCGCCGCTCAATCTGGACCAAGTCTCCGCCTCATATCCAAACTTTAAGTTTTTTTAGCCCCCCAAAATGTAAACCAAACTCCGTCCACGATTTGGTCTCTTGAACGGATTTAATATATATGCATAATGAGAGTTGGCAGGGCTTTTAAACGTGCAAGTTCACATAGCAGTGTTGATTTTAAATAAAATGGCAGTTATAATGGTCTTAGACAGTTGTAAAATCACATCCTCGCAGCAAAAAATAGTTTTGAAAAAGTCATTGTCATATGGTTGGCAGTTATTTACCAGGGTAGATCAAAAGGCTGAGAAAAAGTCATGCAGTTCTGTAACGGAATTCTTTTGATATGCTCTGATAGTATGTATATAATAATTATAGACAAGAGTAGATTTTCATTCCTATCAGTGTTTTCTTTTTAGTCTTTCTAATAAACATAATTTGCATGTAATAAATTAACGCAAATATTTTAGTCATGAATTTGAGTAATATTCACTACATAGCATGATTTTCTTATATATATTTTTGATTGATTGCATTACAGAGGTGTCTATGTTAAATGCATAGATAGTTTTTTTGCAAAACTGTTTTGCGAAATTTAGCACATTCCATCATTATATAAATTTGTGATATCAGCATTAAAAAGGTGTCTAATACAATCTGCACTCCGATCGTGTTCAATAACAAATTACAGTTTGAACTACTTCTATTGGGACTAAGAAAATGGATCATTTTTCATTTTTGACGACAGCTAAAATGCTACAATTAGGTGTGAATATTAAAAACAACCTTAATTCACCCCTCCCAACTCGGTGCTTCGCGCTTCAGCGATCGTCTTTCAGCCGCTCGTCCGTCCCCCCCAAAGTTCGGACCAGGTTTCCGCCCCTGAAAATACCCAGTGAAAAGTGGAGCCTAAGCACAATGAAGGCTAACGTGCACGGATGTCCTTGAGATTCAAATTCAGGAAATTGAGGAATCTAATATCCTCATCCAATATCCATGTGGCCTTAATGTTGTGTAAATGTTGTGTAAATGTCTGTCTGCCTGTGATTCTCTTGCAGGCGCAGGCAATCATCGTTGGTCTGCTAGCCGCCATTTTGGCCATGATTCTTGGTTGGGCGCCGCAGCAGAAGTTCAATCTTATGCAAGGCTTTCTTCTCTGCACTGGCAGCGTCCTTACTGCAGCCGTCGCCAGCTTTCTATTAGGTATACATTCACCTAATATTCCATTATTTTGTCATGCTATTGTATTGATAAGCGTTTAGTATCCAAGCTACAGATAGGCCTAAAGACAGCTATCATAATTATAACATGCGCTGCTGTTAATTCTAAGTTTGCGGTACATTGCGCATCAGCACAGGTTAGCCCGTGACTTGAGCGTAAATCTGAGTCTATTTTGGAAACGTCTCAGCATAAATTTGTAACTTGAGTATTGTAGCAAAACTAGGCATACACATGTAGACCTATTATGAATGTGGATAAAACCATTCATCTGGCGCCAGTAGGCTGGCTAGCTCTAACAAGAGTTCTTGGTTCTTCGAAGCCAACTTAGCGTTCAGTCAGTTCACGAGAATCTGTGCATTACTTCGCATTTAATTGTGCATTACTTTGCATTTAATTGTGCATTACTTCGCATTTAATTGTGCACTACTTTACATTTAATTGTGCATTACTTCGCATTTAATTGTGCATTAGGCCTATTTGTTACCGTAATTTTGTAAACTACTGTGCGTTTGTTGGTAGTCTAATGAAGAATATTCTTACTAACGTCCTTACTTATACCAAAGGTCGAAGATTTGAATAGGCTAAATATATATATATATATTATAATATAATATAATTTATTTATTCGTTATGCAATATATATGCAAAACTAAGAGAAGACTCGTGTATGGTAAATTTCTTTGATCGAATGATCGGTCGATGTCGAAGGAGGAATTCATCCGATAAGACTGCAGTCTATTATAGGTTGAACCAGTCTATAGTCATTATAATCTGAGCAATATCGATATAATTGATATTCAGTTTGATTATGATTATATGCAACAAACACCTGTGCTGCACAAAAATAGATTCAGGCCAACCTCCTCCCCTCCCCCACGAGGTCACATAGGTCACAGAGGTCACAGGGGTCTCGTGATGACAGAAATTATCTCTTACATTGGTCATAAAAGGCAGCAAAATGTCAATTATTTCATTTTAATTATTATGTCTATTGTAGCATACTATTATAGGCCTACATGTATGATTCTGGACTTTTATAAAGCGCATTTTGGTGGTGGTGGTGGTGATGCTTATAGAGGGACTGCTAAATTTGCATTTAGGTTTCTTAATGAAATGTATCAAGTGGTAGATTTCAAATATTAAAGCGATGCAGTTCAACTTCAGTTGTAACCTCAATAATTAATTTGTATATGGCGTCGTAAATGTATTGTAGTATTTTGTAGACCTACATGTAAGTCACAATGCTAGAAATCTGACAAAGTATGTCAAACTGTTCTTGCAAGTTACTAGCTCTATAGGTCTATGGAGACAGCTGACTGGTAGACCACAGACGACTATTATCTAATACGGCGTAGGTCTATACATGCGTCACTCATGCGTGACAGTTGATAAAATATGTCATAGTATTATGCGCATGGGAAAATATCCGGCAGGCCTATATTCTCCACAACATTCTCCGGCAGGCCTATAATTCTCCCGAGCAGCATTAAATTCTGTAGATCATGCTCAACTATTTTCTACAACGAAATGCGAATCAGTGTTTCGAACTCTGTGACCGAAGCACAAGCAAGCACTAAGTCTTGTCAAGCAGTCGTAATTGAAGACGAGGAAAATTATTCAGCGGCAATTTTTAACAAATAAAAGATATTGCGAATGCGCTGCTTGTGTAGGTCAAACTGAGGATATATTTCATCGTTTGCTTCTCGGTGCATTTATAATGGCCAACCGGTGAGAGAAAGCAATAAAGAGGCATAGGCCTGTTCATTTATATATTATGTTTCCAACTTGCACGCAAATTGGAAGGCTGCAGGTCTGCAGATAGGCGCCGAAATAAAGAGAAGTCGGCTTCGTTATAATAGCATAGCCTATAGACCATAGACTATTATACCAAAGAACGTCATTGTGAAACATCGTGCAGAGCCAAAAGTGTTTACAACCTACTTCGCGGTTTTATGTAGGTTTAAGTTTAGGTCTAACCCATGTTTTCCCCGAAATTTTAGGGTCCATTCAGGGCCTTTTAGGCCTAAATAAACGTTATCCGTAGAAAGCCTATACCAAAATGACGCTTTGTTTATCCATGTAGCGGCCTATCTAGAGCTTATCACTCACAATAACTTGTGTAGAAACAGTGTTACATATTATATATATATATATTATATACACTGTGTCCGGAAAAATTCCAAGGCTCTAATATATGAATGAAAAAACTATAGTAGATAATAATCAATTAGAAAATTTTAAAACCTTTTTGATCCGTACATAATTACCAACAAAATTCTTTGTAATTTATTAATTTGGGGAGTGATGCAGGATAAAGTATACAAGACAAAGGTCAGAAACATCGAAGAACTCCGCGAGCGAATTGTTAATGCTTGGGATGAACTTGATCAACTGGTCGTCGATGCTGCTGTTAGTCAGTGGCGTGTACGTCTCGAAGCATGCGTGGAAGCCAATGGCGGACATTTTGAACATAAATTATAGTTTCATAATATTTCAGGATTAAACTGTTTCTGGAATTTTAAAAATCTATTAATGTTTACTAATTATTTTTATATTTACCGTAAAGCCTTGGAATTTTCCGGACACAGTGTATAGCCTATATACGGTTTGTTTTGCACTACAGGATCCGTGATGGTTGGCGTTGTGTTGTTGTCGAGAAAGCTGCACATCAATCCAGACAACATCGCCACTCCAATTGCAGCCAGTCTGGGAGACTTGACGACCATATCACTGCTAGCAGCAATAGCGATGCTTTTGTTTAAAACGCTTGGTAGGCTACGTTTCTCTCTCGTAGACATTATAGTTGTAGCTTCTTGAGAGTCTACGACAGGTATACGCTAACATGTACACTGTGTCCGGAAAAAAACATCCAATTTTGTAAATATGAAAATAAATAGTAAATATTCACCGATTTTTACAATTCAAACACTATTTTAATCCTGACATATTTCTCTAACAATTGTGAAAATATAAAAGTTCCAGTCCAAATAATGACGTCATAATGACGTCATTTGCACAAAAAGTCAAATTTAAGAGATAAATGCGCAAAACCATCCACAATTTCAATATTTTATCATGTAATTTATCAATAATAAATGTAAGTTTAATTTTATTTTTATATCTGAATTATGTCAGACTGCAATTTGTGGTCAAAGAGTACACCTTTGGCTTCAACATAAGCGTCAAAATGGTCGCGCTAATACCCAACAGCAGCATCGATAACCAGCTTATCAAAACCTCCGAGGCGTTAACAATTCGCTTACGGAGTTCTTCAATGTCTCTTATCCATGTCTTGTAGCCTGCACCTTCTCCTCCATCAATCTCCAACTCTTATTATCAGTGGGATTTAAGCGGGCTGCCGTTTTGCGGCCAAAGATTAAGATGAATGAATTCCGAGTCTTTTTAGTCAACAGATCAACAGATTCACGAACTCAGTGAGCTGAAGCGCTATTTTGTTGAAATGTGTAGGCTATTGTTCCGAATATTCTCGGATATCAGGCACCACTTTTTTATAGAGCAGACAATCCCTCTAATAAGCTGCATTTATTTTCACTTCTGGTTCTATTAAATGGATTTCCGTTTTACCAAAAGCCAATAATACCAACCGAACCATGCATGAATGGCCGGCTATATGCATTTTGATGCAACTGACGTCATCATGACGTCATTATTTGGACTGGAACTTTTATATTTTCACAATTGTTAGAGAAATATGTCAGGATTAAAATGGTGTTTGAATTGTAAAAATCGGTGAATGATTACTATTTATTTTCATATTTACAAAATTGGATGTTTTTTCCGGACACAGTGTATATATGATTTAATATGGCAGGGTAAGGTATATATTGTACTACAGCCTACAGGGCTTTTTCTAAGGAATTTTTAGAACTGCACAACCTCTGCTTTCCCCTTCCCATCCTCTATGGTAAGGTATAGGCTACTCCCAATCAGATGACAATTACCTTTTTAAAATTATTTCTAGCTCCACAGAAGTGCTTCTAAAACTACACAAATCCATCTAGAACTGCTTGTTTTGTCAAGAACTTCACGCTATGAAAGAACCCTGCTATAGGCCTAGGTCCTCTACAACTGTACGGAGGTGGTGTACGGTTAGATAATGTAACATAATATTATATATTATTATAGGCTATAGGCTAGGCTATATAAATGCAAGACTCAACGCAGCGTAGAAAACACTATCATAATAATGATAATACGTTGTTAAACGATTAGGCTACATGTAGGCCTATACATGTATGTCGATTATACTAACACTAAAATAATAGCAACTAAGACACGCGTGACGCCTCGTTATAGGCTACATGTATCTGTTGAATTTAGACGCCTATGAAACGCTCTCAAACAACAATACAAATGACTTATATTAGACTACACTTATAGATCTATCGTCAGAAGAAGTTATAGGGCCTACCTAAGTGAATCAGAGCATGCATGTTTAAAATCATTGTCCAGAGAGTGAACATATTTTCTGCCCATAGCACGAGGAGATTGTGGGGCGCGGTGGTGTACGAATCCACCTCACGCCGTCTCGTAGGGACCTTGGACAAGTCCTTCACTCGCAATTGCTCAGTGCTTCGGCGTGAAACTCCGATGCATTGTCCAAGCTGTAGTCGGGAACGCCTCTGAGTAGTGAGCTTGAAGGGCCGCTATAACAAGTGCACATACAAAGATACAAACTGCAGTTAGGCCGTTCATCGCAATAGGGAGTGAACGTGCACATGTATAAGCTAAAGACAGAGAAACACAGAGATAAGTTTCATATCGACAGCTTGTCATGCTTATAACGAATAAAATCTCTGCAGTTGCAAACCTACTATAATTGTACGATTATTATAGTCTCCATCAATCGATATTTTTGCAAACATATCCGCTGCTGCTGTGCAGAGTAGAAAAGCAATGGTCACGATTCTTATATTGATCCCTCTTCAAAACTGGAATCGATGGCAAATATTAAGACTGACGTCGATCTCTGCATAATAATAATGAACTTATTGCATGCAGTCAGAACAGATTTTGTCCACACTGCAGTGTAATATCTTATTGAGACCGTTCGTTCTCTGCTGATGCTGAAACCAACGCAGAAGAATGTGATGATGAAGAGTGGCAAAGGCGGTTGCAATTTATATTTTTTAGTCGATGTCTATAGGACATGTACCTCGTCACGTACGAGGAGATTGAAGTGTCGAACTTATATGACATTCAATATAGGTTATTATAGGGCCTACTTGATACGTGTAAGCCTATTATAACAGGAAGCGAACAATAGCGCACGTCGTGGCACTGATGACAGCCGAAGAAGACTTGAGCTGATGAGTTTAATGTTCTCTGTACCAATTAAGATCACCTCTGTGGTGTGCTCTGCTGTATAGGCATACGTATAGGCTATAGTCCTATATATACAGGGTGCGCCAAAAAAAAATAACCCCCCTAAGATTTTTGCCAATATCTTGACCAAAAGTGAGAATTTTGAAATGAAATTTTACAGTCTTAAAGACAAATCATATTTACACATGATGGCCAGATTTCATAAAAATATTTCAAACAGAACAAAAGTTATGCCACTTTTAGTGAGGCCACCCACCGTTTTTTGACGATTCAAAAACGCGACGCAACAAAAAGAAATAAAATCCAATCTAATTATTCTGGCCAATATCTTGGCCAAAAGTAAGAATATCGAAATGAAATTTTACAGGCTTGAAGACAATTCATATCTGCATATGATGGTCAAATTTCATCAAAATATTTCTAAAACAACAAAAGTTATACCACGTTTAGTGAGGCCACCCCCCAATTTTTGACAATTTAGAGATGTAAAGCAGCAAAAACACGATTTTATTAAGTCTCATCTCAAATGATTATTATCAAATGGCTTTGATATTGACCGATGATCATTATTATTACTATTTAAAAAAGAAACAGGTACCAGCCTAGCTGCACGTCACTGAGAAGTCGCTTAGCAAGATGACAATCAAATTGGCAAATAAGGAATAATAAAGAATCTGTCGGATTAATCAACAGGTCCATCAAGAACTTTGCCAAGAGACTCAAAAGATGTGTTGGCACTGGTGGTGGGCACATCGAACACAAGTTGTGAAGCATTACCAAGTTCATTTGACAAAGTTATTTGAGATGAGACTTAATAAAATTGTGTTTTTGTTACTTTTTGTTGCGTTTCGCCTTTGAATCGTCAAAAAACGGTGGGTGGTCTCACTAAAAGTAGCATAACTTTTGTTCTGCTTGAGATATTGTAATGAAATCTGGCCACCATGTGTAGATATGAATTGTCTATAAGACTTTGAAATTTAATTTCGATATTCTTATTTTTGGCCAAAATATTGGCAAAAAACCTTCAAAACATTGCGTTTTGTTTTTGAAGCGTCAAAAAACGGGGGGTGACCTCCCTAAAAGTGGCATAACTTTTGTTCCGTTTGAAATATTTTGATGAAATCTGGCCATCATGCGTAAATATGAATTGTCTATAAGACTGCAAAATTCCATTGCAAAATATTTACTTTTGGCCAAGATATTTGGGAAAAACATAGGGGGGTTATTTTTTTTTGGCGCACCCTGTATATATAGGCCTAGTAGTTACGTCGGAATATGTTGTCTCGTGTCACGATAGTCGAACAGTTCGAACTCAATGATTAATTATCATACTTTTTATTCCAGTTTTTAAATTCCACTGCAGGATATAATTTATATTATATATAGCCTTGGGTATAGAGATGTAAGTCTATATGGTATGCATATAAACATAAGGCCTATAGTCCTATACACAACAATATGTAAGTCTATATTATAAGCCTAAATAATTATATGGAGAGAATTCGTTCTAGGCCTATAGGCCTATTAAGCACACACATTGTACTGAAAATTAATGTGGACCTTATTATAGCTATATATTAGTGTTAGTGCAGCCTTTGTAAAGAAAAAGCTCATAAATTACATGATGACCTATAAGTTTATGCTTGTTTTGAATTAATCCGGTTATATGTGATGTGTATGTTATGCATATAATATTATGTTGTGTTGTGTTATGTCGGCAGAAACTCAATCATGGGTGACTCCACTGTGTTTGTTTTCCGTCATCGCTTTCATTCCACTCTGGTGGTACATTTCCCACAAGAATCGATACACGCACGACGTACTCTACACCGGATGGACGCCAGTGATTGGTGCTATGATCATCAGCAGGTCAGTGTATATAATTTATACATGTATATAATTCCATATATACATGTATATATACATTCATATATAATTGTATATATATATTTATCTGGAGGCCTAGGCTATACATACTTGATTCGCAGCAGTGGAGCTGAGCAGATGTGTTTGCGTGTTTACACAGTCTACAATGTAACAGGTCAATGCATCAATAATATTGTTGTGTTTGTATTGGAATAATTGACTGATGACGTGCACAATGCACATTAAATTTCGTTTTCCAGCCTCGGTGGACTGGTCCTCGACTACACAGTCGTTCGATTCGAAGGAGTTGCCGTCTTTCAACCAGTCATCAACGGTAACACACATTCGCAGTCTCTGAAGAATCATCTGCAGAAATCCACGATCGAAACATTCGATCTCTTCTCATTTCTCGTCATTTGATTCGTTCTTCGATCTCAACTAAATCGCCTAGCTGTCCCTGCATGCACCGGCTTTATATGAAGCAGGAGGAGATTCAAAGATGATATATATATACATATCTAGCCTATATATATAATATATATATATATATATTATGTAGATTCTTCAGCACAATCGTCGCACATCTTATGATGCTTTTCGGTATAGGCCTACGTAGACTAGGAAGACATCGGATTTCCACCAGTCACCTTTGCCACCGTATCTCACCACTATTATATTATAGCGATGTACAGACCTGCAGGCCTATACATGTACATAGGCCTACACTACAGCCCTACACACCATAATATTATGCATGTTAGACCTATATTAATATGAAATATAGGCCCTACCATATTATTAAGGTATATATAATTATATATACCATATTATTATGGTATATATATATATACATATTTTATGGTATACAGGGTGGGCCAAAAAAGACCCCCCCCTAGGTTTTTGCCAATATTTTGGCCAGAAGTAAGAATTTTGAAATGAAATTTTACAGTCTTAAAGGCAATTCATATTTACACATGACGGCCAGATTTCATCTAAATATATCAAACGGAACAAAGTTATATCAGTTTTAGTGAGGCCACCCCCGTTTTTTGACGATTCAAAAACGAAACGCAACAAAATTAGATTTTTTGCCAATATCTTCACCAAAAGTAAGATTTTCGAAATGAAATTTTACAGGCTTAAAGGCAATTCATAGCTATACATTAAGGCCGGATTTCATCAAAATATTTCAAACACGACACAAGTTATACCACTTTTAGCGGGACCACCCATCGTTTTTGACGATTCAAAAACGAAACGCAATCAAAAAGTAGCAAAAACACGATTTTATTAAGTCTCGTCTCAAATAACTGTTGGCAAATGAACTTGGTAGTGCTTCACAACTTGTGTTCAATGTGCCCACCACCAGTACCAAAACTTCTTTTGAGTCTCATTGCAAAGTTCTTGATGGACCTGTTGATTAATCTGACAGATTCCTTATTTACCAATTTGATGTCATCTTGCTAAGTGACTTCTCAGTGACGTGCAGCTACGCTGGTACCCTGTTTATTTTTTAAATAGTGATAATAATGATCATCTGGCAATATGAAGGCTATTCGATAACAATTATTTGAGATGAGACTTAATAAAATCGTGTGTTTGCTACTTTTTGCTGCGTTACTTCTTTGAAACGTCAAAAAATGGGGGTGACCTCACTAAAAGTGGCATAACTTTTGTTCTATTTGAAACATGTTGATGAAATCTGGCCATCATGTGTGGATATGAATTGTCGTTAAGTGTGTAAAATGTCATTTTGATATTCTTACTTCTGGCCAAGATATTGGCCAGAATAATTGAGTTGATTTTTTGTTACTTTTTGTTGCGTCGGGTTTTTGAATCGTCAAAAAACGGTGGGTGCCTTCACTAAAAGTGGTATAACTTTTGTTCTGTTTGAAATAATTTGATGAAATCTGGCCATGTGGTGTAAATATGAACTGTCTTTAAGACTGTAAAATTTCATTTAGAAATTCTTACTTTTGGTCAAGATATTGGCAAAAATCTTAGGTTTTTTTGCCCACCCTGTATACTACCATATTATTATGGTATATACATACATATTTTTATGGTATATAATACCATATTATTATGGTATAGGCCTACATCGATTTTTATTTAGGCTATAGCTGAGTTCGTCAAAAGACGCGAGTGGAGCATATAATATAATTTATCTCAAGATAGAATCTATAATATAGACTGGAGCATGTCTATAGATCTGGCGCACTATGCTGAACCTTTGAACCTCTGACTTTTCTATTAACTCATTCCAGCCGGAATTGTTTTGATACCTATGCTGTTAATGGGGTCACGGGTGACCCCATCCAGCGGGAAAGAGTTAATAGTCGAGCATTCCAACTACCAAGACTGTCATTATTGTGCTCACTGCTATGGTAGTGATTGTAATATAGATAAAGATTAATTAAATGTTGTTTCTGGTGTTGGTGTGTATGCATTGATCATGCAGGTGTCGGAGGAAATCTTGTGGCCGTACAGGCGAGTCGTCTATCAACCGCTCTGCACAAAGTCTCAACTCCAGGACATCTTCCAGAAAACGCGGTTCAAGGTTGTCCCAGCCCAATATCAACTTTCTTCGGAAAAAGTATGTAAGCCTACCCTCTCAATAGTTTGATAAGCCTATGGGCCTAGATCTACCTTTATTATGGCTTTAAGCCAATAATGTATAGGCCTATAACCGATAGGCAGGACATCTGGGAATGATCTACGCGAATTTTTCCTTGGGGATCTGGTCATCGCTTGCTGTCTTAATTGGGCCCCGCAAACCTTTGGGCCGGGCTTGTACAATATTTCAGAGCAACACGATGACAATATTTTACGAAGCATGTTCGATTGACCTAATGCCTAAATCCCTGCAACTTGCAAGACTAGCCGATGAAATAGCAACGCTGGTGAAAGAAGACTTCATGATTTAATGACGGCAGCTGCAGACGCGATAATATAAGAATGAAATGGATTATTATTATCGACTGCATGGATCATTATTGTTGTAATTATTATCTATAACGCGATCGAGTGCATTCATCCCTTGCATCGAATAAACGCTGCAGGACAGATGTTTATGGTCTGGATGCGGTGTGCCTTGGCTGCTGCTGCTGCTGCTGCTGCTGCTGCTGCTGAGGAGAGCACTGCATCATGCATGGCTGCTGCTGCTGCTGCTGCCGGTAGCATCCCGAACAGGTGGCTTAGACGACCAAGCCATCAACTGCGTCACACGCACCAGCAAGAAAATCGATTACTTCAAAAGCGCACTGTATACTCTTGTATACTATTGTATACTATTGTATACTATTGTATACTATTGTATACTATTGTTTACTATTGTATACTATTGTATACTATTGTATACTATAGTATACTATTGTATACTATTGTATACTATTGTATACTCTTGTATACTATTGTATACTCTTGTATACTAATGTATATTATTGTATACTATTGTATACTATTGTATATTGTTGTGTACTCTTGTATACTATTGTATACTATTGTATACTATTGTATACTATTGTATACTATTGTATACTATTGTATACTACTGTATACTATTGTATACTATTGTATACTATTGTATACTATTGTATACTATTGTATACTATTGTATACTATTGTATACTATTGTATATTATTGTATATTATTGTATACTATTGTATACTACTGTATACTATTGTATACTATTGTATACTACTGTATACTATTGTATACTATTGTATACTCTTGTATACTATTGTATACTCTTGTATACTAATGTATATTATTGTATACTATTGTATACTATTGTATATTGTTGTGTACTATTGTATACTACTGTATACTATTGTATACTACTGTAGCCTATACTACTGTATATTATTGTATACTATTGTATACTATTGTATACTACTGTATATTATTGTATAGGCTACTATTGTTTACTATTGTATACTATTGTATGCTATTGTATACTACTGTATATTATTGTATACTATTGTATACTATTGTATGTATACTACTGCATATTATTATTGTATACTATTGTAAATCCTAATGCAATGTGCGTGCATAAAACCAAACACACATGTACACACAACTGCCACACCACAAGTTGCTTGCCTCACCTTCAGCTGCCCTCATACTTCCTCGTCAAAGGTTGACTTAAGTAGGTCTATCGCGGTACCACAGGCGCCAGCAGCCACACAATTTCAGCAGCATATGTCGCGTCAGTGTCACGGAAATTATTCAACAGGTCGAAGAAAAGAAATGTATACATTTCAGTCAGCGTTTAAGTAGGCCTATACTCCCTATAGCGCAGGTTTTCTTCAATCGGTTTCGCACTTCTTGCTTCGTACAATCTTCTTCTTCTTCTTCAAGTTCTCTGTCACTATAGGAGGTTAGGCAGATTCGAATGCAAGATGTTGCCAAGTCCATCCTCCGCTGTGCCTTCCCCTTGAGTTGTTAGCATAATATGTCCTCCATCATCCAGTCTAGCATCCTCTGGCTCGGTCTTCCTTCTTTTCTTTTCACCTACACTTTCCTCTCGATCAATATTCTTAGCAAATAATCTCCTCTCAGTCAGACTTAGTGTGTGTGTGTGTGTGTGTGTGTGTGTGTGTGTGTGTGTGTGTGTGTGTGTGTGTGTGTGTGTGTGTGTGTGTCCAATCCATTTCCCGTTCGATACAATATTATATGGTTGAGAAAATAATGTATTGTTTTTCTTGTCGGTTGATGTTGGTATAGCCTACTATGAACCACTTTCTTCTAACTCCAGCCTACGGCACCAACTTGAGTTTAATACGATACAGATGGGACATTGGTTTTCCACCGGCGCAGGTCGATTGTCTGTTACTTATACTTTACACTCGGAATTAAACTTTAAAATAGTTGTCTCGTTTTCTTTATTGTGTAAATTATCCTTAAGAAATTCCACCTTTAATTATTTGTTATGCATAGGCCCAAGTGCGAGGACGGCACGAGTGTTGATGGTGATGGTAGTACCAGGTCACATCGTCTTCATGTTTACCATTCATTTCCTGAGGCAAACAGGACAAACGCAGATCACGCCAGCCTTCGCTTGCATCTACTTAACGGCGGCCGTCCTACAGGTAGGACTACTAATGCAAGTCAAACTCACAGATATGATAATTAAGCATAAATGATCAGCTATTTTTATATGCGTGCACTGCCGTGCAGGTTTGAGTTTCATGATAACGTAAACCCAGTACTAGCTAGGACTAGGCCTATATGAGAATTGTAGAAAGACAACTGGGGGCCCGTGGGGGGGGGGGGTCAGATTATTATCCATGGGGACTTGAGGTGTGCAACGATGACTTAACTATGGGTCCTAAACACAACTGGGAGTTGGAATCCCAAACTTCTCTGGCACTTCTCTCCCTGACTAAACCTACCTATATAGGCATATACTATAGCCTGCCTGTATTTGTTTGTTTGTTTATGCACTTGTTATAGCACCCCTTCAAGCTCTCTATCTGCTCAGAGGCGCTCCAGAATGCAGAGCGGACACTGCATCAGAGTTTCACGCCGAAGCGCTGAGTAATTGCGACTGAAGGACTTGCCCAAGGTCCTTACGCGGCGAGGTGGATTCGAACCTCGAACCTTCCGGCTCCAAGGCAACGACGCCACCACTACACCACCATGCCCCGGCCAATGTAGGCGTGTGCATGTGTGTACTGGTACACTGTGTACTGTGTAGGCTAGTCAAGAAATGCCTATGCATATACAAATTTACGTTGTAAATGCTTAGAAGCTCATCGTAATAGTACCGGGTAACTACGATGGCTTTGCAATGGTTCGCTGTAATTGATGAAAAATACGTTAATTCTCAGTAGACTAAGTACGTAGTGTTTACGCTTATAGGCATACTAGCTAGGCCTACACTGGCTACGCACATACGTATAGGCCTATACCAATGGATGAAAGTAACATTGATACGCAATAATAGCCTACATTATATGTGAATTAGGCCTATGTATAATACTTTATAATTATGTGAATTATGTAATGAACACTCATGGCCAGGTTTACATGCTTGGATAAAAGTCCTTAGATGAGTGAAGGCGCGTAGGCCTATACTGACCGTAGAATCTTAACGAGTAAGCGGAACAAGTTTTGTCCCAACCGTTACCTGCAATATTATATTCTGCTGCTTTCACAACAGCAGATCATAACATTTGTTGGGCGGCAATCATGGTCAAGAGGAGCTAGCGCAAAACATCATGAAAAGCGCATAACAACCATTTGATGCTCTGCAACTAAATTGCTTGGCGGATTACAATCTCTTTCACAGGGAGTGTCGACCTGTCTCCGACCTTTGCAGCCCATCGAGTTCTTCGCTCTGCGGCAACGGGGGGGGAGGGGAATGATTTTAATTGGTCCCGTCAGCTCGCACTTCCGAACCTTTTCTATTGTGAGTCCCGCTATCTGGAATGGCCTCCCACTAGCCTTGCGACTTATGCCTAGGCTAAATTCTGTTTTTTATTAAGTCGGTTAAGTCCTATTTTTAGCTGTGGCTGGGCTTGGAGCGCCTCTGAGTAGTTTCTTGAAGTTGCGCTATATAAATTATCGTAATGAACGAATGAATTGAAAAGAATCAAAATTTCTAAAGGTCTATAATTGTTTTGATTTTTGCAGGTAACTCTGCTTCTGTACATAGCCAATGGTTTGGTGCATTTCCTGTGGAAGAGAGGCAACGATCCTGACAATTCATCCATTCCATGCTTGACAGCCGTTGGTGATCTCCTCGGAACGCTGCTCTTGGCGTTGGCTTTCCTCATTCTGTCCAAGACTGAACCCGGGCAAATGTAAGCAAAACTCTCATCAGATAGATTTTATATAGGCCTGAGAAAATAATACTTATAGCGGATTAATTTAAGGTGCCATGCATGACTTTCAATATGTTCGTTTGTTGATGGAGGTCACTAAAAATATAGCAAAACTTATGTCAAACAGTCGTTTAGGCCTACGCATACAGGCTTATAGGCTATTAGGCCTATAATCTACAGTAGGTATATCTGCCTCCGTAGGTCACCTAGGGTGCAGTGACATATTTAGATCAATGAAATTGAACGGGTGGGGGAGAGTTAAAGGGATATTAATCAGATCATTTTATTTGAAAGACAAAAGCTAATGTAGGCTATTACACTAACAATGATAAGAACGTTAGGTCTGTGTACTGAGAAATTCACTTTGAATAATTGCATGCAATATATATTGCCTTTGACAATTATTGTGTTATTTTACAAGTCGTTTCGGTAAATTTTTAATGGGACAGATAAAAATTTATTGTTTATTTGTTTGTCATTGGGTGGAAATATGAAAAGGCCAACCACTATAGGCCTACACGTTGTTCTACAGTGTAGGCCTACATGTAGCTCAGTACTCTTAACCACAAACTGATAGGCCTATATTTAGCTCCTGGTAAATTACATTAATGCACTTATCATTCACCACCATCCATAATCATAAAAATTTGCCTAATTGTTCAATATTTACCATAACCAATCATTGCAATCTAGCTCAGTTTTCATATCATTTGACAAAGTATCCCATTTAGGTACGGTACTATTGCTATCAAACTGCATGAATTATTGGGCAGGATATGACAGTATATATAATTCTAGCCTACATATAGCTAAATGGTTCAATTAGGGGCCATTCAAATTACGTACACAAAACTCGTATTTAGACCCCTTCCTCCCCCACCTCGTACGCACACATGCATATTGTTGAACCCCTATGCATCCTTTTAAGAATGGTCTCCATATGCTCAATCGAATTATTCATAGGCGGACAATAACAACCTAACGAGGAAATCATATTTAACAAGGCTGCTTAGTGCTTACCTTATTTAAATGTTATGTCATGTAAACCAAAGTGCAGTATAAATTGCTATAGTCGGTCATTATAAGATCATACTTACATTGGATTTCGGATTATATGTATTTTTTAAAACATTTAACCTTTGATTGGCCTTACAGATGACATTCATTTGCTGTACCATGTCTGAACATCAAAATGCCGATAGCAATCGGTCAATTAAAGAATATTCTTATCTTATATATGTTGTGACTATCCTTGCAACTGTTGCATGACAATAATTAATTATTATTGAATTATTATTATTGTGTTGTGTCAACAGAAATCATAACGATGCTATGCTTCAGAACATGACAGAAACAACGACAGCAGCCTGACGACACTTCAGTCTACCGTGCCCCCTCCTCCCCTAGTCATTCTACACCATCGGAAACACTGGCAAATGATGATCTCTGTTGATAAAGTGGGACCAAACAACCTATCAGCACCGACAACACTCTTCAAGACGGGTTACCCAAATAAATCCAACGCCAGTAGGCTTCACGAGTGAATGTGCTTGTCTGTTAATTGTTAGGAAGTGTTCATCGAAACAGAAAGCAATTTGCCAAATGATTGGTCATAGTATCAACTGATAATCTGCAGGCTCTCGACACCAGACGTGTTCGATATATCTATCAGTGATGATTGGGTCAATATAAGCCTACATGTATGTGTGGCATATTTTAGTGATACGTACACACAATGTTGCCCGGTTATTTCATTGCACGTTCCACACATAGGGCAATATAATTGTATGCTTACCAAACAATCGATGACATTTGTGAAACTCGTGAAATGGGATAGAAAATAGTAAGCATAGTAACTTAGATCGCAATGCTGAAGGTTCTGTTGTGCTGTGTGGTAGGCATAATTATTGCAAGGCATTTATTGCAAGGTGTTTATTGTAGTGGTAATGCAGAGTTGTCTGTCGCATGTCGATCTTACAGATCTCGTTCTATTTTGTCTAGACAACTGTAACGGTGAGAAGTGGTTTAAAGTAACATCCTGTCTTGGTTTTATAGTCAACACTTGGTTTTTATTTGTTACTTGTTACATTTGATTCTCACCATGCTGAGTTGCAGACTATTCCATTAAATAGGAAATTAACAATCAAGTCACACATGTGTAGAGCAGGCCCAGGCCTACTCCTTATTGATAGCTGACATATCTATCGTTTATGCTGGGAATGTTTATAGGCAATTGTTAAATGATGTCTCAGATAAACCGATGTAGACGATAAGGAAAGCTACATTATGTACAGTAGTAGAGCACTGAATGCATTGCAATCCTTTTCATCTGTTCATTCTTTGCTTGTGTGGCGTGTGATAGAGAAGGTCTATCTTAATAGCTGCTGCTTCTGTTCATTGTTTACAAAAGCACTGCAGGTAGGCCAAGGTACTCATACAGTTAACATATCGATCTAGGTCTAAGCTTTTGAACTGATATATGGCTGTGCAAGTTGTTGCTACTGAGTTCAATGAAGCCTGAAACACAGCACAAATGTTGCGAAACTTCAGTGTCATGATCTAGCGTGTAGGTGTCTGACTAAATCACAAAATACATATATAATAGTCTAGCTAATTCTAGGCCATGGCTATAAGAATTCTACATTGCAAGCGTGATAAATTATTTATGACGGCTACTAGTGCGGGTATGATATGCTCAGAGACAAACGTTTGGTATGCATGCTTCTGCTGTATTCAATTCCATGCTAACCACTTTTTCTTCTAGATGCTTTTATACATCTGACGATCAGTTGACACACACCGTAAACCCAGTGAGCAAAATTTTGACTCAGCATTTGGAGTTGTCCATGCATAAAATTATTCCTCATTTGATCAGTGGCTATGGTTATGCAGTACGTATGCACTGCAGAGTCAAATATAATTTAGAAAAATGTATTTAAATGTTGTTTTGAATAGTTAGACAGCATTTGTGCATCTATTATTGTGATAGATAGCTCATAATGATGTGACTCTCCCAACCAAGAACTCGAAAATCTTAACATCTTCAGCCCTCAGAATCAACGTGCCGCTAGTGGGAAACATAGGAACGTTTTCCTTAACACTTTAATGGTGAGCATGCACTAAAAGTAACTGGGAGGAAACCAATGCACCTCGTCACTAAATAATATTTGTTCCCAACAAATACCTTGACATTCCCTACAATCTTGTATTTACAATGTACTTGAGTTCCATGCTCTGGGTGCAATTGTGATGGAAAGAGAAATCACACTGGGATAGATTAGTGTGAAATGACCTACATTATCAAATTAGTCCGCTGCATTTCTCCTATCATTAATGCAATTTAAAATCATACTGTCTACTCGCTCCACTAGATAAATGTTTTCCTATTGAAATTTTTCTTTTCATAACATATCGTACAATCCCAGAATCAACATTCAACAATAGTTTTTCCTCCTTATAATATAGCTAATTTAATTTTCAGGTTTGTTAGGACAGAAGTCTATGCTAGACCTGGCAATTATGTTGCAGCAAATGTGTTGAACTGTTGTGATATTAGTATTGGAATGTCATGTTCTGGTTTCTTAAATCGCTTATTGTTTGTGGAAATGTGTAGATTATTGTGACCAGTTAAAATAGTATTAAATAGCAATTCTTTGCTAATTCTTTTCGTGCACAGATTCTACAAAGCTTGGTCAATTGTAGGACCAATACAGTTTACTTTTGAAAATATGCCATATTGAAGTTCAGCATATTGGCCAAACCCTATCAAAGCACTTGAAGGTGACTATAAATTATAAATATACAATTATATTGTCAAAAAAGCATTCACTTGAAATCCATTTAATTTTCAACCAATCTTCCACAAAATCAAGAAGGCTTATTATTGTTTAACGAATGTGTCCTGGTGCTTACAGCACATTTGCAAAATCTAATGCGTATATTATAATATTATAGGAATGAATGAATCATCAGGGTAATGTACTGTAATGCACAAGTTTGAAACACCTGAGCCGTGTTTGAGCAGCCACTTTCTGAATAGCATGCTTCGACATTTATTGCTTTTTTTAATAAATCCCAATTTAGCCAGTTTTAAGCATGAATTTAGTTAAATCTGCAGAAAATTTAACCTGTGTGTATTCATCACGCAATTATACAACAGATGGAATGGAGATTTTGAAAATATGATCAGCTAGAATCCGGTGTTCTCTTGCTCAATCTAGGACTTTGTAAGTAAAATGTAAATAGATTTATAATTTATAATATTACAAACAGGTAACCAATTACACAATGAGATTATCATTTTTAGACTGATCTGTCAGAAATGTATTTTTGGAATTTCAATTTAGCACTGCATCCAAAGTTATGTTTCATCTTGAATTTAATATATGAATTTAGTAAATCTACCAATTAACATATTTAGCAAAGATTGCATTTTCTACATAAATAATCCTGAAATGTGGCCCATCTGCACAAAACCAGTCTTACATCGTATTTGTTACTTTTTAATTATTATTATACACCATTTTAAAGAGAAACACATTCTCCTTACAACGATACCAAACTTGACATTCTATCAATCCTAACTGAATCTATGGATGAACAACTATTTGCATTTATTGACACTATTTATTGACAAAAATGTATATAAGTTGGTCCAAAAATATAAATTGTAAATCATAACTTGCATGAAATCATCCAACTAACACCCTTCAATGTTACTTGAACTTTGGATTATTTGCATAAAATATACATTTTAAAATTATTATCTGTATTAATCTAGCAATTTGAAATATTGACCTTGCTCTAGTTTTTGCTTGTTTTCTTGAAACGGAAATTTCCTACTGGCGACAGGTTTTGTGCAGATGGGTCACAAATGTGGTTTAATGTCAACAGTCTA
Source organism: Lumbricus rubellus (assembly GCA_945859605.1). Taxonomy (NCBI): domain Eukaryota; kingdom Metazoa; phylum Annelida; class Clitellata; order Crassiclitellata; family Lumbricidae; genus Lumbricus; species Lumbricus rubellus. Next base: position 36,055,381 of record OX243813.1, read on the forward strand.
GCTTTAACTGAATAAATGTGTATTTCACAGAACAATTGCTCTTGCTGTAATTTATTAACAAGCACTAAAATGCAGAAGCCTGTGCTTGTAACAAAGTTTTATTTGTCGTGTGTAGGCCTATAGAATTAAAATAAAGACAGTCTCTGCCATGTGAGACTGAATGATGGGAGAGGCAAGGGGAGGGGAAGTGAAAACTGAGAAGTGGAGGAAAAGGGAGGGACAGTGATTCTGAGCTGCCAAAACTTGCTAGGACAGAAAAATCTCTAGTAGGAAATAAACAGTACTTACTCAATTTCAGCAAGTCAGTTTAGCATAAAGATGGTGGGAAGACTTTAATGCAGATATAATGCTTGAGGAATAAAATTTCAATAGTTCCATGCTAGACATTGCTAGTAGCATAAGACTAGTAGCGTAAGGCTATGTCAATTGTAGGACCAATAGAGTCAATCAATACAGGTTCAAATGAATCGCTAACTTCACCAAGTGAACCAGGATTATCACCTTGGAGCTGGAAATCGTAAGTTTAACATGTCAAAGTACATTGCAAAAGGCTCAAGGCACTTCCAAATGGCATTCAGGATTTCAGGTGCAGCTTTAGAAGTAGAAAAAAGTTAACCCTGAGTGTAATGAGAAAAAGAATTGCCCCATGTACATTGTACAGTCTATCAAGTTTGGCCTGGTCATTGAATTGTGAATTCACTGCCATTCACACAGGTCTGTACGACCTACGGCAAAGTGTTCATACAGTCTCTGCGATCAATTGAAGTCGACTGACGCTTTCTCCTTCACTAATCGAGCATAAGCAACTTTTCATTTTTTACATCATGATCTTTTTGGCAAAGTAAATATCATGTACAGTTTCAAGCCTGTGCATTAATAATTCAATTTAAATAAGTTGATTAAAGATGATATCTGTCATCTATTGATGTCGTAAAACGGTGCAAACATGCCTTTCCAGAATCGTACCAACAGCAGCCACAAACGAAGCAGAAATGCGGAGAATTTACCTGTTAAAAGAAAGAAAAGACAAAATAGTTGGACATATAACTTGACTTGATCAAGACACTGGGACCCAAGTAAATCTATTGCAGAGGCAATTATTTTCCAAAAGTCTCCAATACTAAGCTTGAGCTATGCAAGCTTTACCCTAAAATCTGATAACCAGAGACACTAGTGTAGCTGCAGTGCAGCATGGTAGAGCAATCGGCATTCAGCACATTATGCTGAAAGTACGTCTTTGAGTCATCACTCAGGTGGCCACTGTGTAAGGACTTCGAGAAAGTCCTCAACTTATAATGTCAGTGCCATGTTCTGTTCTAAGGGCCTGCATGCACTTCATAACATGGGAAGGAATAAAATACAGATGTATTTTATTATTGTATTGTAAAAAATACAGAAAATCCACAAATGTTTGCAGACCATTGCTTGAACAAATTTTGCTAGTGGCCAAAACTCACAAAATTCTCTGGCCACCAATAGTTTCACCATGACACACAACATTTAAAGACACCGTAATAACAATTTAATGTAGTATCGTTGGTTCTGATTAACATAGTATCATTGTTTATAATTATTCTAGTTAATTATACACAATGAGGTTGTAGATACTACATGAAGTTGTAAATACAGAGGAATTTTAAATGAGTTCAAATAGGCCAAACTGCAATAAAATATATGCCATAATTAAGCATTTTATGGTGCCCAACAATTGTGGATTTACAGTACTGCCTGATTATAAGAAGGAAAAAATCTAAGGGAACACAATGCCTCTGTTTCAATTCCTTTATAAAATACTCCAAAGACGAGTGGCTTGGGGTAACAGGAATACAGGATCAATGGATCATCCAACAAATGTCTCTAGCAGGGACAACAAAATGCTAATGAATGAATGCACAGATGTATGAAGAAAGGTTGTTAAAACTGAAACAAACAATCAAATAACTGAATGTAACGAAGTTAAACAAAATCCAAAAACACTGGTGTTGCAGTTTACCTTACAAACTGCTGATACATTATTGCACATGGTATAATACTTCACAAGTACAGAAGCCATGAAGTACACATACCCGCACGCCATCTTGTGATCACAAAGTACATCACAGCTGATATGACGATGAAGTTGCGAGCCATGTACAGGAACGAAGTTGGAAAGTAGCTTACAACGATCTTCAACGCATTTTTATAATCAAACAATTTCAGATTATTCCCATCTGTAAAGAAAATCAAAATTGCACGTCGACTTTGTACATCAACATTAGGTGGCATTAGATATATACCCGGTATACATACACGTTATATATAATTATATATATACAATATACAATTATACATATACATACAGTGGATTAGATTGGCTTTTTATATGAAACTCGCTTCACATAGTAGATCAGTCAGAGATTATTTATGAATGCAATTTAAAAGTTATTACCCAGATAATTAGTTGTTCAAATGATGAGACTGATTTACTATTATGTGAAAAAGTCCGCAGAGACATGATCTTATGACTAAACAATGTTCATTTTCTTCAAGTGCACGCACAATATTATAATTAATCTTGAACATACATCTGCACATCATTAGCGAAGTGATGACTAGTAGCACAGTGATTGAAAATAAAAGAAGTAGCATCTGTCGTGTATGGAATAAACAGACAGAGGCCCTAAGACAAAGCTCAGGTGGCACACCAAGAAGGCCAGGGACCCAAACAGACTTGGAGCTTCTATATGTATGATCATCAGAGAACATTCATATAAGTAAGATGGAAACCAGAGGAAATGCCTACTTGAGAACAGAGGAGACTACTTCAAGGCGTTGGAGCAAGATTTAACGATCCACCATGTCAAAAGCTGAAAAGACATTGAAAAGAGTGAGGAGACTCGAGATTTGCCAGTAGCTGAATAGACGTCAGACAGCATAGAAAGCAGAACTGTTTAAAAGGAATGGTCAGGCCAAAGTCCAGATTAGTACGAAGGGAAGAGCCCTGATAGGTGATACCTACAGCTCAATAAATGGTGAACTTGCTTAATATGTAATTAAGATTCAATCTTGTATCAGAGTGCAAGAAACTAAACTTTAGATGTAAATTAAAGTAATGCCTGTCAGGTCAGTTTATCCAGACACCACACACATCGATGTGAAGGAAATATTCCTTTCAAATTGATGCTTCACTCACTCTGCTTCTTGGATAATGCTGAACCATTAGATGTTTCAATGTTGCTCTCCAGAACTTGAATTTCATCAGCTAATAACATCTGCTGTCTTTGATTCAACATTTTCACCTAAATCACCAATCACAGAGAAGACCAGTGTTGGAAGACAAAGTTGGAAATGTTAATTTAATAATTTGTCAATTTGTGAGAAACAAAAAAGGTGGTATGCAGAACCCTTTCAAAATCAGAGGTTTGGAAATTTATATTCCTTGTCATGTCAGATATGAAACTTAACATCTTATGTTGAGCTCTGCTGTCTAATTATGTTATCTTTATTACGGTAGCCAAGCAAAAATTAATTTCACATGTGTCTTTGTATTGTAATTTGAAGTCATGTATTGATTATCATGCAATATTCATCTCAACCTTTACAATACTCGACAAGTAGCAATGCCTCGTACAGAAAATATCAAATATATGTACATTGTACAAAATGGCAATAGGTAAATTTATTTCATAAATTACTTCGGATAATAAAATCCTAACAATGACTTGGATCTAAATCTGCTGCCATTCTCCCCTCTATAACCTTATTAACCTATTAACCATATCATAATCGTAGTATAGCCACTACACTATCTTAAAAGTAAAAAAAGTAAGTAAGCAACCTTCTAATAATGCAAGTGAATGCAAGAGAAAAATCTTACATACATAATTTTATAAAATAGACAGAACTTTGTTTGGATAGAACCTGAACCATTTCAAGGAAATTGGAATGTACATTGAAGTACAAAAGATTCAATTCATATAAAAGCTGAGCTTACAGACCACAGGAAATGTATATTAAGCAAATTCAGATGCGCTGCAAATTCAAATTAGATTAATTAATTAAATAACGAGCAGAAGAACGTATGATATGAGAGACAGACTAACCTTCTGTAGAAGTGAATTGCACGCATAACTGTCAAGACCAGGACAGCTCGTGAGGAATGGTTCTACGTCGTCCCATCTGGAATTGGGAAGAAGAACACGAGCAACGTATAATTCAGCGAGAGTCTCGTATCCTGACCGTCGACTGTTCACTGGATTCTTCAGCCAGATACCAGCAACAACAGTACACGTGACGTAGTCCTTTAGTTTGGCATACAGGGATAGGCTGGACAGAGAAACCATGCAAATTACATTTTTTTTAAACAAACGATGTTTTCCAACAGGACTTTGACAAACAAGACCAAGAAATAGACTGAAATAGTGAGCATCGTCACCAGCCTTAACAATATTCAGAGGTGAGACCACAAGAAAGTACAGAGATATAACTAAACAGATCATGGTGTGAATAATTAGACCAGAAGCAATCACCACAAAATTGAACCAAGTATCAAGGTAACTAGCGAAGATCTCAAGCAATAACCTTTCAAGGTACTTAAAACCTGAATCACAAATTTAAAAACAACCACCTGACAGTGAATTTGAAAGCTTTAGAACAGCCACTAAGAACAACGAATGGTGGAAGGCCCACAAAGAGTCCAGTGATCAAGTGCATTATAGTACTAACCAGAGTTGTGCAATGAATGCTGGACAGTCCTCAAGGCCATTGTAAACCTGCGTGACAAAAGGTAGCACTTCCTGCCACCTGTTCAGCTCAGCATACGCTTGGATTGCCACGGCAACCAATGCTTCCATCGCCTCGGCAACACTGTCAACACAAAAATGATCTGTATTTAATCAGATGAAAAATGTGTGACTTTTCCATGCACCTGTCCACCTACTCCTTATTCCTGCTCAAATGCAAGTTGAAATAATTGCAAGATTTCCTGCTTAAATGGACATGGGATTGATGCAAAGAATTCTTGCTTAAACATAAGCTGGGCTAATGATGAATAATGATTATACAATGGGTGAATAATTAATCAAGACGTGTGAGTCGAGTCGGATCACTGTACGAAGTTGCCGATTTTCAATGTCATGTTGCAGATAAACCAAAATAAGTAGTGATTAGCAGCTTTTAAGTATCACTTTGGAAAGTCTGAGATCATGATTACAATCACGAGCTTTGTGACAGATACATACAAACGCTGAAATGCTTCTAAAACAAGCCAGTTCAGAGTCCAAAATGCTCGGAAGAAATTCTACTAAAAGCAGTTCATTATCGCTCACTTGTCATTCTCAATGTAGTTTCTCCATTCTTTCACATAAGTATGGCAAAGGTCTAAACAATCATCAAATTTTTTATACAACAAATAATCGTTTGCTCTCCCAATGATGTCGTTATATATCTTATTCCTTTCCACTTTACTGTACTCAATGCCGCACAAAGTTGTCAACTCGGCCGTCGCCATTGCCAAAATAATGCAGATTATTTATTATCAGCAGTGTTGCCACTGAGGTTTCAGAAAATAACATAGATTTCCTATTAAACAAAACCCCAGAAAAACACATAAGTCGCCCGGCCGAAAAGTAAAGAAAATTTTTTATTTTCGCCGGCAAAAAAGTTGATGACCTTTTTTTTTAGTCGTCCGGTCCGAAAAGTCAAAAAATCTGTTTTCGCCGGCAAAAAAGTTGATGACCTTTTTTTTTTTAGTCGTCCGGTCTAAAATGTTAAGAAAAATGTACAAATTGTCAACTCGCCCAAAAAAATACAGATTTCCCCCCAAAAAACCCAGAAATCCAGACGAAAACGGAAAAAAACACAGATTTTTCCAAAAAAACCCCAGAAACACAGACGAAAGCAAAAAAACCACAGATCTAGGTGGAAAAACACAGCTGTGGCGTCACTGTTTATCAGAGGAAGAGGGGGATGTAGCTCGTGGAGCGAAATGTAGGCCTATAGTTATATAGCGCGAAATTTAACTGGAAGATTATTGCTGTTGCTTAGGCCTATAAATATATCGTTATAATAAGCTTTTGCGAATCGTTGTTCGCTTCACAAAGAAGGGTCATTCTCCAGAGCTTTAAATATCGGTTAGCTGGGTGTGCATAGGCTACTGAGACGCTAAATGGCGAGGTGAACAGCCCGACAGCGTAGGCTATCATTGAAATGAGCAGTTTAGGCTAGGCCTACAATATTTCTACTTTTTTTAATTGCAGTCTACCTGTAGGACAACTAAACATCATTATGGTTGTTGTACCCATGCGCCAATATTAATCCGAAGCTAATCGTAATCTCCAGGCTTCTAAAGCACCTCTCGAAAGCCAAGCGCGGAGCACCAACTTATTCACGAGCGCTGCGCTGAGTAAAAAGGCTTAAAAATAGTCGAAAGGCGGTCCGAATCCGGTTGTCAGAGGATCAGAGAGGAGGCAGAGCAAATAGCCTTCTAAGGAGCAGCTTAGTACAAGTAGACCTAGGCCTATAATGGCTATTAGTAGCCTATGCACTCTTCTTCGTTAGCCTATAATAGCTGGAGGCTGGAGCAGGCCGTAGCCTTAGGCCTAGGCCCTGTAACATTATGTGAAGTGTCATAGGCCTATCGCTGACAAGCCTAAGCCCAACGCTAGAGTAGCCTATGCGGTTCAGGTTCACAGCCATAGATAGGCCTATAGGGGCCTACTAGTTGACTGAAGGTAGCCTATTAAAATGGACACACCGTGGCTTTAACTTTTGTCAGATAGTTTCACTATTCTTCGGTAGAGCACTTGTGTAATTGGTGGTTGGTTTGACACAGCGGTTGTATCCTGTTCCTGTTACCGGTTTAGTTGATTGTTTTAAAGGATACTAATAATTATTATGCTTTCGAGCTGATTCCTAACTACTATCCTAATATTTTCGGCTTTTGGTGAGTAATCGCAGTTTTGTGTATTTTGAAGCTAGATCGGCGGAGTAGGTCTACCGTGTTGGGAGCTGGGCGGCCCAGTAAGGCCTATGATCCTACGTATAGCCAGATGGACATCGCCCTGTTTGAAATTTCCAGTTCATATAATTATCGGTTTTGGAATTATTAGGCCTCTAAACAATGTTTCTTCGTTTTATAGACGCTTTTGATTTGAAGTGAATTAAAGTCACAGACTTTGTTAGCATGATGACTTCGAATTTGTGATTAATGGGTTTGGAAGAGACTATAGCCTATAATATGCAAAAATGGGCAGAGTTTTCAAGGCAAGACTTAGGCCTAGTATCTGAAACATCAAAACTTAGATGATGAGAATGATAATCAATCAATCAATCAATCAATCAATCAATCAATCGTGAATTGTAAGGAGTCTAGAATTAGATCATTAGGAGAGTTTTGTGTAATAGTTAACAGAGGCATGGATACAATATTATGCCGTACTAAGGTTGTCCAAATCACTGGTTAGGCTAGGCCACAGTTGAAACTTTGCATCCAGTTATTATGTTCATATCTGGAACATGACATAGTACAGCTGCCCAGGGAAATTCAAAGAAAAGCTACGGAAATTATTTAGGGCAGCAGGAATTTGGGCTATGGACAGGGACGTAACTAGGATTTTTCGTTTGGGGGGCTTAAGCCTTGAGCATGACGAGTATGGTAGCATATTTAGCCGTAAGCATACAACGGTTTGATGTATTGGGGGGGGGGGGGGGCTTCAGCTTCGTTTGGGGGGGGGTCTGGGAGTTTTACTGGGAGTTTTTTGCTAAAGCATTTTATTTGAGACGAATCACTGTTGTGGGAACGGTGTTAGTTGCAGTTGTTACCGTGGACGACGATTGAGATGACTATTATGCATGACATGCTGTTCTCATCAAGTATTGTGCACAGTAACTGTTGATGTAGGTCATGAATGTGCACCCAGCAGATGCAAGATAGCTGGGTAATGTGATTGGCAACGATAAGGCTTCTGTCAAAGATGATAACAAGATGATAACTGTGTAGAGTAGAGTTTGGTGTGGGAAAAGTGAGATGTGTTGGAGAAAGGTTGGAAGGTTGGGTCAGTTTGCTTAATTGTTCACCCAACCATGTAGGCCTATAATTATAATTGAGGAATTCTGTGTAGGCATCATGGCAGGGCTGTGGTCATCCAGGCTGATACCTGATTGATGGTGCTACATCTTTAGATGATTTTAGTGCATTTAAAAGGGAGTCAGAGGGTGTTGAGATCGATCCAGTTTCTGTGTGCCACCAATCACAGGTGCAGGCTATGGCAGTGGGCTTAAGGATATCAGTGTGTTTGGTATTGAAGGTGGCAGAGATGTTCAAAAGACATGACATAATAAAAAATTATCCTATCTTCAATTACATTACATTATCATCATGACAAGCTTTCTCTTCAGTTAAACTTTCATTAACCAAAATTATTAACCTCTTTGAACTTTTGTTATGTTATGTAATAACTGTTGATATTTAGCAATATATGTAGGTTTTGCTGTTTTTTAATTACATCATCTATCTGTATTAAATTCTTTCATGGGCCATATTCTGAAGACCTGGGTCAACCCGACCTGACTGAACTCATCTATCCCAACTGAATTGAACTGATACTACTTAATTCTGATCCAATTCAATTTGACTCATTCATTTACAAATTTATGGTTGATGTTAAACAAAAGAAAAAATATTGTAGTTATGTTGATTCACATTAAATTGCTCTATGTTCTTGAAGCTAAATAAAAACTTGGACAGAAATGTGGGTTGCCCAGAAGTCACCATGAACAATTTGGTTTGTATATTAACCACAATTCTTGACCCAACCTAACCCACTGACAATTCTCATACTTCTGACATAACCCAGCCTGACCTATGGGTCTATTCAACCAATGGACATTTCTGCTATGTATAAATATGGACAGCTGTGAGATAAATACATGGAGTCTGATGCTACACACTTGCTATCTATCTATATATATATATATATATGAATGTGGATGCTGATTAATAACTCTTAATTTGCAATCTCTTGAGCTCAGAAACAGTGTTAAGACAGCGTCATGTTGTGTGTCAGAATTTGTGTCGTGTTGTCGTGTGTATTAGCACATTACAGCAGAAACACATTGTGTTGTACATTACAGCAGAAAAAAAATGTACCATACAAATTGTATGCGTATTTGCAAATGTTGTATCACTCTACTCTGGGTGACAGTGGGTATACTGTGCATGGATGTCACTTTCTTCGCTCTTCCTCGTTCCCATTCCCTGAGCAAGAATTGCGGTTAGGCAGCACCGTGTTTTAACTCTGTTCTTGGCCCTATTGTATGAAATGGGCTCCCATTGACTTTGCACCTTATGCCTATGGTATACTCATATAAATTTTATTGCAGCTTTAAATCTGTTCTTGTCGCCCGGGTTAGGTCAAGAGGGCTTCTGACTTCCAAGCCATAGCCTTAAAGAGGCTCTGTATAAATCTTCATAATGTATGAATGAATGAATGAATGAATGAATGAATGAATGAATGAATGAGTGAAATTGTGGTGTAACTGCAGTGTGTCATTTTGATGAAAGTAAAGTTTCAGCAGCCTATCACCATGCAAACAATACAATATGGCTCCCATGACTGAGATAATTTACAAGCTCTGCACAGTAGTTCTAAGTATGTAGGTTAGTAATTACTTATACATTGATGTGGTGGGAATTCATTATCATATCATCTGATGGATAGCAAGTGTATCCAAAATGAAAAAAAGGTTTTTATTGCATTCTGTTGTGCGTAAACGGACCTCTGTAAACCCGCACGATGCTGAAGCGCACACACACACACACACACACACACACACGCACGAAATATAGACTTAGTAAATAATGGCTCTAATGTTTCTCATTGTTAGGCTACTATGAAGTCCATGTCATGGTCAGTTAAAATCAAGATATCATAATTCATTCATAACAATCAGAAGTGCAGTGAATGTGCAAGATGAAAAGGACGACTTTAGGCCAGAAAAATCTTTAAAGAATGATCTCATCTTACCAGAATATTCAAAAACTTCAAAGCATTAACCCAGCAAAGCGAAGAACTGGACTCACATCTTGTGTCGGTCATGAATGTGCAAAAACTGAGTTGGACAGAGCGTAACCTATTGCTAACATAAGACGTGACCAACATTGAGAAAATTGCGAAAAATACCACGTTGAAGCACAAGTCTCTGATGATAGTCAATGGCGGCGCTACGGGAGGTCGCGGCAGGTCATTTGACCTGCCTATTTTGCTCACGACCTGCCTAATGACCTGCCTAAAAAACTTTGGAACTTTTAATATTTTGTACATTGTTTTATTTAAGAGCTTTAAATGAAAAATCAACATTAATTTTTTCCTCCCTCCCCCCAAAAAGATCACTAGTGTTGTGGTGCAATAATTTATAAAATTCAACTGACTTTTACGTCTGATCTTATCTACATGTAGTAGGTAAATAGGCCTAGAGTCTAAGCCTATAGGATATGAGGTTTATTGGAAACCTATAGGCTAATTATATAAATCAAACAGAAAGGATAAGAATAGGAGGGGAGTTTCAGAGGAAGGAGTAACTGGCAAGAGGATGAGGCAAGGGTGCTTACGCTGGTACCAAATTATACTGCTTGGTGACAGAAGCACGTGTGCGTAAACAACTTGCCCAAGGTCGTTACCCGGATTCGAACCGCAACCGCCCGCTCGGTGAGCGAGCGCGTTACCGCTCAGCCATCAGGACGAAAGAAGAGGTGCCGCAAAGAGTAGGAGAAAAAAACTGCAGATGACAACTGACAAGGAAGATTGGAGGAAAAAAGAGAGGAAGACCGAGACAGATGATGATGCTGAGATGGATGATGACTGACTGATACAACGAACTGAAGAGAAACCCACAGCAAAAGAGAAAAAATTAATGGCGTCATTGGAAGATGAAACCTACCGGGGGTCAGATAACTTAAAGAAGAGAAGAATGCCTTTGTGCTTAAAATTCAATCATCAATTTCTTCGACCTGCCAGATAGTTTCCATGACCCGACGCGACCTGCCTAAATTTTAGAGCTGGCGCCGCCACTGATGATAGTGCACTCGGAGAGTGGTGCATTTGGAGAGTGACAAGGAGGACAGAATTTGTCTCCATCACACACCATTCCTGTGCATCTATTTTCATCCCATTCCATCCCCATCATTGCTGTCCCCATCTTAACTCCATTGCCATTAAGTGTGTCTCATTCTCATCTCAGTGAAGCTTAAGATTAGAGGAAAAATGTTTCTTCTGTTGACATTAAACAGTTATGTTATAATATTGAGTTTTTATTGTGCCGATTTTGAAGAGATGTTGAGTATTAAAGAATTTCAATGTTGTAGCACTACATTGAAATTTAATGGATTTGTTTAACACAACAGATAATTAACTGCCACAGTGGAGTTGCAACCACAACTGCACTAAATTTTACCATTGGTTTACTATCCTCACAGTATTACCACCATTTCTGACACCATTGCCATGCATATCACCATGATCACTGTGGTATTAGGCCTAAAAAAAAATCTTGTGTTTCCGGTAACAGAGCTAAAAAAAATTGGGTAGGTAGGTCGGAAAATATTTTTATTTTGTAAAATATTTTTATGCAGTGACTATCCGAAAAAGTATACCCCACTAGTCTTTTTTGCACGCTGAAACAAAGTACGTATTCTAAGCAAGTATAAACTGCCTATTTCCCGACTGTCTGCACCTAAAACTGCTCTAGAAACAGTCCTATTAATTTCATTTTGTTGACGTCTCTTATGTTATTTCAATACAAATGTAAAAAAAATATTTTTTGAAAAAAAAATTAATTTTTTTTTGAAAAAAAATATTTTTTGAAAAAAAATATTTTTTTTTATAAAATTTTTTTACAAAAATATTTGGGTCGCGGCCGTAAAAATGGGTCGGTCGGGTTACCGGAAACACAACACTTTTTTTTTACGCCTTACCACATTCCCTATTATGTTGCCGCTCTTTAGTCTAGATGTTCTGAGGTTGCATGGAGTGTCCCTTAGTAGTAGGTGTACAGTCAAGATGTTATTGAATGGAAGCCACATTTGACAGCATTATTGCAAATCGGTCGTTGGAAGTATTTTGTGAGGCTAGTGGCTAGTTTGCTGGATTGTCAACCCTAGGTAGGGTGTCAAATTCATGGCAGGACAGAAGGAGGATTAATACTTTTATTCTGCTATAACATTTTAATGAAGTAAGGGTTAAACAGCACATTTTACAATTCTGTCAATGGGGGAATTAAATGGCAAGGAAAGCAGACGGCTGAAATATGACACGAGTTCATGATTGAGGTTAATAATTAATAGAGAATTCTATGCACTTCATGCACACACAGTCTGTTCGTAGCTTGGTGCATCTTTGAGTTGACATATAATAACAGGATCTTATTGGTCCTCCTTATCTTTTGTAGCAACCCACATGCAGTAAATCTACCCGTATTTAAAGTGTGCCTAACCTAAGTTATTGACCTTTTGTTTGCAGCTGAATAGCCATGATGAGTTCGTCTGTGCTAGGAAAGATCTTTCCAAGCAAGCGAAAGCAGAAGACGGCACAGACTTCATCGGAAGATGGCGGTGACGACAGCAGCAGCAGCTTGGCGATATCTGGACCAATGAATGTGAGACATGAGTGGCATGTCAAGTATGATCAGTCGACTGGACAGTTCAATGGTCTGCCACCAGCATGGACAGCGTGGCTTGATAAGTCAAACATCAGGTATATAGAAAAATTGTCATTATTATTATTATTATTATTATTATTATAAAATTATCCGAAGTAGTTCAATTCACAAAGGTATACAAGACAACGAATAGTGTATATAAAAACTATGGAATCAGTTGTAGTCAATCTGAAAGCTGTGGCTGCTTCTCGAATGTGCCCCTGCAAGCAACAGCGTTGAATCGTTGGATGCAAACTGAAATCCGTTGGAACAGATAGCTTGACTCTTTGGGGTCTCCAGTGATTTGAGTCAGGAGACGCCCCAAAACCTTCAGAAGCTTCAATCCGTCGATGTTGATTGGTCCCATGGTCTCGAAAGCCAGTGGAACAAAGAGATAGGTGGCCATAAGATGATTGTATTTATCGACCTTCCTGGTAGCCGCCACTTCCACTGCCGCACCCGCAGAAACGGATGTCGCCTGGACGTATGATGAAGCTACAGTGTCGATCACCGTGGCGTCCCAGACGAGATTCCGGCCTTTGTACCAAGGTATCAACGTAAGTCCATCTGCCATCAGTTCTAGAAAGACCTGGTGGTTGCTTAACATTTGGGAAACCTGCTCGTGTAAGACTTCGACTAATTAGATCGTTTAATGTGGCATGTCTGGCGATCCGTCCAGGTCCAAGACCACAGGAAAGTCCATGCGCTCCAGTCGCTGTCACTCGAGCTCCACATGGGCAAGCATGAGGCTCACAAATGCATGTACCCAGACGGAGACCTACCGCAATTCTGACCGCCTCATCGTCTAATCGTAATCCACATGATGTCACGGGGAGGGCGAAAAGCCAGTCACCGGCGTGAGGCGCTGCGACTGCCTTGAGACGTGCTTGATGGTATGGGTCGGTAAGCGCATTGCTCAGCTCGGTAAACATCTTCTGCACGAGAGGCTTGTCCCAACTTGATTGTTTGTGAGCCGCACCACTCTCAGGTAGCCCAGTTTGGCTCTCAATACACCACAGATGCTCCATCAGTTCCACACGCTCGTCAATATCGGGGCATGCATTGCTTAGCATGGAGGACTGGAGTGCTCGGGTGCTTGCAGCGGAAGCCAAAAAGGCGGGAAGAGCAAGCGAAGCCACCCGGCGAATTCCTAGTCCACCCATCTTCACCGGCAAAGATGCCTGTAGCCATTGGTCGTTCGATAGGGCGATGTTGAGGACTGCACTCAAGCCGTTCCGAAGGAGTTCGTCGAATTTATCCAGCAGCACGTGCCCTGTGCAGGGGCTACATCTCAAAGTGTACACCAATCTATGGGAGCTGAGAGAGCAACGGAGGAGGATCAGAGCGTCGTGTTTGGCGATGGACTCCAGTCTGTTAATTGCCAACGACAACTCGGTACATCTGCCTTCAAGACAAGTTGTCAAGGCCTCACTGGTGGACAATGGCGCACCCAGCAGACAGGCTTTCTCGGGCGACGTGACGATAAAATTCTGAAAAACACGGTCGATGCCTTGCAGGTCATGGTGATAGATGATTTCGCATTTGTTCTGATTGAGTTGCAGTCCAAGTTGTTCACATTTCTGCTTCAAGAGACTCACTTCCTTCGCTACCATGGCTGCCTCTCCTCCCAGGGATAGATCATCCATGTAGCCCAGAACCAGCGGTGATGACAAATCTTGCAGAATGGGTTGTAACGGAAGACAGAAAAGCATCGGACCCAATGGGTCTCCCTGTTGGGGCCCGACCTGTGATGAAATTGTATATTGACCAAACCGGAGCTCAGAGGGTTCGGCGTATGCGAGGTGGCAGAATGAAGAAAGTTCGGGGAGGATTTCATCAATCGAAGAAAGCATTTGATCTCTGTAAAGACTGTTAAACGCATTCTTAAAGTCAAGCTTCACAAGAATTGACCCTGGTGGCATTGTTTCCAGGAAGCGTCTCGCTGCGTGGACCGCTGCCTCTGCTCCTCCCGGCACACCGACTCCAACCTGCCTTGGTGCGAGATAGTCGGTTGTCCTTGTAACGGCATAGGCATTTGCGCATTTAGATGCGAGTCTACGCCAGTAATATCCTATGACAATTGGACGGAGACCACCAGAATCTTTTCTGAGCGCCATGAGGGTGCCTCCAAAGAGAACGGGTCTGATGTGCTCAGGGCATTCACCCTTAAGAAGGAGGTTGACCAGACCGGTGATGGCAGTGATAAGCTCTGATCTAATTTCGACGCAATTTACCAAGTCGGATAGATGCTGAGGACGAAGGCCGTCAGGTCCTCCCGAAGAACCCTGCGGAAAAGAACGAATCCGGCCGAGAACCTCTTCTTCAGTGGTTTGGAAGGGCTCCACGCTGCGATTTACCGTGAAATGAGGTCGGTCGGTTGGATGCTCAGGGTGTTTAGAGCGTAACTCCTCTAAGGCTTCCGAATCTGCCATAACTGGAATGTCGTTAGAGCACAGTATTCTGATGGCCGCTCTGATGTTACCATCCTCTAGTTTGGAAGCAACAGCTGCGGCTATCGCCTGGTCATCGTGTGATTTAGTTCGAACACCACTACGGTTGCTGTTGCTACTGTTTTCCGAGAAGATTTCATCACCCTTGAGCTGACAAGATGTGTGAAAGTTCTCCACCCTCTTCTTTATCGTTGACGACAGATCGTGGCGCTTTCCTCCTCTTCTTGGTTGTTCTAAGATCGCCGCACCAAAAGTAAGAAGCATCTGCCAAGTGGTATAGTTTCCAGGGTCACACAAGATTTTGTTGATGATGGTGGTGAGAAGTCGTCCGGTTTGTAGTCTAGCAGCTTTAGGGATGCGTTTCAGCAATCTCTGTGGCAGTGATGGATGTGAGATTCTGACCTTAGAGGCGTCGTTGTTTACCGACAGTCACTCCGTCTTGTTATGCGGCGGCGGCAGCGTCGGCACAACCTCATCCGACTGGCGGCGTTCGTCTACCTCTGGATTGTCACCCTGGCTGCAGCTCGTTCCGAGAGGAAGCCTATGGGAACCAGGACATGGCTGATTTCGAGGGCCGTGCAGATGAACTTTGCCGTCTTTATTGTGAAGTTGTCTTTCCGACCTACACACACTGCATACGCCTTTCACTTTTTGCGACGTTCGTAGGCCTACGGGCGACGTCATGTAATCCGACGTAATTAGACGATGCGCAGTCATGGTAACGTTTACGTCATAGATAAACGTTAGTGAAGAATCAAATATTCACACACATACTGTACTGAATCCGTAGAAAATAACGAAGCATGATGTAACCAAAGCGGAATAGATGAAATAAATTACAACCTCCGAATCACGATACTTTTATCTTTAAGATGGTGATAAAGTCCAACGCTAACAATTACGCGATTTGCAAAACATTGATTTAAAAGCAGGAGGATTAAACTTTCCTCCAACAAGGTCCGCTGATGACGTCATAATATAATATATTATTATTATTATTATTATTTTTTTTTTTTGCCCTGAGGTACTTCATTCCCCCAGGCACTTATGGACTATTATTAATTGAAGAATGAACGTCTGGTGGGTCAGGCCTCGTCTTCAGGGTGTGAGGCAAAAGTGCCTTTGAAAGCGACAAGGTTGTAGCGTTGGATGCAAATGGACAGACGTTGAAAAAGAAAGAAGGCTTCACGTCTGTCACCAGTGATAGAAGAGATGCGGCTGCCAATTTCATTAATGAAGTCTGAGGCCGACGGGTTGAGCGGACCCAATGTCTCTATGGCCACCGGCTGAAAGATGTAGGAAGTGGGCAGGCCTCCATATTTTTGTTCTTTGCGGATGGCCGCCTGCACTGATGCAGGCCCGACCAAACCGTTCGGGTGGGTTATGTACGAGGCGGCACACGTATGAACGATGGTGGCATCCCACGCCAAGTATTTACCCCCTGACCAGGGTATGAGGGTTGCCCCGTCCGGCCTTTTTATTATTATTATTATTATTATTATTATTATTATTATTTTTATATTGCTGTACCATGCAGTAACTAAACAGAACCATTCATCTATTCCAGATCATTGGTTTAAGATATGACTGCAACCAAAGTGTAAGTGTATAATATAGGGTTTCAGAATTCTTGGTATTGGTTATAATCAGGGCATGCAAGTGGAATACTAGTGCCCTGTAAGCACTGATGGGTAGAGTTGGTCAGAGTGTTTATGCCGAACACATGAGACTGTGCTAGCACAAACAAAGTTTATTTATGTACACAACATGAAGAATATTATCACTTGCCTTCCATAATATATTAATTAATAAGTGTATTTTAAAGCCTTGACCAAGTAAATATTTGGCTCAGATTGTGAGTTCTAACGGCAGGTCTTTAGCTAGAAAAATTAGAAAATGTTGAAAATTGGCTGAAAGAACAAACTGTAATAGTACTGCATTCAGCTTGAATTCCAATAACAGCATCGACTTCTTGTTAAATTAGTCAGACAGTAGATATCCTTATATCCTTGTTCCTTCTCCAGTATTATAACTTATTAGCCTTTTGAAAATAGTAATACCCAGCAAATGTCTAATTACGGATCCTATCAGGGAGTGGGTGGAAAGGTCATGACCTTTCATTGGAACCTGAAAGATAAATCAGCTGCTCTGACAGTTTACTCTTTAGAATAAGTTTTTCTGCTGCCCTGCCTGATCAGGGCCACCTGTTGAGCCGCTACTCCCACACCAGAACATAATATTTATTACTTACGGTATGTACTTAATGATATCTGCATGAAATCCAGGCACCTTAGATTAAGGAAGTTGTGAGTATATTTTTTGTTTGTGCACTTGTTTGTTTGTGTGTGTGTGTTTGTATTTAATAGTAGGTGAATCCCACATTCAAACAATGAGAAAGTTTCCAAGCGATGTATTTGAATTGTTTGTAATTATTATTATGACAGTCTGTTCTTCTATGATGTTGTAATGTTTTGTCTTTGATTGAATGGTCTTTCCATGTTATCGTGGTTGTCCTGTTTGTGGTAATAATGAGCATCTAGTTTTGATGAAATATTATCTATGTAAGTGTATGAAGTGTCTGTACACAATCTGTCAAAGGAAACCTTCAATGTTCTATTAGTATTTATTAGTAATAATGACAGATTGTTCAGTTTAGTGGTACAGGATTGTTCTCATCGTTGGAAATTAATCTTGAATATTGTGGACGATTTTCCTAACATATGAAAAGAAACTCTGCATATGTCACATGTATGCATCTGCTGAAAAATAAGCTTGTGTGTACATGCATGTGTGAATGGGGAAATTAGGAACTTCACAAGTTCAAACTCCACAAAATAAGTAATTTCTGAATTTAAAAAACTAAGTCTATATTTTGCAACCATATTCATTGGAAACAGTCTACTGATAGGAAAACAATAAATAATTATTATAGATCAAGTTTTGTTCTAACATATTTCCAAAAGTCCTTTGAAAAGGTAATGTGCAATAGACTAGTGGAGTATTTTACTAAGGAAAACACAACATTTCCACACGAAAATGGGTTCTGTAAATGGCATTCTACATTGTATGGCAGTACTAGAAATGCAATATAGAATATCTGCCTCATCAGATAGAAACGAGTTTTCTATGCAGATCTCCAAAGGCTTTCAGATAGAAACGAGTTTTCTATGCAAATCTCCAAAGGCTTTCAGATACAAATGAGTTTTCTATGCAAATCTCCAAAGGCTTTCAGATACAAATGAGTTTTCTATGCAAATCTCCAAAGGCTTTCAGATACAAATGAGTTTTCTATGCAAATCTCCAAAGGCTTTCAGATACAAATGAGTTTTCTATGCAAATCTCCAAAGGCTTTCAGATACAAATGAGTTTTCTATGCAAATCTCCAAAGACTTTCAGATAGAAACGAGTTTTCTATGCAAATCTCCAAAGGCTTTCAGATACAAATGAGTTTTCTATGCAAATCTCCAAAGGCTTTCAGATACAAATGAGTTTTCTATGCAAATCTCCAAAGGCTTTCAGATACAAATGAGTTTTCTATGCAAATCTCCAAAGACTTTCAGATAGAAACGAGTTTTCTATGCAAATCTCCAAAGGCTTTCGACATGGTCAATCATTCTATCCTGTTAGCTTGAGCACAATGGCATCATAGTCATGGCACACCAGTGGCTATTACATTACTTGTCTATTAAAACACAGTATGTCCTTTGCTTTCCACCTGGTTTGCTTGCAGCTTGTCATGCACGACAGCCTAATCTCTTTTGGATCTTGACCTGCAACTGATTTTTATACCACTCCCACAAATTGTTTTGACTGTGCAATGTGTCTTAGAGCTGATCAAAGTCACTTTCACATGTGATTACTAGATTTTTATGTTTATTGTCAGTGCTAATGAGCAGAAAGAAAACCCAGCAGCTGTACTTCATGCGCTGAAGGCGTACGACCACTCGGTTCGAAAGAAGAACAAATATCTCGGTGCAAATTCAACCGAAGACTTGACGGCTGTTGGACAAGATGGTGAATCGTCCGATCAAACTCCGGATTCAGAGAATTCGCCATCATCTGTTGCTGCACCGGAACTTCCTGAGAAGCAACTCAACAAGGTATTCGCCAAATGTTCTATGAAAAATGGTCTTTGGTTTGCAAATGTGTTTATTCTGTATATGCTTACAGATGATTTTATCAATGTGCATGTAGAATTCCAACTTGTTGATAATAAAACAATAAAACATGTCATATACTGTCTCTTTCGAATCAATGAATGAAAGCATGATAATTATCTCTAGATTGCATGAGCGAGACCTAAGGGAGTAGTTTTTTGCTTGTTCTGGCTAGAGAAGATCATGGAGGACATGCCCAGCATCACATAGGATAGAAGCAAAGAGGGATTCATCTGCCTTAGAACACATGTATGTCAAATGTTGGCTTATTGGTTGGCATAAACCCCAGTCATGTCAGCTTTCTAATAATTGTCCCTCATTTCCAAAACCCAACCATGCTGAGATAAATACAGCATTCGTGCAACAGTGGTGAGTGTTCAGCATCATATATATTATATATGTATATATAATTATACAGTATATATATATATATATTTCCTTTATTCAAGAAAATTAAGTTGAGATACCGCAACTTATTACCATACACGAATGTCCTGAGCTGCCATCAGTTTATATAATTTATTAATCTTATGACACTGATAGAGTTGTCAGATTTTGCATTACTAGAATGTGTTCTGTAGCTTATAAGCAGTCATGTAAGGATGTTGCTGAGAGTAGCATTCAGTAGTGTATGCTACTTGTTACTCAGATCTTCCTTAATTTGGTTTTTATTTGTCCCAATTAAGAGAGTAAAAAGATTGGTTTTGAAACACTTGAGTATGGTAGCTTGAAACAGGGAAATATTCATGTGAGAATGGAAATTCTTATGATTACTTCCATTCCTATTCAGATACTAAGAATATCCTCAGTGTTTCTTTTACAATGATGCCAGTTTTTGGTCTTGCTTTCAGTTTCTTAAAGTATTCTTCTGTTATAAGTTTCTTAAGTTTTTTTTGTAGAAAAAAGATCAACTTACAAATGTGACGGAGAAAACTGAGAACTTACGACTAAATGATAAGGAGAAGAAGGGACAAAAAAGTGACGCAGCATCTGAAGCTGTCAAGCCAACAATGCGAAAGCAGTCATTAAAACGAAAGAAAATGACAGACGATGAGATTATGCAGAAACTAAGTAGGAATTATTGATATTAAATGCATTGGTACATGTTCAGTGTCACTGAAAAGATAAACACCAGTAACAAATTTAACTTAATTTTTTCAAATGAGCTGTGTTGTGTCTTTATGCATACATACGTACAGTCGTACACACACAAATATGTGCAATTGTGCATACATGTGTGAATATATTTTGCATACTGTTTTATATAGTATTTCTTTGTTGTCAGGAGTGTTACAGTGCACAGTGGGGGTGTCAGGGCCGGATTAAGGCATGTTCAACATGTTCGGCCGAACAGGGCCCCCCACACTTTAGGGGCCCCACACATGCAAAAACAAATTTTTTCAGGAGAAATTTGCATATTTTGAGCAAATTTCGACCAAACGACCAAAAAAAAGGTCACCAGCTATTTTTGGCAGGGAAATATAAGTATATTCTACGGAAATTTTGACCAAACGACTAAAAAAAGGTCATCAGAATTTTCGGCTGAATATCCGAAAAAAATTACCGAACAGGGCCCCCACATTTCTTAATCCGGCCCTGGGTGGTGTTCTGATCAGTAGTGTCCTTGTTCTGTAATCCGACTATTGCTGATTTGAATATGCTGAGCAGGTTCCATGTAATGAGTCTCTACAAATTGTTTATGCATAGTTGTCACTGTCACCAAGCTGTATAATTTTATTCTGGCATTTGTATGTTGGCCATTATTATTGAAACTCTCAAATTCACGGTCAGTTAGTTGTCCCTGCTGTTGTTAAAAAATCAGAGAGAAATTCATTATGAGGCGTAACTTGAAAGGCATGGCATTGTTCATATTTTGTGTGAAGCTGTGTGACAGTGTAACTAATAATTTGTTTCTAGTTACAACTCCACGGTTTAACTGGTGCTATCATCTGTTTAACAGAGACACTTGTTTCAACTGATGACCCAAAGAAAAAGTACAAGATGAAACAGAAAGTTGGAGCCGGGTAAGCCAGGCCGCAGGTCAATTGCAGATGTTGACTGATAAACCTTGCTTGGCTCTGCATTCCTACTGTATATGTGTACTTGTGTATGCATAATTCCTCAGGATCTGTAGTAACATGCTTTTAGGAATACTAGTCCAGGGTTCAGGTCTTGTTTTGTAATTGTAATCACATATTTATATAGCACCTTTCTTGGGAGACTCAAATGGTATGCTCATAAACTAATGACGAAAAACGGGATAGAAAATTATTTTTCTAGCACTCACAGAATAGAGGCGATAAAAGACCAAGAAGTTCATATCACAAGATACTAGGTAACCTATTCCACAAAGTTGGCCTAACCACTGCGAAGCTTCTGTAGTGTAAGATAGTGTGCAGTCCTACAAGTTATGTGGTCTACAGTGTCAATGGTGGCAGATAAGTCAAGAGGGCAATAGCGTACTATTGTGAAGGATGCTGACTGGAGAGGCAAAAGTAAGACGTTTCCAAACAAATGTACCTTCACATTTCAGTTGCGCTTTCAGGCAGTATTAAAAACAATTGAACAGTAGTTCAGCAGTTTGACATGATGTTAGCATCTGGAGATGGTTTATGCAGCAAATGCACCAAAGAAAAATATTCACAAGCATCGAGTGAAAAAATCAGTTTTATATTCATTGTATGCACGTATGTGCACTTATTATGGCACCCCTTCAAGAAACTACTCAGAAGCGCTCTCGACTACAGCACGGACACTGAATCGGAGTTTCATGTCGAAGTGCTGAGCAACTGCGAGTGAAGGATTTGCCCAAGGTCCCTACCTACTGTTGATATATTTGACTCAGCAACATTTTAACTGGAAAAATTGATTCTAATTTATTGTTGGATCTTTGTTTTCCTGTTGTATTAGTGCTTCTGGAACAGTCTGTGAAGCAGTTGTATATACGACTGGCAAAGCAGTTGCCATAAAGAAGATGGACCTGCACAACCAGCCGAAGAAGGAGCTCATTGTAACGGAGATTGAGGTGATGCGAGAACACAGGCATCCGAACATAGTCAACTATATCGAGAGCTACCTTGTCTACAATGAACTCTGGGTTGTCATGGAGTACCTCAGTGGTGGTGCTCTCACAGATGTAGTCACTGAGACGGTTCTCAATGAAGGCCAGATTGCCGGCATTGCAGAGAAGGTTTCGCTGGCTCTTGAGTTCCTACATAACCAGGAAATTATTCATAGGTAGGCAGACCTTTGCTCAACTGGTTTGAATTATGCATTTTTTACAACTAGGTGTCTGCATGTTTACATGTTTTTCAGTTAGTCTCTTCATACACAGTATACATGTATTTATGCTTAATATAATTCTAATCATTTATTTGTGAGTTTGAATTGGAAAGAGAAACTAAAACTCTAATGTCACATTAATTTGTCATGTATTTATTGATATACTGTTATGAATAGTGGTAAGGAATTTTATCTCGATAGATGTCACGATTGATCCCTGAAGGCATTTTGTGATGCAGTAGTGAGACATTTTCTCGTCAGACCTTGAAATTCATAGAGCCCATGTGGATGCCATATTTTAACAATGATGCTGAAGGTATCAACCAATTGTGCACAGCAAAGCGATGCTATAATCAGGTTGGCATCATTGAAATCAGTCAGCTTAGACAGAGAAAGGCAGCCTGTCCTGGATTAGCAGCTTTAGAGAGTAAGATCAGAGGTGAATGATGAGTTTCTTTTCCAGTATGTTCTCACATGGTTTGAGCTAGGCATGTTAAGTAATGCTCAGTTATGCGAGGGTATTTCAAACAGAACAAATGTTTAATTTACCGCTATCCAGTCTGAAATCTGTTTAATGTGTTCCAGGATTTCTCTCAATGTCACCAACCATATGTGGCAAAATAATAATATGCAAACATGCGGTGACAAGGAGTTGAGGTTGTTCTATTTGAACTGTGCTCAACCCATGATGATCATTGATGAAGAATCTGCTTTTAATGCAAGTGAGCATTTCATAAGAGACTCTGCATAATTCCATAACAAACTGTGCAATAAATGTGCAGAAATGCTTTACATTACCTGTATGTTTCTGATCGTTTTACAGGGACATAAAAAGTGACAACGTTCTGTTGGGAATGGACGGACAAGTGAAGCTGACTGACTTCGGGTTTTGTGCGCAGATAACAGAAGATCGAGATAAGAGGACGACGATGGTTGGAACTCCATACTGGATGGCACCAGAAGTGGTCACCAGGTGTCTACAGCATCAGATGATTATTTCTTCACTCACATAATATTGGAAATCTTTCCCATTTTTAGTCTTTGCTTGAGATTTCAGACATTTAATGGAGATTTCAGATATTTATTGGCTGAATTAGCATTTGTTGTGTGATGTACTTGTCTCAAGCTTTCTTGATTTTGTAATTCTCTTCTAGTTAATGACATAAAAGCAAATTTATCAAAGATTTTAAGAGTTCAGAACTCACTTACTTCGGCTGTTTATAATACTACTAAATATGATCAACATAATCCAGTTCTTTTGCTGTTGCGTTGGCTGCCTGTGAAGCTAAGAATTTATTTCACAATTGGTGTAATTAACTACTAATAAGATACCGCATTCTGTTCAACCCCCAACACCTCCAACACACTTTTCTATCCCTGAAATCAATCATCACTCCATCAACCTCTGATTGATTTGCTCAAATGTCTTAACTCAAGTGAATACTACATCATGTCTGGTCACAGGGATTATTCTCCTGTTGCCAACGAAGGTGCTGGATTACAATTCTGAATCGGATGCATTGCTCAGTCTTTGATATCTTTCAGCTCCTGACATTTTTATTTCAGCATGCTTCTCCTTTATTGAGCATTTTTTGTCTCAGTTGACTGACTCTTGAAACTACCGGATTGTGACGCTGCGCTGTTATCAACCAGTTTTCCTCAGGCCATGACGTTATTATGTGTTTTAGAAAGAGCTATGGATACAAAGTTGATATCTGGAGTCTTGGAATCATGGTGATTGAGATGATCGAAGGAGAGCCGCCATATCTGAAGGAGACACCGCTCCGAGCTCTCTATCTCATCGCATCCAATGGAAAACCAGAGGTAAAGAACAAGAGCAAGCTCTCACCTGAGCTGATCGGCTTTCTTGACCGTTGCCTTGAAGTGGACGTCGCTAAACGAGCAAGCGCTTCTGAGCTTGTTCAACATCCTTTCATGAAGCGTGCCTGCGATTTATCAAGTATCCGAGACAACATCGTGGCTGCAAAGGAAGTTTTAAAGTGAGATTGATTTGTGTTGCAAAATTTTGTATTCAACAAATGGTAGAAATCTCTTATGAACTGAGCCAATGCAAATTTTGATTCTAATGCATTGCAATTGATGTCAAGACCATGTCATTTGTTAAAAAACTAAGTTGCTTTTATGTTTGTTTTGTTTCCTATATTCGTTTATCTCAGAATTGGAATTGTGAGAATTTGCTGTTGCTTTTACAGATTCTAGTTCACTTATTTTCTATGATTTTATCAATTCTAGTCTACATATTGCTAGTGCCTTAAAGACTGAAAAGCTATGATGTGAGTTTAGACATAATGTCTAGGATATTTGTTGTTTGTGGTCGTTATTAATTCGGAGAAGTGTGGAGATATTTCAATGACAATTTGTTTTAATCACAATTATTTCTTGTGTAAGAATATTTCCATTTTTAGGATGCTCAGAAATTGCCAGTGTCTGCTTAGAGATGTAAAAATTTATGTTTTCCAGAAAGGCAGAGAAGGCTTTCTGCTCTGCCTTTCAAGAAGAGTTCTCAGAGGTGTTCTGCAGATCAGATGGATGGTATTTAAGAATCATATATTGTGTAAAAAAACTGATGTATGCTCAATGTTTATGCAGATTTTATACAACTATGAGTGTAATTTACATTTCCAATGTTTCTGGTCAAAACATTTTAAAGTCATGTGTTCTAAGTAATTATTTACAGATAAGTGAATGATTGGTGTACAGATGCATTGCATTTGTTTGTGTTGTTATCTATGTAAATTTTTTATTTGGAGACCAAAACATGGGGATGTATTCCTGTATAATTATGCATGCTTTTTGTGGTCTCTTTGCCTATAGAGTCAGAGCACATGGAGAGAATAGATACCTACAGTGTTAGCTAGTTACTTTTAAAAAGTATTGTGTGACTAGTTACTTGAATGCAAAATGTAACTAATTGCTGTACCTGATTAATTCTCTTTCACAATAACTAGATATAGCACCTCTTCAAGAGACCTACACAGATGTGCTCTCTGTGCTAGCCAATTATGATGATGAGTGTACCCGGTAATTACGAATGAATGAATAATATATTGCATCTGTTGACTGAATGATGTTGACAGTTGGCTGGAAGAGAGTCATCAGTAGCGGAACCACACACACACACACACACACACACACACACACACACACACACACACACACACACACACACACACACACACACACACACACACACACACACACACACAGAGACATGGAACCGACCACTAAAAATGTCAATTACAGTAACACGCTGTTTTTTCGTTTTTATGGTGCTCCTATTTCTTGTATGGTTTTTTAAAGTTAAAAATAAGTAGGTGGCGAAATTTCCGAGGGGCAGAATATGGGGTGTGAATGTGAATATGTTCGGAAGAATTGTGTGGTGAAAAATCTGCACACCAACCCAGATATGCATAATGACGTGTATGGAGTGCAATTTTCGTTTAAAGTAAATTTTCTATGTGTCTAAGTGTTATGATGTCAATACTTTTATGCTAATATTTATCCTGAAATGTTTAGATTTGCTGATTTCTTTTGGGGTTTATTTGCATGATTAGTTTTTGGTGTGACAGTTGATGACCCTCTGCTATTTGACCAACTGAGTGAGAGGTTCCTAGTCAAAGTCGTTGCATTTCGGTGTTTCTTTGCAAAGCTTGAATAATCAAAACAACATTTGCTGGTAGCTTCCAACTTTCTGCATAGTTTCACTTGTGGAACTGAAGATGAGCTGTAAATGTTTTTTTAAGAATGACAAAATGAGTCCAGAGCAGTAGAGAGAAAGATAATACCGTAATATTGTATAAATGCCATTATTATGTTGTCTTCTTATTTCGCTTTATCAGCTTTTTCCTGTAATAATTAGCAATGGTTCTAATATTAGTTTTCGTCACAATAATTGTCTTAGACATTTCGTAGCTTTATTTTTGGTATCAATAGTAATAGATGTAGGCTATTGTTGTTGATCCGTCAGCGATATCTTTCGGGTGATATTTCAACATTTGAAGAACTGTCGTCATGCTGATACCCATTTGTTTTTGGCGATTCTGACACGACCAGGCGATGTCCTCCATGAGTTGTTCCCACAGCGAAGCAAACGGGTTATAACCTGCGCCCTAGACGCCATGATCGGGTGTTACCAAGAGCAGACAATCTAATGAGGAAATCTTTTATCGCTAGAATGTTGTTTACATACTAATTAGTTTGTTTAGTCTTGATGGTTTTTGATGTCTTATGTGAATTTTATATGTGACACTTGTTGACCAGAGGGCTGTTTTGCAGATCTGGTTATATTAAAGAATGCACTTACGTACCTACTTTGAGATCCTGTGTAGAAGTTCTATTCAAACATCCAGACATCATTCCTACAGCACCTCTCACATGTGCTACTTCAAGTTGTGCTCAACTACTTCTGTCTACCAAATTGCAGTTATGCGAATCTTTGCTAAACCTATCAATTGCTTGCCGTATTATTATTAGAGAAATAGTGTTGCTAAAAGGTTTTATTGATATAGAAATATATAGCAAAACGTGCAATCCGTTGTGTGCTACAGCCTTTTGTATTTAATAATGCATTCTTTTGTGGTTATCTAACTTTGGTCCATATAATGTTCTCTTTTAGGTTTTATCATGTTCTAGGGTTGGATTATGTATTAAGATTTTTGAGTGATTGCAATAACTGTTTTATTTCTATATAATTTAGTGCAACTTGTCACTTATTTCTTACAGAAATAAGTGACAAGTTGCACTAAATGAAATTGGTATGATGCTGCACATTGGCACATTAACACTAATGTAAACCAAATCAGAAATGTTAACTAGAATTGAGATCGAGATGTAGAAGAAAATTGATATGTGATCTTTCACATCTCTATTGTATGAGTGATTTAAAATCATTTAAATAAAATAGAAATTGATTACAGTGGATTGTGTTGACTTAGTATCATTTTATCATAAGTTTAATAATAATAATCGGTACGTGACGTTTAGGCGCCGCCGTTTGGGCGCCGCCGTTTCGGCGCCGGCTGTTTGGGCGCGACGCCGTTTGGGCGCCGTACGTTTCGGCGCGGAAGAAGTTATGTAATGAAATAGCACTTAAAACTCTTTATTTGTCCAGGAATTTTTAATTCAGCTATGTTTTGTAATGTGCATTGTTAAATTTAATGTGAACACATCATGTTACCCAAGGGAATGATTTGATGTTATAATAAAAGCATTCCACAAAGAACTGAATTACTTTCAGAAGTTCAATGTTCGATTTAATGTTCACAAACCCAATGTTTTAAAAGATTATGGTTATTAGGAAGGAGGCTCTTTCGTATGTAATTATATCTACAAACGTCAAGGTTAGGAAGGAGGCTCTTTCGTATGTAATTATATCTACAAACGTCAAGGTTAGGAAGGAGGCTCTTTCGTATGTAATTATATCTACAAACGTCAAGGTTCTTCTTTCGCGCCGCAACGTCCGGCGCCCAAACGGCGTCGCGCCCAAACGGCCGGCGCCGAAACGGCGGCGCCCAAACGGCCGGCGCCCAAACGGCGGCGCCCAAACGTCCTGATCCGATAATAATAGATGAGAGCTTTTGTTGAATGTCAAGTTCTTGTAGCAGTTCTG
The DNA here is from genome assembly GCA_945859605.1 of Lumbricus rubellus. Taxonomy (NCBI): domain Eukaryota; kingdom Metazoa; phylum Annelida; class Clitellata; order Crassiclitellata; family Lumbricidae; genus Lumbricus; species Lumbricus rubellus. The sequence continues at coordinate 36,083,571 of OX243813.1, forward strand.
AAGAGTAAGCTGATTTTAAAATGATGAAAATTCTATGCATACCAGTCAGTTATGCATCATTTTGAATGTCTCTGCCTTTAACTGTTTTTAGATGCTATGTCAAATTTTATTACTGGACAATACTGACTTGCTACATGCTATCTACAGCAATCTTATGGTTTTGGTTGTCTAGTCCGGTGATACATTTCTGGCCCACGATGCCTTACCTAAAGACTACACAATTTGAGAATAAAAGTTTGAATTTGTCATTTGTAAGGCTTTATATGGTTTATGTGATGTTAGTGACTGATATACTGAAGTCAATATTTTTAAAATGCTTCATTTATGATGTGGTTTTACAGAATCATGAATGTGGTCGCGTACATCGAACCCCTCCCAGCTCCTACCCCCCCCCCCCCCCGTTTGCTCAGGGGTCTTTAACACTTGGCCTGCCCCTTGCTGGACAAATATTGGCACTAGACGACTATTAAGAAAGGTTTGGCACTCCAGATTTAAAGGATGGCAAAGGATAAATGTTGAATATTACGTTCCACTTGTTTTCTATTTTCAGAAAGAAGTTGAATTAAGTGATTGAGAATTTCTTTGGACTTGAATAATTTCCAAGTGGCTTGCTGTGAGGACCCATGTGAGGATCCATGTGAGGATCCATGTGAGGATCCATGTGAGAACCCATGTGAGGGTCCGTGTGATGACCCATGCTAGGACCCGTCACCCATGCAAGGAACATGTGAGGACCCATGTGATGGTTCATGTGAGGATGATGTGATGGTTCATGTGGGTGTGGGGACCCCTGTGATGACCCATGACTTATGTGAGAATAATGCTAGGTCCCATCATGTGGAATGGCGCATGGACACAACGGCCAGTTCGTCAATGTTGTCGACCTCTACTCTCGCGTATATATATACACTGCATTCACTTCTGGTTTAGGACAGTATATGACCTTTACATGCTTAGCCTACAGTAACTGACCTTACTGTATGAAGCAATTCATCCAAGACAGATCGAGAAACATTTTCGAGCCACATTAAGACGTGCTTCTTTTGATGTTAGATTGCAATCTCATGAGATTCTTATAAAGCGTAACAACTATAGCCAGATATATCCCTACACAATACACATCAGCCTAGTATAGGCCAGGGCTTTTTTAACGTGCAGTTGTACACAAAATGTGCAGTTCTAAATGGATTTGTGCAGTTGTAGAAGCACTTCTGTACAGTTAAAACTAGCAAACAAGGTCATTGTTCTTCGATTGGAAGTAATGTACTATGGAGGATGCGAAATGAAAGAAGGCAGTTCTAAAAATTCCCCAAAACAGCCCTGGTATAGGCTACATACCACAATTTATCGACGCTTGTTGGAGTAAATTATTCACAGTTGGTAAGCAATTATTAAAATATTCTGATAAATTATCATAATTCGGTTACATTAAGAGTAGGTTACGGTGTTAGTTGTCATTGAAGCCTTTGCAAAAGTGAAAAATGTTGGACCGTAAGATGTAGCCTAAGGTCGCTGATTTATTATGACATGACAAAATGATGACAATCACATGCTGCTCTGCATTGTTTATCAATAATAATGACTTCTAATGTTTTCTGTAATTATAGCAGCGTTATGTAAGTTAAGTTGATGATCAATGATTACTGTCGATGGAAGTTAATCATAATTTCTATACTTGTGGATCATGTAGGCCTAGTCTGAGCATCGTAGGCATAATTAATGCACTTATACGCAATAGCAAAAGAAACGAAGCTTAACGATCATTATGAGGTCAAAATGAGAGGCATTCAGCCACATGAGGCTCACACCAAACACCCTATCCTGTTCACCCTATGCAGTCTGAATTAACAGCATGCTGTGCGCGAAATTTTGAGTCCATATAGGTCAACTACAGTTGTACAAAATTCAAACTTAGTTTCCCGACTACTACTTTCTTCCATATTATTATAGCGTCTGTTTGTGGTTGTTTATCGTTTTGATTTCGATAATAGAGCAGAGGCGCGTTTCTTAGCCACCTCTTGACTTTTGTTGCTGATGCGACTCGTCGCCGCCTGGTGTCCGCCGGCGGTAACTGGTCCACTCGTCGACCCTGCAGGTACGCGGTGGAAGGGCTTGGTTGCTTCGAGCTTCAGAGAGGCGGAAGGACGCAGCCAGGCGTGACGAAGAGCCTGTGACGGGGTCAGACGCTGACTTGGCTCCCACTCGAGACATCGCCTGAGAAAGTCTAGGAAGAGAGCGTCCGTGCGACCCTTTAAGACATCCGATAGGTCTCTCGACCTTGGAGGTCCGCGCATCTTGCCCTGAGGCGACGGACTTCCCGTCATTTCCAGACGACCGTTGCTCGCTGACGTCACGGTGCAGTAGCGCGGATGACCTTTCGACGTGAAGAATGCCCTTGACCTTTTGCTGACCTCCAGCAGACGCTTCGGTGGCAGTCCGATGACTTCGATGATACGTGCGAGCTGATCATGCTCCTCCTCACCAGGGAACAAAGGATATCCGGTCAGCAGCTCAGGTAGGATGCATCCCAGGCTCCACATGTCAATTGGCATTCCGTACCTGCGACAGTATTATCATCACACAGTTGGGAAACAAAAATAAAATAAATGTATGCACACGAATTAAATGCATACGAATTGAATGCATACGAATTGAATGCATACGAATTGAATGCATACGAATTGAATGCATACATAAACCAGTAGGAAGAATAGAAGGATGAAAGGATGAATAGAGAGAGCAACCACATAGGCCTACTTGCACGAAGATAGGAATAAATAAGACACAGTCAAATACAAAGACCCATTATACTATAACTACCGTAGTCAGTAGGCTACTGCCGCTACTCATGCATCTACATAAAAATTAATGAGGTTCATGTGCAATGTGCATATTAGGGCACTTGATATATAGCACATTTAAAATATCTCAGGAAAACGCTTTCCATGGGGTGATGGTGCTGGTGATGATGATGATGACGACGGTGATGATGGTGATGACGTCGATGGTGATGACAGCGATGATAGCCTAGTGATGATTATGATGATAGATGACATTGCAACTAGACTAATAAACCAGGTAACAGATGACCACCCATAGGTTATTAGCCCCACACAGCATTCAATGTCCATGGTCGAAAGTACACAGCATATAATGGAGAAGAGCTGTTACTCACGGAGCGCCGAGAATGACTTCCGGTGCTCGATAGAATCGCGACTGGATGTACGTGTAGATGCGTTGGTGTTCGTAGCAACTCGATCCGAAGTCGATCACTTTGATTCCACTGCGTCCTGGCTGCTTCAGCATAATGTTTTCCGGCTTCAAGTCGCAATGGATCAGCTGGTTTTTGCTCAGCAGATTCATGCACATGAGAATGCCGTGTGTCATCTTGCGCACGAGAGCCAGACTGAAACCCTGGAACTTGTTTCTCTTCGTCAGTTCGTAGAGGTTGATGCTGAGCAGCTCGAATGTGAAGCAGACGTGGTTGCGAAATTCAAAGTATTCGAACATGTGAACGATGTTGTTCCTGTTGTCTTTGTCCTGCTTGCGCAGATGGTCGAGGATTCGAATCTCCTCCATCGCTTGTCGGTAGAATCGCTTCTCGTTTCGTATTGTCTTCAGAGCAACGTACACCTGCAGCGCGACGAACAATGGCAGACGACGAATGAAGTTTCATTAAGACGTATAGGCTTAATTACAACGTACATAAATTCGTAGGAATTATATATTGTATAACCGACTGATTAAAGTAGGCTACGTAAACCTGGCCTATGTAGGTCTATACATTCGATTTTTTTTATAGCGACCGTTGACTTACATAAATTATGGCATTGATCCTGCTATAATTTTTTTAATTATAGGCTATTAGCCTATAATCGGGTGAGATGTTTCACCACCACTGTCCGTTCGTCGCACGTTTAACGTTCGTCTGCCATTTAGGTCTTCTTGTCGCATAGGCGTACGAGGCGGGGGTGCAGGGGGGGCAATTGCCCCCCCAAATTCGGGCAAGTTTGTTGGTTTTTTCGGGCAAAAAGTCGCGGACGACTAAAAAAAAAAAAAAAAAAGGTCGTCAAGTTTCGGGCAAGTCTGGTTTTTCGGGCAAAAAAGTCGCGGACGACTAAAAAAAAAAAAAAAAAAAAAAAGGTCGTCAAGTTTCGGGCAAATTTGGTTTTTCGGGCAAAAATAGTCGCGGACGACCAACTTTTTGGCCGGATAAATTTTTCGGGCAGAAGTTAAATCTTTGCCCCCCCCCCCCACTTCTGAAACCTCCCGTACGCCTATGTCTTGTCGTCTTGTGTAACAGATCGTACTAGCACTGCTAGGCCAAGATTCATCTCTATTAGATAAGACAACTGCAGGAAGCGATCGAAACGCGGTTCGCAAGTGCACGACGCTCTCTTTCAAATAGTCGCGAGAGACGCAGCGGCCAGCCAGCATGCATGCTCTTACCGACGTAGCCTATAATTAAGCTTAGCTTACACGGCCAGCACTCTAGCTCACGAGTTAGGATACATGCAACAACGGTTAGGCCACTAATAGGCCTATAATAAGTCTAATCGACGCAGATCGTATTCGAAATCTTGAACGTAATATTCGGAGTTACGAAGAAAGTATAGACAGGACTTTCAAGAGTATCCATAGGACCATAGGCCTAACGACCGGGAAGTAGGCCTATTGGAACTTTGGATGTCTCACAGTAAACCTATGGGGAAGTTTCTCCCAATGTCATTGCACTTCACGTATTTTAGACAGTAGACACTGTATAAAAGTATCATTAGAAAAGAACATGACAATTTATGCCTTAATTCTCTGACCTGTTCCTTGTGATCGAAGACCTTAGTGACGTGACCGAAGCTTCCTTTGCCGAGCAGTTTAACCGTTTCGTATCTGTATGCCATGTGATCTCGTTCGATGTGTATGTACGATCCTTGTCCATCGTCGTAGCCGAAGTTCACTGAGCTATCGATTATTCCGTCGATCTTGACGGCATTCTCGCCGACGAAGTAGATCTCAGGATAGTCGAAGATCTCGTGATGCTCGAAGTTCGACAGACGTTTCATGTGCTGCTTCATCGCAGTGTTCGGCGTCATCGGGACAGAGGAGGAGGGCTTAGTGGCATCACCCGCCTGCTGCTGCTGCTGCTGCCTGCTGCCACATGGGTCGTTGGTTGTCTTGAGGACGGCCAACAGAGCGTTGATTGCAGAGGAGTTACGATTGCACGAATCAGATGCAGCGGCGGCCACTGCCACTGTCTTCGACTGCTGCTGCTGCTGCTGCTGCTGCTGCTGGGACTTTCCGCGGGTGCTCCAGGGCGGCCTACTCTCGAGTCCTGCTGCGTATGCATGCTGACTGCCAGACGACTTTCGGTTCGACAGCGGAACCGGAAGGAAGGACGGCTGCTGTTGCTGCTGTTGCTGCTGCTGCTGTTGCTGCTGCTGCTGTTGCTGCTGCTGTTGCTGCTGAACTGGTCGACAGTGTGCGCGATGCTCTCGTCTCCGTTCATTTGTGGTTAGTGGTAACGCAGGCAGGTGAGTTGTTCTTGGTTCACTGCTAGATAGAGTGTCACAGAAAACAGTTCAGCTTCTATTAGATTAATTAGAAGTAGCTAGGCTACCTAAGAAATCATCATCAATGTGGACTGCATCTTCTTCTGGCGGATGACTATCCGCGCCTCAGATTCACATTTCGGTGTGACCTTACGCGCGTTACAAATCTATTTCATAATAATAGCCTACTAATACTAATCATTTTGGTAGAAGTCTCTCAAAAGATCCAATACAATTGGAGGAGGAAGCCACTAGAAAAACGTGTCCTTACACATAGCCTACAATGCGTGTAGACACTAGACACTAGACAACCATCATTTTAAAGGATATTTCGGCAAAATGACGCTTGATTTCCTATAGTCAAGTAATACAGAATTTAAAAAAAAATTTAATCATTCTAAAGTAGGCTACTATGATTAGGTCTACGTGACGACAACCCCGTAAAATGATGTTTAACACAGACGATAAAAAGCTATAGGCCCTAACATAAAAAAGAAAATCACCGTGAGCAATGTGCTTTGAAAGGTAATTTTCAGATAAAGAGTGACGTATATGAATGCTTATCCATAAATTTCTACTCAATCATTCCGAGAACTTAAAAATATCGCCTTTCAATTTAACCAAGAAGTGTTTCATCAATCTGGCTTACATTTAGATCCATAGATGAATTTCCCCATCAAACCAACGTCTATTTAGGCAGAACAGAATTCCATCCATCCAGCTTGTATTGAAGACTTAGTTTAATCCAACTTAATTGACAGGAACAATTAGGCTATTATTTTCATAAATCAAACTTCCACGTACGCCAAGCATTAGTTTTGTCAATCCATGCAACTTCTATTTAGGCAATATTTATTTTCGTCAATAAATGTTCGGCACCAAAACGTCCGGCGCCAAAACGTCCGGCGCCAAAACGTCCGGCGCCAAAACAGCGACGCCAAAACGTCCTGCTTCGGAAATAAGACCAGCAGCAGACAGTGCTGTCAGAAGCGGTTCCAATCCTGCTACGAGTCTACGTCTAAACTCTAAAGCAATAAGACTGGAGTGACTTATAAAAGCCAGTTGAGAATTGAGATGATGACGTATAGGCTACGTAGGCTATAGGCACAAAATTTGTTACGTTCCGCTCTTTCGCACTGATTTAATGAGTGCGAAAGAGCCTAACGGGTTTAAGGAAATTGCACAAGCATCCAAATTCCAAACCGATCGACGTCTAACTTAGGCCTATTATATTTTATTTATAGCGAGACTGTGAGAGACGAAGAAAATCAGATTAGGCTAACAGCAACGGTAGGCTACCGTAGCAGCCGCAATAACACGAAGGTTGTAGCCAAACGATAGGAAATCAACGAAAACAAGCGGTTAATTTGTCGATTGACTTTTTATGTATAGGCCTACAGAGTGCGCCAAAAAGACCCCTTAGGTTTTTTGCCATTTTCTTGACCAAAAGTAAGAATAATTATACTAATTTATAGTCCTATCCTATTGTAATATGTGATGCTCTTCAACAGCAAACATTTGGCAACACAATAAAAATAATTATAGCGTCAGTCGTTCTGGCAAAGTGCCAAATGCCACCGCTTCGGCGCAACCGCGCAGTCGACAGAAGTCTTGAATAGTTACTGACAATTATAGAGAGTTTGCGAGAGAGACTGACTTGACTGCATGACTGACCTGAGGAAAGGCTTTTCTGAAATAACCGTAGGATGGTAAAGTTTTAAACCTATCATTGACGTCATGCTAGATCTGTTCAGCTTGTGCCATTCCAAGTCTTATGTTATTCTAAAAGCATTGAAAACAGTTTCTAAGACACAAATGCAAAACAACACAGGTTAATTGTTAACGCTTACAGTAATTAACGACTAGATCTGTTTACTAGAAGTGATGGGAGATTACGGATTAGTCTGTGGCTGCAGCTCATCGATAAAGTGTTAAAGGCATTATTAAATCCTAATGCCGACACATTAGCTTTTAAAAATCCAAATCATGGTTTTCACGTACCAGGTAGGCGGCGTAGGCCCCCAGATCACTTTTAAGCGGTACGCCTATTCAGAACTCATCTGCAGTTAATTTTCTTGAATAGCCTATGTTTTCTTTAGAATGCTGGCCTATATAATTTATACAACTGATGCAATCCTATAAATCCTTCCGCAATATATAAAACCCATAAAATTATATAATATTATTCTAATACGTGTAGGCTGTAGTTCCTGAGGGACCGAAAGTAGGCCTATATGCGACTGCAGAATTGAGAGTCCTTGATCCAATGATCGTAAAATATTATGTTATAGGCCACTTTACATGGATTCCGTGACCCTAAAAATCATGGAATAAACACTAAGACCACATACCGGTTGTGGTTCCTTCTAATTCACAAGGAAACCTAACAGATTAGCTGTAACATTGAACATCAAGAATTGTCAGAGGTTGGTCTTAGGCCTACAATGCTCTTTGTGACTCTCCGGGCAGTTTCCTGGATTAGAGCAACCCTGTCAAGCCTAAGTCTTTCAACCTCGCAGAGAGGCTACTGAGCAATGATCGAGGTTTCAACATTTGACAGATGAAAAAAGATGAAAAAAGATGAAACGACCTTGAAAACTAAAGAAGTTTTAATGTCATGCAATGTTGGAGATGGTCTCTTTGACTTTCTCGGCCAGAAAAACTCTGCCATAAAATAGCGTCTCTATAAGATAAGATGAGATAAGTTAAGATAAGATAAGTCAAGATAGCCTAAGATACCCCCGGTAAGTTAGATGAGATAGGCCTACCTGATGTAAAATTGCCTCAAGGTTGAGGAATAGACCTACGTACCTACGTCACTGTATCTGTATTTCTACGAGAAGGCCTATATATAGTTATGCCTACTAAAAGTGTTTAATTTTAATAAATACATGCATGCATCCATGTGACAGAGTATTATTTTGTTAAAAACAGTCTTTTAAAGTTTTTATACAATGAAGAATAGGCTAGTGATAATCGGAAATCTGCAGACCTGCTGTTGACTGATGTTAGCAACCAACTCCATTGACTTATTCGGTGATGACGATGATGATGACGATGATGATGATGACGATGATGATGATGACGATGGTAGCTGCAGACAAAACAACCACCACTGTCTCAGCGCAATCGAAGGCGTTGTCATAGTAACGCAGAAAACCGATCGGGAAATGAAGTCATTCTGATGACGTAGGCCTAAATAAAATGTCTATTATGACGCAATCGTAACGCTAGCTACCACGATTGCTTTACAATGAACCGGACTCTATTATTATTATATATTTTACGTTACTTGTTATTGTAGGCTACGAAGCATAACAATTAACCCAGTGGAGGAGTTGGCGAATCTCTACCACCAGAGGGAGAATGGGGGCCGGGGGCGCGAAAACTTCATTTTCCCTACTTTTATACCATCGCCATAGTTTCACAGCTATTCACTTGAAAAGTTGCAGCTAGATAGGGTGCCACCGGGACCACCTCGCCCCCAGGGGCCCAACCAACACACACCTCGCCCCGCAAGGGCCGGGTGGGGGCAGGGCGTTGTTTAGCAGGGGGGTGCGAAATTTTTTGGCATGCCAATTTCCTCCCAGTTTTCCAGATAATTATTGATCTGAAACTTTGCATCTAGACAGAGGACCGTCATGTCCAGCCAGTGATGGGGTTGGTGAATCTCTCCCACCAGGGGTCCACGGTGGGGTGCGAAAACCCAAACTTTTGCAATTTCCATTTCATTGCCATAGTTTCACAGCCATAATTTATAATTACCTGAAAAGTTGTAGCTAGATAGGGTGCACCGAGGCCTCCTCGCCACAAACCAACACACACCTACCCCGCATGGGCCTGGTGGGGGCAGGGTGCTGTATGGAGGTGGAGAACAAATTTTGGGTCTAAACTTTTGTGCAGCTTCGCAGCTATTAATATGAAACTTTGCATGTAGACAGAGGACCGTCGATCAGGTCCAACCAGTGTCCTCCACTGGTTGGACCTGATCGACGGTCTTCTGTCTACATGCATGGTCGGGCGCGAAAACCCAAACTTTTGCTACAGCTTTTTACATAAAATTCCCGGGAAACACCGGGCACACACACACACACGCATATATATATATATATATATATATATATATATATATATATATAGGAATAGCTGCTCTCCACAAAATTCAACTTGGGGTCAAGTGGACTGGGGTCGACTTATAATAGGCCTATCGACTCCCTGCAGCTAGGTCTAATCACACACATTATATTTATATTTAGCCTATATTTAGGCTATAATTATAGTCTATTTAAATTCCTAGATTTGAAATGTAGGCCTAATGGCGTTAGAGGGGATCGCAATTCCATGATGAATGTAGAATTCTAAATTTGTTTTTTGACGCCGCATCTTGTGTTCGGTCACGCTCAGCTGAATCTAGAACAGACCTATGGCTAATTAAGTAGTCTAAATGTCTCATCTGATCCTCCACCCTCCAAGTCCCGGCCCAGATGACACCCGCCTTAGTAGTTGTTCCACCCCTCTGATGATATGGTAGGCCTAACTCGACCCGGACCACCTCGGACGTACTATTATAGCCTACTCTTACGGACAACCCGGCCGCATATAGGCATTCCGTACCCGATTTCGTAGCATTGCAAGCCATAACGCTTTTTCATTGGCCGGTTCCAGATTATGAATATTCATAACAAATGACGTGTTTCGTGCCTTCTCGTGCGCTGTTGTTGCTGCTGTTGTTGGCATACGGGGGAAATGGCCGATTGCGGTGCGCATAAAGTTATAAGGAGTTTCCATTCCATTTCCATAGTGAAGTAATTGAAAGTGTGAAGGAAGACTTCTAATCAGAGCAAAAATAAAATGCAAAGGTTATTCGTTGTTACGTGCGTGCCAGCGAATATGTCATCCACCAACTCATCGCCTCAATAATACGCTGTGGTCAACAGCTATATGTGATGCATCAGGCGTCTACTTCGTTGAAGCAAAAGCCTTATGCGACACCAAAAATCAAAATTTCGCTACATAAAGTCAATACATTAGATTTTTATTAGACTTCAGTTGCCTAAATTCGCACCAGTTGAAATTAGTGTTCCACACATTCCCAATTGTAACTTTAAAAGCTCTAGGTTTATTCAGTTTTCGTGAACTGTCTCATTTTCCATGCCTACTGTTCGACAACCAGTAATAATTATTTCGAGCTTAAGTACAGTAGTTCATGTCAATTTACCATGGAGGATGCCAGGATGGGAAAATAAAGAAAGGGTTGTGGCTTTATGCAGTTCTAAAAATTCATTAAAACAGCCCTGAGTGAACGTTACTGATGAATTATGAATAGCCTAAGTGGGCCTACCAATAAAAGCATTAGGCCTAATATGAATGCAAGTAATAGGGCCTATAGCTTTACATTATAGAAAGGCATTTGCTAAAAACATCAGTGTTACTCTGTTATCATTGCTCATCAATAAATAATATTATCTTTATACAGCAATACGGTTAACAGGCCGCAACCTACATGTATATTCTAATGACAACTTGTCACGATTCAGACATAGGTAGTTCCAACATCTACAGCTTGACCTACCTGCCAATTGCTTACATTTTAAGTACAATTATTAAACTAAAATCGGGTGTTTAAAATTTTGGGTGAGGCAGTAGGCTATAATAATAATTTTCGTCTATTCAACAATCCGGTTGAAAGACCGCAATCGGTTACAGTGTACAATATTATGCAGTTGAAACAGATTGCAGTAACTCAGATTAGGCCTACAGAATACATAAACCTTAACTATACTAGCTGAAGAGACAGCCTGCAATAGGCTACTTGGAGCTAAAACTGTTGATTACAAAGCATAGGCCTATCCGCCCAATAATAAATCACGCAACGCAGCTTTATCCCATTATATGCTAAACTGTTTGGTGTAGGACTGTAGGCTATCTATTTATTAAAGCACTTTATAAATCCTTGCAGGTGACTGCCATATAGCCTACTAGGCCCAAAGGACGCAAAGGCTGCGAGTTATTAAACATAATAGCCTAAGATTAATGATAATTGCCAACGCAAGCCGCAGTCTGTAAACAAAACGTGCTTAATGATGTCACTGGTTATGAATATTCATAATATGGGATCGGCGAATGAAAAGGCGCTTAAGGCTGACAATGCTACGAAATCGGGTACGGAATGCCTATATGCAACCCGGCCTTTTGACCCAATGCAGCGCTCGTGAATAAGCTGGCACCCCGCGCTTGACTTTCAAGTAGCGCTTTAGAAATTTGGAGATTACGATTGCGATTACGAAGTGTGTTCACTATGGATCAGTTCCAGTATAAAAAGGACGTTTTGAATGTCTTTAGGCCTAGTCTAGAGTCTAAACTGTTATAGGAATATTGGCTCTACAAAAATTATAGTTCATGTGCTTGTCAACCATATTTTAAGGTCGTTGTTGTCAACCAAATGCACTTCCTGTACGCCAAATTTGTTGATATAGTTTTCGAGCGACTGAATGCAAACCGACTTGTTTTTCTGGGTTTAATTTTTTTAACATCATTATTTATGGTGCATTAATTTTATGGTAGCTGTGGGTTTGATTGCCCTCGATGAAGCTCGCATACGGCTTCTCGTTAAATAGCGCGGAGATCTATGACCGACCAAAACAGGCACCGTGCTGTTTATTCGATTTGTTTTTGAACTAAAATATTTTATTGAGGGCGTTTTCATAAGTTATTTAGGCATTTGCATTGACTTTGAACAGTTTTGTAAACACGATTCAATCTGCTAATTTGATGCTGCAGTAGGTTATTTTGCAGGCTGTGTTTTAGTTTTTTCTACTGCGGTTGCGTTCAAATTTGATGTGATCACGTGATTTCGGTAATTGTTCACTTTAGCGTCCGAAATTATTTAGTCAAGGGTTTCAATGATAGCATCCGATATTATATACTTCTGGGTTTCGTCGTTTCAAATTTATGCGTTCACTGACGGATGTTTGTAGAAACTTCCTTAAATCGAAGCTGGATTGATGAAAATATTCATGCCTAATTGGAGGTGTATTGATGAAAATGTTCTTGCTTAACCCTTAAACCGCCGGAACCACACATGTGTGGTTCCCGAAGAATTTTGTCAGAACGCCGGAACCACATATATGTGTTCACACATATGCGTTGAACGCCGATACCACATATATAGCCATTATACCTATACATACACCTACAAATATGATATATACCTATGTAGTATGTACCTATAATTTTATGTACCTATATACCATTACATTATATATACCTTATACTTACATAATTATATACCTATATATATATATCAAAATACCTATATATATATATATACCTTTATACTTATAATTATATACACTTGTATATCTATATATACCTTTATACCTATGTATACTTATATATCCAAATACCTATATATACCTATATATACATATATGACTATATATGCCCATATATACCTAAATATATACCTACATGTATATACCTATATACCCATATATAATTATATACCTATATATACAGTATACCTATATATACCTATATATATACCTTTATATACTTATATACCTATATTTATACCTATCTATGCATTTGTACACTTATATACCTATATATAAATATATATATACCTATATATACCTATAAAATTATATGCCTATATATGCTTATATATATAGGCTACACACTCATTATATACTTATATACCTATATATACCTTCATACATATACCTTCATACATATATATACCTATGTACCAATATATACCTCTATATATACCTGTATATACATCCATATATACCTATATATACCTATGTATTCCTATATATATGCCTAATACCTATATAATATACTTATATATACCTATGTATATACGCCTAATATATACCTATACATCATATATATATATGCCAATATACCTATGTATGTTCCTGTATATACCTATATACTTATATATATATATATACCTATGTACCTATAGGCCTCACTGTTTCTCAATGAGCCATGACGTTTCGAAGTATATTGCAACAAAAAAGTATTTGGCGTCCGGGGTGCATAAACCCCAAAAGTATGTGGCGGTTTAAGGGTTAAATTGGAGCTGGATTGATTGATGAAAATGTTCTTGCTTAAATTGGAGCTGGATTTATGAAAATTTTCTTGCTTAAATTTGAGCAGGATTCATGAACAATAATTGTTATCTAACTAGAAGTTGGATAGCAACTATTGAATGACTCAATTGACGTTAATAATTTCAGACACTAAAGTGAACAATTACCGTGATTTCTGTTCTGTTTTATAATGCGTGACAGCTCAATGGACGGTCGCTTAAACTAAAATCTTAGCCATTGAGCAATATTCCATTAGAGAAGTGAGGTAGAAATTCAGCTAGTAAGTGACAATGTGTTCATCCACACAGAAAGCTAAAACAGAGGATTTTTATGTTTAGATCAAAATAAAAGAAATATGATAGAAAGCACAAGACTTGGAAGTGATTTTGGGATCTGTGAAGCAGTCACTGCTTATGGATGAGAGTCCAACACTGTTGCGTGTCAATAAATTTGTACTTCTCCAAAAATACGCAATACGTATCATAGCTGGAGTTAAACCTATTACTCACTCAAGTTCTTTATTTCAATCATTTAATTTATTAAAGTTTCACCAAATAATTACTTTCCAGATAGGGGTCTTTATGTATCGGTTCACCCATGATCTTCTACCCCTTAACTTTACAGTGTATTTCCAACAAGGATCTGATATACACTATTACTGTACTAGGAACTCCTCTCACTATCGTGCCATATCCGCTCGATTAAACTCAAGAAGATTTCATATTAAATACACTGGTTCAGGTTGACGGTTACAATAAATGAATTGGAATTGGAATTATGCTTGCATGAGATGTCAACATCATTCAGAGATAGAGCTAAGCAATGTTACGTATACATGCTCTATGCCATCGATGGCATACGGGATAGTCTGCGGTAATAAATAAGCAGTCTACCATCTAAATTTTTATGTCGATGGTTACATTATGACTCCAACATATAGGAAATTGGTCTAAAGAAAAGAATTTTGCAGATCAATAATATTCTGATAAAAATTGTAAAATTGCCGTTATCAGATGCAAAAAGCATGATGCATTGCAAGTCTCAGCTGCAAGTCGTATCAGAATCTTGGTTGCTATAAAATAATAATAATAATAATAATTGATAATAAAAGGTGGGTCTGTTGCTAATGTGCTGTTTAGAATCATTGTAATGCTATACTTATGATTAGATGAGTGCTGCTCTTAATTCATGCAGTCTTTTGGATTTGTATCTTTTGTATCATTGATGATTTGTTTGATATTAACTCGATCATACCATTAATTTTGATAAAAACATGTGTTCATTTTGTTTTCCAGCATCTGTTACAAAAGCGTTGAATATGGAAAGTGTTCCAGACTTGATTCTGTGTCTCTGTGAGCAACACATCAAGCAGAATGCGACAAACATTAAAGAAAGATTGAAAGTGACAACGAATGGGAATATTCTGAAAAGGCAATTAAAGCGAAAAGCCTTTGAAACTATTTTCAAGTTTCTGAAGGATAATGAACAACGGTATTTTCAATGTTTTTCTTCATGTACTATTTTGCTAATATGTGATTCTAACTGAGCAAAATTTTGATAAAAATTGAACTATATTTTCCAAAATTGGCTTATGCAATTCCTTTGGCCATGTATGTACATCTGCACGTTGATTGAGGACATGTGTTGAGATGGGTAGAGCAGTGTAAAGTCAGTGAAAGTTAGCGACACAGAAATTAAGTGACTAAAATTCACTCAATTGTGCATTGGCCTAAATACAGCATGTTGTTTTATATGAGTATAGAAAAAATTTGATAATTGGAGCCCAAATCCAGGACTAAGTGGAAGACAGATGTGAATGAAATTAAGATGCCATTGACTGAATGACTTTTAATAAGGGTGTTTTATTCTGAGGATGTGGCATAGAGGCTAATCTTGAATTTGTGCCATTTGTATTTGGTCTTTAACTTTGATTATTGCTTAAATCATGTTAGGCATGACAATTTATTTCTTTTATGACAGACGAGCGTCAGCTAAGAATGCATGCCTGCTTGGTGTCTTGGATGAATTAAGTGCGAGATGCTATACACTGAGGTCTCAAAGGCACTACGATGATGCACTGAAGTTAGATTTGCTTCTTGCAAACTTATCTGAGAAAGGTACAGCTATTCTTGACTTTGATTTTAATTTGACATGGAAATTGAAAATTTGATAAATGGGTCTATTCAACAAATGGCCCAGCTCGACCATCTCCGATTTCTATGAAAATTTTGTAGAATGTTTATTATGGTATTAGATGAAACTATGCCAAATTTCAGATCAATATCTCAAGTAGTTTTAAAGATATTAAATTTTAAAGACGTCTGGGGTGCCCTCGTTTTTGACGTTCTGAAACTCACGTCTAAATGTTAAATACGTACAGAGGCTCATAACTTAATTAATATGACAGATAATTTTATGAAATTTTCAGGATATTTAGTCTTTGTTGTTTACATAACATACTGAAGTGTTGAAAATTCTGATATTATGACTCAACTGAAAATGGTAAAAAATGTGAATGTCTGATGATCATACTTTTGCAGCCTCACCAAATTGAGTTTGCATTATAGAATGTTTTAACAACTCGTGATACTAATGTACTTGCTCTACAAATATATGCAAAATGTTTGCATTTCTGATGCATGCCTACTACCATATGGCCTTCTAAAAATGGAAAATTGTATTCTGAATACAATTTTCACAGTCAAAAATCATCATGTTTGATAGGTCATGGAGCAATGAAATTTACATAATTGGAAAGAGCAGATCAGATACTCTAAGTTTAAAAAAAATTGTGATGTTGTCTCTTCTTGTTTGTGCAATATTTTAATTTCAAATGTGACAGTTTTCTGTATTCACAAGTTTATAATGGAGTCAATAAAGACTCAATATCATGCCATTATATTGTGAAAAAATATCTGTATTAAGTAAATTTTCTTAGATTTCAGTCTCCTCATCTTCCTCAGTTCTTGAAATTATTTGGTAGACGTAGAGATCCTTTACAAACAGTTATTTGTTCATGTCTTCTAGCAACTTTTGTTGCTCCTTTTTCAGGCGAGTTGAATGAACATATGAAAAGCATATTGAAGTTATTGCTTTGTCTGCGAGATACTGGACAACTCATTGCACCTGATGCGATTGGACACAGCAATGAGTTCCAGCATAAGGCTTTTACGCAACAGGTTTGAAGGGTTGTTATCTACTTTCTTCATGAGATGCTTGTGTAATCTAAGGATTTCAGTGTCTGATATTTTCGGCATCCATTTATATGGTTTGAATGCTGGATTAAGAGAGAGCAGAAGTGCAGTTTAATGTAAAGTGGTCTGTAACTTGTTATAGCAACACTCATAACAGTGACCATACGGTAGTTTTCTCAATGCAATTACCCCCAAAGAGGAAATGGGTTAATTAGGTTTTGATCAGACAGACAGAGGAAAAGATTCAAAAAGAATGGAAACGCGTAAAGAGAAGGGATGGGCATTTTGACAGTTTAAGACAGGGCTGTACATAAGGGTATACACTTGTATACAGTGGACATTTTCTGAAGGTTTCGGCCGGACAACTAAAAAAAAGGTCGTCAGAATTTTCTGCCCAAAAAAGAGTCGGGTTTTTCTCCCAGTCAGCATGTACTCACCTCAAAATTTACCAGTACAGCCCTGTTTAATACTCACACTGACCTGTATTGCTTTTCAGTAAAAGTATTTTTGAAACTAGTGGATGCGGTATATAAGCCGTCGTATGTCAGTTGAACTAAATGTACAAATAAATTTCTTACATTTTAGGCCGTCGCTGCTTATGTGCACGCTGATGAAGTTAGAGTGTATGGTGATACGAAGATAGATGTTCCTATCACATACAAATATATGCATTATCCTTCAAATGCGTTTGAAAGAAGAGGGATAGCTGGTTCACTTCTAGGCACTGCCAAGTATCCATTAGTGAATAATGAGGTACGTTAAAGAATTCTTATCCAACAAGTCCTATTTCATGTGCAATTGCGCAGTGTTCTTAGCATAATTATTATTATAATTTTGTTGTCACTTTATGCTTGATTCTCATTTATTCTTATGATGCTAATTATTTCTTTCGTTCATATTTCATACATGCATACATACGTAAATACATGCATGCATGCATACATTATACATGAGTATGTGCATAGTTGCATGCATGCATAGTTGCATACATGCATACATACATACATACTATAATAATAATAATAATAACGACTACTTATATGACACCGTAACGCAGCCATACCGATATACATGGGCGCCTCACAAACAGCTAACTGCAGAATAATCCTTATAAAAAATATGAGATTTAAGCTTTGATTTGAAAGAGTCCACTGAGGCGGCAAATCTGTGGAAGACTGTTCCAGCATCTGGGACCAGCAGCCGAGTCATCAAAAGGTCATCAAAACGTGTTCCCATCCTCCGTAGACAAAGGTCGGTCTTCTTAAGCGACCAAGGTCGCAACTCGGATGCAGAGGAATGAGTTTCAGAGCAGTAGTCGCAAATATATTCAGCGCCGCTCTGTGAAGTGATTTAAATACCAGCAGGCTGAGCTTGAACTCAATGCTCATCAGGACAGGCAGACAATGCAAGACATAATAAGTACAATAATACGTATAATAATAATAAATTAACAATAATAAAAATATACATAAATGAGAATATTTTGGTGTTGTTTAGATTTTTTCCTTGAGACCTGAAGCAGATCTGGCCAGTAAAAAGGTAAAGTCAGTCAGCATATCAATTAATATTCTCTTCAGGTATTTATGATGTCTGTTATACTGTTGGGACTGTAGATTGGTGTTTCAGATTTTAATTTATGCATACGTTGATGCTTTTTGCGTTGGTCGACAGAATTATGGTGGTCACTGTAAATATGAATAATCATAGCAGCAAGTTTATATCCTTTATGCATATCTGACTACTGCCATACTGTGTCCAAACATGCATAACAGGTCATTTATCTTGGCACATGCTGTGATATTTATGAAAATGGTTGCACCAGTGATCCTGCTTATTTTAATTTTATTATAAACTAGCTGAACCCGGCCACGCGTTGCTGTGGCTGAAAAGAGCATCCAACCACCCGTCCCTACCTCCATTCGACCTCCCCTTCCCCTCACCATCCCCCTTCCCCGCCCACTCTCCCTCCCCTCCCCTACTCCCCTCCCTCCCCCTCCCGTTCCCCCCACTTCCCCCTCCCCTTCCGCTCCCCTCCCCCTTCTCCTCCTCTTCCCACCCCTTACCGTCCAATCCCCTCAACTCCCCTCTACCTCCTTCCGTCCCTTTCCCCTTCCTTTCCCTTCCACCTCCCCTGCACCCTACCCTCCTCCCCTTCCCAGTCCCGATCCCTCCGTCCCTTCCTCTGCCTCCCTGCATCCCTCCCTCGTTCATCTGTTTTAGCTATGTTAAGTTCAAAAGGATATTTTATTTACTTTGTTCTAGTAATATGTAAAACTATGAAGTGTGCATCAACTTATTTTAAGAATAGTTGTCGTGTTACTGTGTTGTTTATTTGCATAGGAAGTTGACAAAAGTTCTTACGAATGCTGGAATTCTGCGAGTCTCTTTGGAGCTCTCGTGAAGGCGCGAGGGAAGACGGTTGATCTTCGTCTCGATATTCCAGATCTTCCAAGTGATGCAATCGGAACAGCTCGAGAATTGACAATTCCAAAGCTCACTGAGGTATCGGCATTCATTGTTGATTTTTCTACGTTACAGCAGTGGCCGGTCATTTTCCATTTAGTCTTGCCTAATGCACATGTGGATGTTCGTGGGTGTGTTTTTAGTAGAATTGATTACTGCGATGCTACATATATTGTCCTTTCTTGCATCATATTAAATAGCGAACAACAACTGCTGAAGATGTGTGCAGGACTGTAGTGGTTGGCGGAGAATTGTGGAAATGGCTACGCTCCGGAGTGGGGCTCGCCTTTGATGATGAGCTGCTGAAGCAAATGAGTCGACAAACAACTGTTGAATGAAATGTAGATTCGGATATCATCAGAAGTTAGCATGTTATGTCTAGCAGTCATTACATTCACGCATGATTTCCATGTTTTGTGAATTTTTTTTTCTGAACGTATAGTCTTGTGATGACGAAGGTTTTGCTGACGAGACTTCGTCTAGCGGTGTGTCATCCCTTCAAAGTCCAGCGTTGAATGTCACGTCATCGTCGGCATCAGACATCTGGGAAGAGGCGAGCTGTCGTCCGCTTACTAGACATCACACATGGGAGAATCTTGGCGTGTGAGTGTTGAACTTGACGTTCTGTTCATTCCTGTTGTGTCCTGCTTCTGCTTTTTCTTTTCTCAACATCATTGCTTGTTGCTGTGAATTTTTTAAATTTTTACATCATCAGTCAATGACAGTCATCACAGACAAGAAATGGAAAGTTTTGGCTGCTGAAGTCTTGGCTGATGAAATCTTGGCTGATGAAGTCTTGGCTGATGAAGTCTTGGCTGATGAAGTCTTGGCTGATGAAGTCTTGGCTGATGAAGTCTTGGCTGATGAATGCTGAACACTGAAATATAACATGGCGCTGGGCTTGTGTGTTCATTAAAATTCAGTTCTCTCCTGAATTTTAATTAGTTGGTCTTTTTATGTTGGATTCTGATTTTTTTTTGGGTGTAAATTTGAACATCATTGATGCATTGCATCTGGAGAAGTTCTTAATGATATATCATATACATTCTGTTTGCAACCAGAGCTATTGAATGCTGCTCTTAGTACTTGGGTTGTATGGAGTATGATATTTTATGTATCTTTATTTATATTTATAATATATGATTATATATATATTGCCTTTGTTTATTTTCCTTTATGAATTGTGACGGAGAATGAATGGCTTGCAGAAGAAGTTAATAAACGAAAGAATGACCAATGACTAACTGAATGATTGATTAATTGATTTAATTAATAATTATCGCTGTGACTTGATCGATTTGTGTGTCTGATAACTTTATCATCAGGTTTGCACTGAAGCCAGAGAGACCGTACTTGACAGAGGCTGGTCCAGAAGCCTTCAACCACATGTGTGGCTACCACCATCGTCAGCTGCAAGTGATGGATCCAGCTCTTCAAATGCCGCCTGTTGACATGATCAGCACGAAATGTCTCGTCAAAGATCTTCTCAACCTTCTCATTGGATTGCCGTCAAACTCATTTCATCTCAACAAGGTAGTCAGCCATTAAGGTAGATAAGAAGTGGAAGGAGAGAAAGAGGAAGTTATCAGTTTTGGAAATAGGAAAGGAAAGAAAATAGAAAGAAAGAAAATGGGAAGAAGGAAAGAAAATGGGAAGAAGGAAAGAAAATGGGAAGAAGGAAAGAAAATGGGAAGGAAAGAAAATGGGAAGAAGGAAAGAAAATGGAAAGAAGGAAAGAAAATGGGAAGAAGGAAAGAAAATGGGAAGAAGGAAAGAAAATGGAAAGAAGGAAAGAAAATGGAAAGAAGGAAAGAAAATGGGAAGAAGGAGAGAAAATGGGAAGAAGGAAAGAAAATGGAAAGAAGGAAAGAAAATGGGAAGAAGGAAAGAAAATGGAAAGAAGGAAAGAAAATGGGAAGAAGGAGAGAAAATGGAAAGAAGGAAAGAAAATGGAAAGAAGGAAAGAAAATGGGAAGAAGGAAAGAAAATGGAAAGAAGGAAAGAAAATGGGAAGAAGGAAAGAAAATGGGAAGAAGGAGAGAAAATGGGAAGAAGGAAAGAAAATGGGAAGAAGGAAAGAAAATGGGAAGAAGGAAAGAAAATGGGAAGAAGGAAAGAAAATGGGAAGAAGGAAAGAAAATGGAAAGAAGGAAAGAAAATGGGAAGAAGGAGAGAAAATGGGAAGAAGGAAAGAAAATGGAAAGAAGGAAAGAAAATGGGAAGAAGGAAAGAAAATGGAAAGAAGGAAAGAAAATGGGAAGAAGGAAAGAAAATGGGAAGAAGGAAAGAAAATGGGAAGAAGGAAAGAAAATGGAAAGAAGGAAAGAAAATGGGAAGAAGGAGAGAAAATGGGAAGAAGGAAAGAAAATGGAAAGAAGGAAAGAAAATGGGAAGAAGGAGAGAAAATGGGAAGAAGGAGAGAAAATGGGAAGAAGGAAAGAAAATGGGAAGAAGGAAAGAAAATGGGAAGAAGGAAAGAAAATGGGAAGAAGGAAAGAAAATGGAAAGAAGGAAAGAAAATGGAAAGAAGGAAAGAAAATGGGAAGAAGGAAAGAAAATGGAAAGAAGGAAAGAAAATGGGAAGAAGGAGAGAAAATGAGAAGAAGGAAAGAAAATGGGAAGAAGGAAAGAAAATGGGAAGAAGGAAAGAAAATGGGAAGAAGGAAAGAAAATGGAAAGAAGGAAAGAAAATGGAAAGAAGGAGAGAAAATGGGAAGAAGGAAAGAAAATGGGAAGAAGGAAAGAAAATGGGAAGAAGGAGAGAAAATGGGAAGAAGGAAAGAAAATGGGAAGAAGGAAAGAAAATGAAAAGAAGGAAAGAAAATGGGAAGAAGGAAAGAAAATGGGAAGAAGGAAAGAAAATGGGAAGAAGGAAAGAAAATGGAAAGAAGGAAAGAAAATGGGAAGAAGGAAAGAAAATGGGAAGAAGGAAAGAAAATGGAAAGAAGGAAAGAAAATGGAAAGAAGGAAAGAAAATGGGAAGAAGGAAAGAAAATGGGAAGAACGAAGTACCAGTGGTGACAGTTAAGATTAAAATGAAACCTGATGAGAAGGGTTAATAAATAAATGTAGGAAGCATGTTGTGTATATTATGTTGTAGGACATTTTCTCTGTGAGTGACGGTCTGTCTGTTGTCGGTCTGTCTCCGGTGGCAGTAGCAGAGCTGTGCAGCGGCGCCGTTCAATGTGCCATTGACTTCCATCGACTGAGTCGTTTTGCGGAGGCACGTCAGCCGAGGTCCACCGACCGGTTTGGTCTGGTGCTTGAGTCATTTCGAAGCGCCATCAGAAAGTACCTGCAGCACTATGAGGCTTACATCTTGTCCATTCCATCATCAGACACTCTGCTTGACGTTGTCAATGCCTTCCGGAAAGCAATGAACCAAATGAGGTTTGACGTATGAGTCCTACTATTTTCTCTGATCTATTGCTCTCTGATCTATTGCTTGTTATCTTCTATCAATGTTATCTTTCTGAATCTATAAATTTTAGCTTGCTGTGCCATCTGTGCTAGTGATTCTGCATTGTCAGTTATGCCTGTGTTGATTATGATTTGTTGATTATTATTTAGTGCACTTATTATACATGTGCATGTCTGCACAAGGCTAATAAATGTGAATTGTTGGCATATGGATGTATGCTCACCAGGGGCCAAAACATGTCATAGAAAATCTATAGTAAAATAGTGAGTTGAATATTGATTTGATGATGTGGTGAGTCGGCAGGTCGAAACTTTGTGGTTGTTGAATCCTAAAACATGAGACACGGCTGGTGAAAATTTATAATCTTGTAGTTGCATTTACATAGGTACAAATTAACAATTCAGCATCAGAAGCATGCTACCAAACAGAAGAGTGAAGTATGGAGTTTGCATTGCTATAAAATATTACAGAAGAATGATATTCTGAGCCTTAAAGTAGATATGGCATGTAATCTTAAACTTAGCACTAAGTTAGCAGTGGAGCACCACTGAACGGGAAGTCAGTAGTGTACACAAAGACAATCATACATGTGCATTTGATGAAGAAAAAGAAGATGTAGCAACCATAGTTTTGAATCACCTGGAAATATTAGGCTTTCACTTAATCTAAGCTAAGGGCATCTGTTCAGTACAAATTAAATAACACAGTACACTGGCAACTGTTTTTGCTGATTCATTGTAAATCAGATGCTGGATGTGATGAATGTCCTATGAATGTGATAGAAGCAAAACCTCAAGTAGATGATTTATGTAAAATCAAAGTGGCTGAACTATCAGGGATGACGCTTGGGGTTCTGAATAAAAAAAAGGAAGAGGCCGAAATTTGCCTCTCATTGGTGCATGAAAATGGACTAATGGTGATTTACTGTACCGATGTTAGTGATGGATTATTTCTAAGCTGTTGTTAATGTGTTTATATTTTAGGTTTCTTGCTCAGCTTTGCATGTGCAATGGTAATGGTGAAGATGATGGCTTTCCAATGGTACATGTCCTTTAGATTTTCTAGCAGATTGATTGACATTCAATTTGCATTTATTGAAATATTCCAAACACAATGTGTATCTACTCTTAAACCATATTTGCATTCATCGCGCCAGGTGCTTAAGATTAAAATCTGTCTTGTAGCTTGGTCACCCTCTGTACACTTACAAACATTATTATTTGATTAGTGAGCACTTTGATTCTTGGTCTGCTTTGCACGATGACATTGTTGGGTTCTCCAGCGTTTTGGTCGAAAGGGCTGAATTCATTGTTCAGATTTGTTTGTTCTATCTGCTGTTTAACGTCATTCAAACTATAAGACTCATCTGTTTCATTTTTATGACTCAATGTGTCCTGAGTCTGTTTTTCGTAAGGTCATGGATTTCGAAAAGACTTTTCAACAGAAAAAAATTAGGTTTTAAACTAACTATGATTTTTTAAAAACAACCTTCAATTGTTTTTGTGCACTATTGCTTCACAGAAGTCAATGGATTTGATTATTTACTTATCTTACAATATGATCAAACCTGAAATAATCAAAGTTTGTGTATTCAAGATGTACTTCAGTTTTATCCGACTCCTGTAATAACATTTGATCATCCATTCATGCTATGAATTGTAATGATACTGCGGTGCATCAGTTTGACATTAAACGAAGCTGTTGCATTGTGTTGCATTGTGTTGCATTGTGTTGCATTGTGTTGCTGTTGCATTGTGTTGCATTGTGTTGCTGTTGCATTGTGTTGCATTGTGTTGCTGTTGCATTGTGTTGCATTGTGTTGCATTGTGTTGCATTGTGTTGCATTGTGTTGCATTGTGTTGCATTGTGTTGCATTGTGTTGCATTGTGTTGCTGTTGCATTGTGTTGCATTGTGTTGCTGTTGCATTGTGTTGCATTGTGTTGCTGTTGCATTGTGTTGCATTGTGTTGCATTGTGTTGCATTGTGTTGCATTGTGTTGCATTGTGTTGCTGTTGCATTGTGTTGCATTGTGTTGCATTGTGTTGCATTGTGTTGCTGTTGCATTGTGTTGCATTGTGTTGCTGTTGCATTGTGTTGCATTGTGTTGCATTGTGTTGCATTGTGTTGCATTGTGTTGCTGTTGCATTGTGTTGCATTGTGTTGCATTGTGTTGCTGTTGCATTGTGTTGCATTGTGTTGCATTGTGTTGCATTGTGTTGCATTGTGTTGCTGTTGCATTGTGTTGCATTGTGTTGCATTGTGTTGCATTGTGTTGCATTGTGTTGCATTGTGTTGCATTGTGTTGCATTGTGTTGCATTGTGTTGCTGTTGCATTGTGTTGCATTGTGTTGCATTGTGTTGCATTGTGTTGCTGTTGCATTGTGTTGCATTGTGTTGCATTGTGTTGCTGTTGCATTGTGTTGCATTGTGTTGCATTGTGTTGCATTGTGTTGCATTGTGTTGCTGTTGCATTGTGTTGCATTGTGTTGCATTGTGTTGCATTGTGTTGCATTGTGTTGCATTGTGTTGCATTGTGTTGCTGTTGCATTGTGTTGCATTGTGTTGCATTGTGTTGCTGTTGCATTGTGTTGCATTGTGTTGCTGTTGCATTGTGTTGCATTGTGTTGCATTGTGTTGCATTGTGTTGCATTGTGTTGCATTGTGTTGCAGGGTTGTCATCTGTTGTCCTATCTGTACAACGAATGTCTGGCAATGGATGCGAGCGAACATAGTCATCTCATGCTTTCCCTGCTTCAGACGACTTGTACGCCATATTTAATGTAAGTAAGACATCTATTTACAGCTATAGCTTTTAAGATTAAACTCCTGGAGATAAAAATGAAATTAGCTTACTTGAGTTCATAATTATGAGAAATAACATAAATTATTTACATAAAACCTGACTGTGGCGTAAACACTGGCTTGTTTAGTTTAGTTCTTGCGGATGTGACAGATTGGCATATTTGCCAATTCCTGAATCCGGAAATAATTAGCTTAAACATTGTTTTGACAAATCTGGATTCAATCCAATTAATCAACAATATTTATTTTTATTTGGTTTGAGTCACTGTTTATTATTCCACGATCGCAGAGATAAAGAAATTGTATGTTCTCACGAGATGTACTTCAAATGAGAGTTTATGTGGTGAATTATTTACAATAAATTATTTATCTTTATTAATCTTTATTTTTAATAAAATTAACGTTTAAGCCGCATGGCATAAGAAAAAAATCCGACTGTCTGCCATTTTGTTGACTTTCAATGATAAGGATCAAAGATTACTTGCAGGTGGTTGTCAAAGAGGTTGCTATTTTTGTACTATTGAAGAAATTGTTTTTGGTCAGTTGTTTATTTTCTTTGATATTTGCATTTGGTTGCCTGGGGGGATGCACAATTCTTAATCGATATTTAGGGCAATATCCAGCACAGACCAATTTCTGAATAAAGATTCAGTCCAACCCTTTTGTCTAAACTAAGAATGAAAGTAGCTTCATTTTATGATACTTTTTTGTTGCACTATGTTAGACTCGTTCAGGATTGGGTCTTCCACGGTGTGTGCCGAGATCAGTACGGTGAATTTATGCTGCAGGCTAACGAAGATTTCCTTCGATTTCGAGGCAAGTCTATCTCCAGTCATGAAGCGTAAAAAGATGCTAATAGTAAAAAGCAAAACAGTGAAAATAAAAAGCTAAGTTTCGTAGGTCAGCTGTCACGGCAGTTCATTTGCAGATCTTTTTTGACTGGACTGCCAGAGTTGTGGTTTGAATTTAGTGTTGGATAATCAAATGGTAATGACTCATGATAATGATACATGGTGATGGCGGTATGACTCATGATAATGATACATGGTATGTATGTATGTATGTATGTATGTATGTATATAAACATTTATATAGCGCCTTATAATAACCTCACGAAGGCGCTTAACGTAGCTACCAGACAGTTCTAAACAAGTGCGTCTTAATTGTCCTTGAGAATGTTTCATGAGACAAAAGCAATGCAGTATCGCGAATTTTTAATGGAAGACTGTTCCAGTATGAAGGTCCAATGCATGAGAAGGCGCGGCTGGCCCGCATCACTGTACGGGAGCGTGGGACTATCAAGTCCCCACGAGTCGCAGAGCGCAGAGACCGACGACCTGGTTGGTTGGAGACGGGGATACAGAGCTCCCTAATATACTCCGGAGCCCGGCCAACCATTGACACTCGTCCCATGACGATGATCTTGAATGTAATTCTGTCCACGACTGGGAGCCAGTGCAGGGTGTCACGCATATATTACGATATATGCGAGAATTTTGGAAGATCAGCGACGACTCTGGCAGCGCAGTTGAGGACAGACTGAAGCTGGCGTATCCGGGACTTTGGGAGACCCGCAAGGACGGCATTGCAAAAATCCAGTCGGTTCAGCACAAACGAGTGGACAAGAGTGGCGGCGGCTTCGTGTGATAGATTGCGCCGGATAACTCTGATCTGGCGCAGTTGGTAGAAGCAAGACCTGCAGAGAAAACCGACATGCTGATCCATGGATAGGTCTTCATCCAGAAGTACTCCCAAGTCCCGAACAACACGCTTGGTCTTCCAGTTTGGAAACGCGGCCTCTATCGCCTGAGCATCGATTCTTGAACGTGCAATCGTGCATGTCCCGTGCCCAGCCATATAAACTCCGTTTTGTCTGGGTTCAGCCTCAACCGGTTGGAGGACATCCAGGCCTGTACTTCTTTAACAATTTCCTGCATTTTTGACACACAGGCCAGTGCATCGGACGGGTGGCATGTCAAGTACAGTTGAGCGTCGTCGGCATATTGGTGAACCCGGGCTCCAAGAGCAGAGATGATGCTTGTTAGATCGGCTGTGTATAGAACGTATAGCAGCGGTCCAAGGACTGAACCCTGCGGGACACCGAATGTAACAGGCGCCCATGATGAACATCGAGAGTCAACGACCACCATCATTTGACGTCCGCTGAGAAAAGAGTTTACCCACTGAAGGGCCTGTCCAACGACTCCGAATGATGTTCTTAATCTCGTTAGTAGGATGCCATGATCCACCGTGTCGAACGCTGCGCTGACATCAAGGAGCGCAAGCAGCGTGACATGTCCAGCGTCGATGGCATCACAGACATCAGAGATGAGCCTAAGGAGAACGGTTTCAGTTGAATGACCCTTCCTGAACCCGGATTGTAGCTTAGGCATGAGGTTGCTCGATTCCAAGTATGGCACTAGCTGTCGAACTACTATCTTCTCGATGATCTTAGAGAGGAACGTCAGGTTGGAAATAGGACGGTAGTTACTGATGTTATCCGGATCGAGTCCAGGCTTTTTGATCTCTGGCCGTATGATGGCACGCTTTTGACTCTCTGGTAGGGATCCCTCCGCTAATGAGGTATTGCAAAGCTGAGCCAAGAATGGTAGTAGCTCATCTACAAATTCCTTCAGAAGAAAAGCCGGTATCGGGTCGAGCTTGCATGTCTTTGATGGTGAAGACAGAAGAAGTGCTTTTAGGTCAGACTCCGTCACCTGTTGAAAACCTTCAAAGCAACATTGCGTTTCAGAGTACTCTGGTTGAGCTGCACCCTCAGTGTCCCGACGGACATCTGAAACTTTCTTTAGCAGGTGTCGAAGGAAATCCTCAGGTGGAAACTCTGGTCCTTGTGAGCACCGTGATCTGCCTAAGATGGTTGACAGATCGTTCCAGAGCCGTCGGCTATCCTTCGAGTCACGGGCAATCAGACTCTCCCAGTACTCCTGCTCCTTGACCTTGAAATCCGATGACTTTTTCCGCAGAAGCCTGATCCACTCCAACCGGTCTTCCTCTAGGCCACTCCTTCTGTATCGACGTTCAGAACGTCTGACTGTTCGATGCATTGCTCTGCACTCAGCATCGAACCATGGAGTGAGAGCGTTGCTTCTGATACGGGCTGTGCGCACAGGAAGCATTTCGTCGATGATGGAGCGTAGCGTTGTTTCGTAGAGGTCGAACATGTCTGTAGCTGTCTCACCGAGTTGAATCCGCTTCGCCCGGAGATGCTTTCGATGGAATATCGCAACTCCACCACCACCACCCTGATGTGGAGTGATTAAGACCGATTCCTTACGCGGCTGATCGATGATGTCGAAGCCTGGTGGAGCCGATCTCCTCAGAGCGACATCAGCAGAAGAATGGTGCCATGTCTCAACAACGATGAAGACATCAAGGTTGTGGGTGTCGATGGCTTCAGCTACAGAAGTCGATTTGTTTCCGATACTTCTGACGTTCCACGTAGCAATATGAAGATCGGTTCTAGGACTACGGTCAGATCCATGTGCGCTAAAGGGCCGTTCCAGTCGATCACTTTTCTTGGACCGCGGCCGCCAGATGTGCAACGTAAACAATGTCTTCCGTAGTTCACGTACAACGCGGTGTTCTCGAATGCCAAGCTGCCTCAGGTATTCAGATGTGTACGATAGCCTAGTACGCTCCGACATGACGCTCCCCCAACGATGGAACCATAACAAATTATGTCCGTAATCACGAAAATTTGTTCATAAACTTGCGAAAATGTTTTTCCGATGATTGTCAATAGCGGCAGAAGTAAATCCAAAACAGTTTAACAGCAATCTATCTAGCACAAGAAACTGATCAGAATGAGGCAAAAAGACAATTCAGCACGCAGGTAGCCACGTTCGGTGCTTACACGCAGAGCGCCACACCTAACAAGATAATGATGGTGATGGTGATATGACTCATGATAATGATACAGGGTGATGGCGGTATGACTCATGATAATGATACTTGGTGATGGTGGTATGACTCATGATAATGATACATGGTGATGATGGTATGACTCATGATAATGATACATGGTGATGGCGGTATGACTCATGATAATGATACATGGTGATGGCGGTATGACTCATGATAATGATACATGGTGATGGCGGTATGACTCATGATAATGATACATGGTGATGGTGATATGACTCATGATAATGATACATGGTGATGGCGGTATGACTCATGATAATGATACATGGTGATGGTGAATTGGTGATATGACTCATGATAATGATACATGGTGATGGTGATATGACTCATGATAATGATACATGGTGATGGTGGTATGACTCATGATAATGATACATGGTGATGGTGATATGACTCATGATAATGATACATGGTGATGGTGGTATGACTCATGATAATGATACATGGTGATGGTGATATGACTCATGATAATGATACATGGTGATGGTGATATGACTCATGATAATGATACATGGTGATGGTGGTATGACTCATGATAATGATACATGGTGATGGTGAATTGGTGATATGACTCATGATAATGATACATGGTGATGGTGATATGACTCATGATAATGATACATGGTGTTGGTGGTATGACTCATGATAATGATACATGGTGATGGTGATATGACTCATGATAATGATACATGGTGATGGTGGTATGACTCATGATAATGATACATGGTGATGGTGATATGACTCATGATAATGATACATGGTGATGGTGATATGACTCATGATAATGATACATGGTGATGGTGGTATGACTCATGATAATGATACATGGTGATGGTGATATGACTCATGATAATGATACATGGTGATGGTGATATGACTCATGATAATGATACATGGTGATGGTGATATGACTCATGATAATGATACATGGTGATGGTGATATGACTCATGATAATGATACATGGTGATGGTGGTATGACTCATGATAATGATACATGGTGATGGTGATATGACTCATGATAATGATACATGGTGATGGTGATATGACTCATGATAATGATACATGGTGATGGTGATATGACTCATGATAATGATACATGGTGATGGTGATATGACTCATGATAATGATACATGGTGATGGTGGTGGCAGTGGCAACAGTTGAGATGATTAATAAGCACTTTAGCTTTTTGAGCACAACGCAATAAAAATTTTAGATGCATCTAACTGTTTTTATATAGCACCTCTTGCTGTGCAGAATACTCAGAAGTGCTCCTAGTGTGAGAAACTAAGGAGAAGAAAGTTGTTTTGAGACAGTGAAAAGAGGCACTTGGCTCACCTGTTTTACGTACCTCTAAGAGCGCTAGAGTTGGATCTTTGTTAAGGTGACGAAGAGGTTTTGCATGCGGTACAAACTCTGTGATAAGAGATACATGGTGAATTCCTCGTGAATTACACGACTTTGAAAAGAATTGTCAACTTTATTATGTACCTGGTAGCACATGAGGATTTGAATCCCAGTGCAGCAGTGAAGTCTGACCATTGAGAGCCAATGAATAATATCCTAATGTTACCTGGATAATGAAGTTGAGGGTTTCTGTTGTAAGTGTAATTGTTGAAGGCTTATCTTGACGACTCATGTAATCTGATCGTCTTTGTCACGTCTTGTAAATTTAGATGGACACTACTGGACTGATGGTTATACGCTGACTGATCCGGATCCTTTGAAGGCCGCTCCGTCTTTTCTTGCTGATCTTACTTATGATATTTTCCTGTGTGGCAAGTCCATCAATTTGCTAAGGCTGTGTAATCCGCAGGTAAAGCATTTTCAGTCTTAACTTAATGTCACTTTGGTGATAAAGCTATTCATTAAAATTATATAAAAGTATATTTTCTTAGTATTATTTCGTGTCTGTATGATAAGATTCTGAGGAATTGTCCCTGTCTATTATATTAGTTATTTTTCTGAATAAAATCTTTATAAGTATCCTTAGAAAATATCTATGTTGCGTAGTTTTAAAAACATCTTATTCTTACTTGTGTTTTTAGACTCAGTTTCTTTGCTCTGTAGTTTAGTGAATATAATTTTATGAATGTTTATTTGCAAAATGTTGGTTGACCTTAACCAAAATAGAACTGATCTAACGACCTCTGTTGCATTGTTATCTTAATGTCAGAGAGATCAGTAAGTGGTTTTGCACTTTGAGTTAAATCACAATCTGAAGAATCGTAATATTTTGAGAAGACTGGTTAAAAATCGACAAATAAAGAAAACGAAGGCCGAGAGCTACATTGGGTCTGAAATGTAAATGAGGTTTGTTTAGACCCAGATGACATCACGGAATTGACAGAACGAACTGATTTAGGAAGTGAATTCCTCATCTTTGGACCAGCGACCCTTTATGCCCTTACCTCTGAACACTGTTCTGATGTGAGGTACATCAAGAGTCCTAGAGTCCATTGATTGAATGCAATAAGTCTATATTTGTTTGAAGAGGTGATTAAAAATGCTCATATGGAACAGGAGGTTGGTTCAAATATTAGGCAGAGTTTGAAATAGAGTCTGCTCATTGAGCAGACAGTGTACGGAATGCAATATGATTGTTATATGCTATGCTATACTTAACTATTTGCTGTGATCCACACTACTATGGCAAATTTATTTGTTACTGTGTAGAATTAATGGAAGAAGGCTGCAATGTGTAGTATGTTTCCACCTCAGAAACGGCGTTGTTTGTTTTTCTGACAGCATTTTCTGTTGATGGAAGAACTGACGAGTTTGCCTCAGTTGCGACTCACTTTCTCAGAGCCAGAACTCGTGTTACGTGAACAAAGCGCTCAGATCTACCTTGGACGAATGCAGGCAATTGCTCGACAGCGCTCACGTACCAGGTGATCTGCTCAGCATCTCTCTCTCTCTTTCCATCTGTGTCTTTACCTGCGTGTTTCCATTTCAGTGTCTCTGCTTCTTTGTCTCTTTCTTGCTTTCTTTGTGTTTTTGTCTTTTGTGTGTTTTTTCGCAGTCTCTCTCTCTCTGTCTTTGTTTTTCTCCATTTTCTCCATTTGTAAAATTTCCTTTTTGTTTCTTTGTCTTTTTTCCTGTTATCTGAATTGTTTCAATCCATTTATAGGCAAAGAGCAGTTTGCTCCATTAAGGGATCTTTCAGCCATTGACTAATATTATTATAATAATTATTAATTGTTAATTAGTAGCCTTCTGGTTAATGATGGACTGTAGTGTGCTACATGCTTTTAAAGTGAATTGTTCTTATGGTACACAAGGATGCCATTCCTTGTAAAAAACAGATACTTGCAATTTAATCAGACATTGTTTGACTGACCACTGGTGCAACTTTAAGGATATGCCTTAACCAGTCAATCCTACTTAACTTGACCTGACGGATTCTTTTATAGAAATTGGCTTAAGTTGGTGGTGGATGTACTGCATCAACCTTTCACGGAGTTGCCATTTGATGCACATTTGCAATTGGGTATCATGTTTCTGCTATCAGATTTGAAGGGCAGAATCCTCCGTCTGAAGATGAAATTTGCACCTCAGAGAGTCCTTGTCACATATTATTTAGCTCTTTATCTCAGCACTTTATCATTTGGTATTTTTATTATATGCTGTGGCTTTGAACAGGAGAAAAGTTTTTTTTAGAAACTTCTGGTGGTAATCATAATATTCATGATGATGTTATTTAGACAAGACATGAAAATTCAGGCCGAGAAGGCCAAGCAGGAGTTAGTGGCGCGAGCGCACAAGATGGCTGCCGAAGAATTGCAGCGACTGCAGGGTAAGAGCCATCTTTGTGAAGGATGTATTTCTATGAAACAGTTCAGCTAGGATTTGTTTTCTGTTCTGAGTGAAATAATCCTCACTTTCTTCATCTGTGAAGTCAGAGTCTTCTGTTATCTTTGATATTTATGCATTCTTTGAACCTGGAGTAATAAGTAATTCCTGTTTGGAAACTTTCCATGATCCAGTTGCAAGTTCAATTCAATTTACAACATGGGTAGCTTTGTGCTTATTTATCCAGCCTATGCAGTTCTCAGTTAGCCTAGTATTGCATTCATTATCCAGACTATGCTAGAAATATGTTTTAATATATTTTGCGTGTTAATGTCCTTTAAAAAAAATTCTCATGTGTTCACCTTCTCAATTAGATCCACCTCTGAAAAGCCATGTATTCATTCGTTAAGGACTTGTATTAGTCGTAGATTAATCTGAGACTGGCTATACAAGTGTACATGTACCATTGTGTGTGTGACTGCATGTTTTTGGCTGAACTGACCTACAGAGGCACTTTATTCCTCAGAACTTTACTTCGTGTGACAAATGCTTTGACATCTGTTCATGATCGCAAGTTTCATTTTGTTTTAGTTCGAATCCTTGACAGTCGGAGGCGAGAAGATGATAAGAAACGTCTGCTGTTTGCAGAACTGAAGGAGCAGTCAGAGCAGGAGAAAAAGGTGAGATGCAACTCAGAAGTTTAGGTAATGTCAGAACTTCTCTTGAGAGCAGGAGAAAAAGGTGAGATGTAACACAGAAGTTCAGGTAATGTCAGAACTTCTCTTGATAGCAGGAGAAAAAGGTGAGATGTAACTCAGAAGTTCAGGTTGAGTCAGAACTTCTCTTCAGAGCAGGAGAAAAAGGTGAGATGTAACTCAGAAGTTCAGGTTGAGTCAGAACTTCTCTTCAGAGCAGGAGAAAAAGGTGAGATGTAACTCAGAAGTTCAGGTTGAGTCAGAACTTCTCTTCAGAGCAGGAGAAAAAGGTGAGATATAACTCAGAAGTTCAGGTAATGTCAGAACTTCTCTTGAGAGCAGGAGAAAAAGGTGAGATGTAACACAGAAGTTCAGGTAATGTCAGAACTTCTCTTGATAGCAGGAGAAAAAGGTGAGATGTAACTCAGAAGTTCAGGTTGAGTCAGAACTTCTCTTCAGAGCAGGAGAAAAAGGTGAGATGTAACTCAGAAGTTCAGGTTGAGTCAGAACTTCTCTTCAGAGCAGGAGAAAAAGGTGAGATGTAACTCAGAAGTTCAGGTTGAGTCAGAACTTCTCTTCAGAGCAGGAGAAAAAGGTGAGATGTAACTCAGAAGTTCAGGTTGAGTCAGAACTTCTCTTCAGAGCAGGAGAAAAAGGTGAGATGTAACTCAGAAGTTCAGGTTGAGTCAGAACTTCTCTTCAGAGCAGGAGAAAAAGGTGAGATGTAACTCAGAAGTTCAGGTTGAGTCAGAACTTCTCTTGATAGCAGGAGAAAAAGGTGAGATGTAACTCAGAAGTTCAGGTTGAGTCAGAACTTCTCTTCAGAGCAGGAGAAAAAGGTGAGATGTAACTCAGAAGTTCAGGTTGAGTCAGAACTTCTCTTCAGAGCAGGAGAAAAAGGTGAGATGTAACTCAGAAGTTCAGGTTGAGTCAGAACTTCTCTTCAGAGCAGGAGAAAAAGGTGAGATGTAACTCAGAAGTTCAGGTTGAGTCAGAACTTCTCTTCAGAGCAGGAGAAAAAGGTGAGATGTAACTCAGAAGTTCAGGTTGAGTCAGAACTTCTCTTCAGAGCAGGAGAAAAAGGTGAGATGTAACTCAGAAGTTCAGGTTGAGTCAGAACTTCTCTTCAGAGCAGGAGAAAAAGGTGAGATGTAACACAGAAGTTCAGGTAATGTCAGAACTTCTCTTGATAGCAGGAGAAAAAGGTGAGATGTAACTCAGAAGTTCAGGTTGAGTCAGAACTTCTCTTCAGAGCAGGAGAAAAAGGTGAGATGTAACTCAGAAGTTCAGGTTGAGTCAGAACTTCTCTTCAGAGCAGGAGAAAAAGGTGAGATGTAACTCAGAAGTTCAGGTTGAGTCAGAACTTCTCTTCAGAGCAGGAGAAAAAGGTGAGATGTAACTCAGAAGTTCAGGTTGAGTCAGAACTTCTCTTGATAGCAGGAGAAAAAGGTGAGATGTAACTCAGAAGTTCAGGTTGAGTCAGAACTTCTCTTCAGAGCAGGAGAAAAAGGTGAGATGTAACTCAGAAGTTCAGGTTGAGTCAGAACTTCTCTTCAGAGCAGGAGAAAAAGGTGAGATGTAACTCAGAAGTTCAGGTTGAGTCAGAACTTCTCTTCAGAGCAGGAGAAAAAGGTGAGATGTAACTCAGAAGTTCAGGTTGAGTCAGAACTTCTCTTCAGAGCAGGAGAAAAAGGTGAGATGTAACTCAGAAGTTCAGGTTGAGTCAGAACTTCTCTTCAGAGCAGGAGAAAAAGGTGAGATGTAACTCAGAAGTTCAGGTTGAGTCAGAACTTCTCTTCAGAGCAGGAGAAAAAGGTGAGATGTAACACAGAAGTTCAGGTAATGTCAGAACTTCTCTTGATAGCAG
The DNA here is from genome assembly GCA_945859605.1 of Lumbricus rubellus. Lineage (NCBI taxonomy): Eukaryota > Metazoa > Annelida > Clitellata > Crassiclitellata > Lumbricidae > Lumbricus > Lumbricus rubellus. Next base: position 36,119,398 of record OX243813.1, read on the forward strand.
GAGAAAAAGGTGAGATGTAACTCAGAAGTTCAGGTTGAGTCAGAACTTCTCTTCAGAGCAGGAGAAAAAGGTGAGATGTAACTCAGAAGTTCAGGTTGAGTCAGAACTTCTCTTCAGAGCAGGAGAAAAAGGTGAGATGTAACTCAGAAGTTCAGGTTGAGTCAGAACTTCTCTTCAGAGCAGGAGAAAAAGGTGAGATGTAACTCAGAAGTTCAGGTTGAGTCAGAACTTCTCTTCAGAGCAGGAGAAAAAGGTGAGATGTAACTCAGAAGTTCAGGTTGAGTCAGAACTTCTCTTCAGAGCAGGAGAAAAAGGTGAGATGTAACTCAGAAGTTCAGGTTGAGTCAGAACTTCTCTTCAGAGCAGGAGAAAAAGGTGAGATGTAACTCAGAAGTTCAGGTTGAGTCAGAACTTCTCTTCAGAGCAGGAGAAAAAGGTGAGATATAACTCAGAAGTTCAGGTAATGTCAGAACTTCTCTTGAGAGCAGGAGAAAAAGGTGAGACATAACTCAGAAGTTCAGGTTGAGTCAGAACTTCTCTTGAGAGCAGGAAAAAAAGGTGAGATGTAACTCAAAAAGTATAGGTTGAGTCAGAACTTCTCTTGAGAGCATGAGAAAAAGGTGAGACATAACTCAGAAGTTCAGGTTGAGTCAGAACTTCTGTCCAATGCTCCTAAGTTGACACACAATCATGAATACATTACACACATCACTTTGTTTTTCTGCCATTGATCCCAAGATAATCTTTAGAAAATTTGGCCTCAATTTCTTCATTGTGTATGAGAAACTGTAATCTATGGCAGCTAGCTGTTCTTGCTCTGAATGATGGCATTGATGCTTGCTATTCACAATTTTAAATATTCGGCTTAAACTAAACGAATATAGAAAATGATAGTTGAACGAATGAACGTGTTAGTATGCAGCGTATATGCGATCAAGGCACTCTAAGTAGGATCTTAGTTTATAGCATAATTGATAAATTGCAATTTAATTTAGTCTGTGAGGACGTCGTTCATGATGAAAATGTTCTGTTGATGATTACTATTTTTGAAGAGGAAAGAAGAAGAGAAAACAAAAGAGAAGGAGGAAGACAAGGTTCGAGTGGAATCGACGTCAAAGCAGGAACTGCTGGAAGCAACTGCGGATTCTGAACTCGAGAGACAAGTGAGGTAACGTTGCAGAGACAAATGTATTTATATTCTATGAAAAAACACACATGGTCTTTAGGGAGTTTACTTAGCAGTGAAGAGTGGATGTATAAGGGAAACTGTTAGACATACAAAAGTTTACCATAGGCAACTGAGAGTGTGAATAAATCATGTAAATGCTAAATACATTCAATTTAGTAGTGGCACCCTTTCACTTAACAGCTGCATGGAAACGTCCAGGCATGAGGTGCACAGCTCATTTGATATTTCTTTGCAGCACACAGTCTTAGTAATGACCTGAAGGTCATCCAAGCTTCTTGTGTGTTTCACTGCAACTTAAATCTTCATGAACCTCCACAAATTCTCAATTGACTTCAGATCAGACAACTTCCATGATACTACAGAACGGTTATATAATTGTTTGTGAAACATTTCTGCGCTTTTCTCGCTGTGTAAGATGGAGTGCAATCCTGCTGAAACACTTCATAAGAGCAGATAAGCATAAGTTGTGGAATCTTTGACGTGTCAAAAGACATGTACGAATCAGCATTCATGGTCATGTTCTTTGGCATAAACCAGTCTTCCCTGGCCTCTCAACAATCCAGAACCATCAGTTTTGAGCTGTGCTTAATAGTCTTCGAGGGTTGTTTTCTTACCCGTATGGTCGGCAAACAGAGACCTTTTGTTTCGCAGGCAGTTATTAAGTCAGGGGAAATAGAACATGCATCACATTTGTGCTATTTTCCATACTTTTGGTTGCCTATTCTAAACCTTTGGCCACCACTGTACACTGTGTCTGGAAAAATTCCAAGGCTCTAATATATGAATGAAAAAACTATAGTAGATAATAATCAATTAGAAAATTTTAAAACCTTTTTGATCCGTTCATGATTACCAACAAAATTCTTTGTAATTTATTAACGGCCCCCGTTTAAAATTAGGTCAGAAACATCGAAGAACTCCGCGAGCGAATTGTTAATGCTTGGGATGAACTTGATCAACTGGTCGTCAATGCTGCTGTTAGTCCGTGGCGTGTACGTCTCGAAACATGCGTGGAAGCCAATGGCGGTCATTTCGAACATAAATTGTAGTTCCATAATATTTCAGGATTAAACTGTTTCTGGAATTTAAAAATCTATTAATGTTTACTAATTATTTTTTATATTTACCGTAAAGCCTTGGAATTTTTCCGGACACAGTGTATAATATATATCTAGGCAGATGAACCTGTGTAACCTGCACTTTGTAAATGTATTTGGTATTTTCTCAACTTCATATTCATTTGAACGTGGCACAGATAATTTGAATAATTCAAGCACCGCTTCATCTGTCTGCGTAAGTGCATGCATGACATCAATACTGAGAAAGTGTCAAGGAGTTGATACAGAAGAAAGACCTCCCAATTATATGTAAATGTTTTGCATACATTTGACTGATTAATGTACCTTGAAGATAATTTCTGTTGTGTAATCATCGTCAGTGAGCTGTGGTCAGTCTTGAAAATCGCTGGATACCTTTGCTGCTATTGTTTGGTTTCTGTTATTTACTTCAGGGAAGAGCTCGTTGAGTATTATGCTAAGCTGGGCGAGGATGCAGTGCTCAGGGAACAGAGAGCGCTGTGGAGAATTCATCGGCATAGACTCGATCCAAAAAGAATAGACTTCCTTCAGGCAGAAGAAATGCAGATGAAAGAAGAAATGCAGATGAAAGAAGAAATGCAGATGAAAGAAGAAATGAAGATGAAAGAAGAAATGAAGATGAAAGAAGAAATGCAGATGAAAGAAGAAATGAAGATGAAAGAAGAAATGCAGATGAAAGAAGAAATGCAGATGAACGAAGAAATGCAGATGAAAGAAGAAATGAAGATGAAAGAAGAAATGAAGATGAAAGAAGAAATGCAGAAGGTGAGGAAACCTATGTCATCTATCTGTCTACTTACAATGATGTTTAGTCAGTTTAATCAAGTTATGTCTGAATTTAAGTGTATGGAGTGGAGATCTCGGCTCATCTTTATGCCCTGATGAGGATTTGATTCTGATCTCTGTATCCTGAACACACTAACAACAAGACATTATAATCCTGCAGAAATAATGGCATAGTGACTGCTACAGTCTGGTAATATTATGTCTACTGTTTTAGACATCTGCTTCAGCAGTTCAGTCTGGGTACTCCATCTCTTATGACATCTATCTGTCTACTTGCAAGTTATGTCTGAGTTTCTGAGTTAATTAAAGTGTATGGAGCGGAGATCTCTTTATGCCCTGATGAGGATTCCTGATCTCTGTATCACTAATAACAAGACGTCATAATCCTGCAGAAATAATGGCGTAGTGACTTGTTACAGTCTGGTATTATGTGTACTGTTTTAGGTATCTGCTTCAGCAGTTCAGTCTGGATACTCCTCTGACTCCACTCCTCTTCTTCATCATCAACTACCTGATCCTGATACTGATGCCAAGTTACCACAATGGGCTCAATCACTGAGTGAGACTAGATGTACTGATGAGAAATCAGAAGAAGAACCAAGTGGCAGCAAGGCTGATGTCGTCTCTGTGATTGGCAATGTTGCTAGGTCTCATCTGCCACTATGGGCTCAAAAGGCAGTTGAGGATTCAGATAACATAACGACTAATTCACTTGTTTTGCCGGTGGTTGACTCCTTCTCAGCTCTACGCGACGAAGTTTGCGTGGAAAGAGAGGAACGTGAAGACGCAGAACAATTCACAGGATCGGAAAGTGTAACCAGCGGCTCAGAAGAACGCATAGAAAGTCAGCCGACAAATGCTGGGAACGAAAGAGGAAGCGTGGTGGAAAATGGTGTGGAAAGTGATGTCACTGTTACGAAAGTAGATTCCGAGGGTAATGTTGAGAGTGAAATAGACTCTATAATAAATGATTTCAAAGGACTGAACATAAGTGGAATCGATGCAGAATCAGAAGACAATGGCATTGAAAGTGATGAAATGAAGAGGAAAGAATTAAGTGATGAGGGCTTGGTGCTACAGAAGTCAAAAGCAAATCATCTGACGATGAATGAAGGTCAGTATGCGTCGAAAGAATCTGAGGAAGAGTCTGTGGCTGTGGTTCATATAAAGATGAATGAATTGGTGAATGCAACAACAGAGACGGAAGAACAGCCGCAGAAGTCTCATCTTAAGACGGTGCCAGGACAATCGATCTCTCGTGAATCGCAGACGGACAACGTTGAGCAGAGACAGCATCTAAAGATGAATCCTGTTGTGAATGCAACAACAGAATCTCAACCAGACGTCCCTAAATCCAGACCGCCAAACATCTTCGGTAACATCTCTCAGATTTCTCGAATGGAATTTGACGTTCCGGCGCCACATTTGAAGCGAAACAGTGAAATGCATGCAACGAAAGAATCTGCGTGGAATGAGTTCAGCAGCTTTCAGATTCGTCGACATCTTCGCAAGCCGATCGAAGGTCAATCCATTGACAAGCAGACAACGAGCGTTGATGATCATGTTTTTCATCTGCGGACAAATCAAAAGGTTAACGCACTGACAGAGTCCGAGCATGTCGACACGGATGCTGCTCGGACTGAGCGCTTTCGTGCTCGCAATGTTCATGGTCATTCGTCAGATTCATCCGTCCAACGATTACTGTATGGAGAAAAAGATTCTTCTGGACAGAAGGAACTAAAAGATGTGACTGAAGAATCAGGTTCTCTTCTTAAGTCTTTCGTTCTCATATGCGTTAACTTGCATTAGTGTTGCGAATTTACTTATGTCTTTGTTTGGCTAAATGATTATTATATGTTTAATTATATTAGTTGACTTTGTTTAAGATTTACGTTGACTGTGCTTTTTGTGTTTTTTTTGCATTGTCTTCTTTTAAGGTTTGACGCGCGTTTCCTCGGTTGACGCGCATGAACAGTTTTGGGTTGACGTTGGCGTTGAACGTTACACAGATGATCACAAATATCTTGGTGAGAAAGATCTGATTTGGATTTGAAATGTCTTCAAAACTGATTATATTCTCTTGCTGTAATTGCGGTAAATTTCAGGACTGAATTCTGCACCACATGTCACTAACCATCTCGGTCATTGTTCAATTGCTCTGTCTTTTCAACGAATTATTTGTGTAAATGCAGCATTAGTTCAGCAATTTCTAACATGTTGGAGCTTAAGGTTGCTAGGTTTTAAGTTTGCATTTATATCAGACTTATTCGTTCTTGCTGCTGAGGATCTTGTACGTTTTATTATATTTTTCTATGTGTCATGTTGGTCCACGTTACTTTATGAGAAGGGATGGACTTCATAACGTTCGATCTAATGCTGGTTTTTGTGCAGCTGCAGTTGGATTGCTTTTTCGTCTCAGTGGAGAAGTGAATTTTGGAATTGCTTCTGCTAACAACCGGCACCTAATAATAACCAGCAGATGACGAATGTCTGTTGTAACTGCATCTGAGGATTTGTGTGATAGATGAATGACGAGTGAATGTGCAGTTCATCGTCCATCAATCGGGTGCTGCTGGGTATAGAGACTCTAAACATCAATTCATCCATCAACTAGTCATGGGAATTCGTTGACTTGGTTTCACGTGTGTATGTGTGTGTGTGTGTGTGTGTGTGTGTGTGTGTTTGTGGCTTATTTAGTTTTACTCTAAATCATATTTAACATGATTATAGACTGTTGCAGAGCTTTTGTGAGTCACTTCGAAGACTGTAACAATCGTTATTTTTTATGTCTTACACTTTCTCAGATTCCCTGGGTTTGATTGATCTGATGCCATGGAAACATTCAGTTAACACCGTGACAACAGAAATTGCCGATCCTCAGTTATCGCAATCAGGCAGCTTCATCTCTCTGCCGTTTTTCATCAAACGATCGATCAATGCATCTCTTGCGGCCCAGTAAGTAGTCTCTCTGCTCAGATCTTTACGCAATTTCGTTTTGAATTGACCTCGGTCATTAGAATACAATTTTTGCTTTTAAGCAGTTAACTTCTATACTGTCAGCGTCTACTAATGCACAATGCACACGAAAAACCAATCCGTAACATCATCTTAACACCAGTCCATCAAGACAGTCAGCCTATGGTTGATCAGCAATCAAGAACAGAGCAGTATTAAGTGGAGCACAAAGCAATTTTCTTAACACTAAATGATGTGGATGCTGGGAATTTTATTAACACTAAATGATGTGGATGAATGCAATTTTCTTAACACTAAATGATGTGGATGCTGGGAATTTTATTAATTCTAAATGATGTGGATGAATGCAATTTTCTTAACACTAAATGATGTGGATGCTGGGAATTTTATTAACACTAAATGATGTGGATGAATGCAATTTTCTTAACACTAAATGATGTGGATGCTGGGAATTTTATTAACACTAAATGATGTGGATGAATGCAATTTTCTTAACACTAAATGATGTGGATGCTGGGAATTTTATTAACACTAAATGATGTGGATGAATGCAATTTTCTTAACACTAAATGATGTGGATGCTGGGAATTTTATTAACACTAAATGATGTGGATGAATGCAATTTTCTTAACACTAAATGATGTGGATGCTGGGAATTTTATTAACACTAAATGATGTGGATGAATGCAATTTTCTTAACACTAAATGATGTGGATGCTGGGAATTTTATTAATTCTAAATGATGTAGGAATTTTTCTAGTGCTTTGTTTGCTTTGTCTAGTAAAATATAATTTGTCTGCATAAGAGAGAGAGGATTTAAATTTGTGCTTTTCTCTTTAGGATTTTGCTTGTTAATCAAAGTGTTATCAACTACTTCATGGTTGATAAAGAAATTGAGAACCACTTTCTGACTCTGCAGCAATTCCTTGTGCTGCAGAATGGTGAATTCAGTCAAAGTCTGTGCAGTCAGCTATTTGAGAAGGTACATTAACGCTGCTTTTGTAAGTTTTTCCAAGAAAGGAAGTACTTAAATATGATGAGATATAGACAAAAACTATTTTTTAAAACTTTATATATGGTACTTACTGTGTTTAGATTTAGAAAACATTTATGCGTGTGTTTATGTGAAATTGGTATACGTCTTTGTCCAAGTAATTGAATGACTGGTTTAATAAATGATTTACGTAAATACGAAATCAGTCGAAGAACCAAAGCAACTTTAGAAACTCTTCTAACTTTGCCATGCTATTTAAAGACTAGACGTTGTCATTTTGACAGTTTATTGTAACAGAACTAAGAATTTTTTCTACAGAATACACAATGGCAGCCAGATGTTCGTACATAGTCAACTTGTTTTCTTGAGAGGTGAAGACTGAGTTTGTTATCAGTGCTGCACCACTTTAGTTCCCTCTGTCTGTTCAATAGTACTGCTTTTACAGACCTGTGGCCACAGTGTCCTAGTTAGCAATGGCATTAATCCGTAATGCCCCGTTTTGTATGGATATTAGATATGCCCATAATTGGATGAGACCTGTGCAGGCAATGATGATCCAATTGCTCAGTCAGAGGTGCTGGCTGGATCTCCTATTTTTTGTGTAAATCTAGTGTCTTAGCTTGTCTGTAGATATATATATGTTACATATTATACTTGATTATTCATCTTTTCTCTGTCTAAAGTTTGCTATTTTGTGAATGAATGACATTTCAGCTTTCTTCGAGTTGTCTGCCATCGGAGTTATTGAATCCAATGTTTCTCAACACAGTTCTTCAAAAAGCAATGTCTTCTTCGCTATCAGCAGAAGCAGTCTTCTCGCAGGCGGTCAGCTTTGTTGTAAAGTTTCTTCCACCATTTCTTCAGAAGAATGGTAATTATCAATGCAGTTGTATTCAATTCAGATATATGCTTGACACTGATTGGTTGAGTGCATGCTTTGTAATTGACTGGTTACAGTGGTTATGGGTTTCGTAATTTGAAGATTGGTCAAATGTCCTTAACACTTTGACTGCGGGGTTTGTATTTATTCGTACTTGATTCAGCTGGAAAGGACGCGATGATGAGAGAACTCGTAGGCCTGCTTCACACATACCACATTTATAGGCATACTATGCCATACTGACTTGCAGTTAATGTGATCTCTGGTAATTAATAATTATAGCTCAGATTCATAGCCTGGTTTGTCAATGCTTTTCGATATGGCTGACATTGTTTAGGTTTTATTTTATGACACAATATTCAAGGTGACTGTTTTGAGGTGTTTGAGATTGAGAACGTTGTTGATTTTAGCTCCTGATGCACTGGATTGCTTGGAGCTGACTTACACGGTAGGATTAGCATAACTTAGCATCCTTGTAAACATCCTTATCCAGTGTGCCTGTCTGTTTCTTTTGCGTTGACAGGGACCTTAGAATGGCGTTGTTCCTGTGTTTCTGAATACTCTAAATCTTTTGGTTCTGTAGGTCCTTACGGCCCCAGCCCCTTGTGGTGTGCAATTTTTATGACAAAATTTGAAGTTGTTAAGGAACAGCTTCGTCAACTCTGTTTTGTGGATTTTCCTTTTATGATGCTGCTACTGTCACTCTTGTTCATGCTTTTGTCACTAGTAGAATTCTAGATTATTATTGTTTTATACCAGTTTGTATTAAATTCATGTTGATCAGGTTTTCGGCTCTACTCTCTTCTCATTGGACACATTTCTAAGTTTGCTCAGTACTACCTAGAGCTGCGTGTTGTCCTTCACTGGCTTTTTGTCTCTCAGTGTAATGACGAAAAAGAATTCTTGTTGTTCTAGCAATGCAGAATTGTATTCATGCTCACTAGTAGTATTTCATCTGTTTATAAACTTGCTGGTTATTCGGTTTCCTTATTATGTTTTGAAATGATTTAACTGCTTGGCTTTTAGGTTGATTGGCCTGTGAATATCATCATAAATGCGAGTTGTCTACGAAAATATGGCCAGATTTTTAATTTCATGATCAAGTTGCGACGAACAGTTTGGATCCTGAATGACATCTTCTGTCGACTTAAACGAGACGGTTAGTTTATCGTGTGCCATTCGATTGCATTTCATGCATGCCCTAAATTGCTGATAGCCTACTTGTAGATGGTGCTAATATTTCTTGCGTTAATCATTTATTTTCAGCCATGTTCCCTTGTAGTGAAAGCAGCAGCATGTGCTCATGCAATATCGATAGAAGTGGGCTTCAAAAGATAGGTTGTGCATTATGGTAATGAATATAATACTGTCTTTAGATAATAGATAAAATGCAAATTGGCATGTCTGACCTACAAATCCCTCGGCACCAACACACCTTCCTACCTTAAGTCACTACTAACTCCTTACATTCCTCCTCGTTGCTTGCAATCATCGGGTACAAATCTTTTAGCTGAACCTCGATGCAAAACAGTTATGGGCTCGCATGCATTCCATGCCTCAGCACCCAGGGAATGGAATCGGCTTCCGCTCTCTCTTCGAAGCTCAATTTCATTTCCTTCCTTCAAAAAGCGGCTCAAAACTCAGTACTTCTCCTTGGTTTTCAAGCAAATCGATCTCTAACTGCATCTGGCAGGTGACTATCCGCACCTCAGATTCACATTTCGGTGTGACCTTGTGCGCATTACACAGGGACAGAGCATTTATAAAGCAAGGTTATCATATGAGTTTATAGCTACATTTGAATAAATCTGTGTGTACAGCAATGATTCACTCTGCTGGAAACTCGGCTGAACTGCGAAAGCTGCAGCTGTGGCGCCATGAAATGCAGCATTTTGCCAAAGTTATTGAGGAATACATCGCTAGTCAGGTGATCCACGTCAGTTGGCATGAGTTCCAGTGCAACCTCAGCACCCAGATAAACAGCCTTGATGATCTGATTCAGTGCCATGCAGACTACCTCAACAGATGCATTGCCAGGTAATTTTAATCTAAAAGTACAAAGGACTTCTTTTAGTGCTAGCATTTTATCTTTGATGCAGTTTACATCTTCACCAGATAATTATCATCACTTTAGCCGAGCATAAGTAACAGATATATATATAACTAGCTGAACCCGGCCATGCGTTGCTGTGGCTGAAAAGAGCATTACCCTCCCCCTCCCTCTCCCTGCATCCCCCCATCTCTCCCCTCCCTGTTCGTCCCGCTCCCTCCCCTCCTTTCCTCCCTCACACTGTCCCTCTCCGATAGCGACGCGGATAGCGCCATAAAACTCTTCAGCAATAAGGCCGCAATGGGATGTGTTGAAATGCGCTACATAAACGGAACACATTTGAACAAACGTTTGAAGCGCGCCCGAATTGGAAGGCAAGGCTTATCCACAGGCGTATGTGTTGAAAACGATAGAATTTGCAAAGTTGCTTTTTTTTTAAAAGATTGCGGTTTTTCCCAAAAATCATTCTGCAAACGTTTTGGTGAAGTTTCGAAAGCAATCAATGAAGAAAGTTCGGAGATCTTTGAAGCCGTGCCAAACGCAGTTACATTTTTATTTATATAGATATAGATAATATTTTATATCAATCATTCTGTGGTCTGTCAGATTGAATTTGAATAAACGAAGATATATATATATATATATATCTTCGTTTATTCTCTCTGGTCGCATATATAAGGGTATATATATATAGTATATATATATACAAGTATATATATATACTTGTGCTCTGTACATCATCTGGCTCCTTCCTAAATAAATGTAAAATGCCTATTTAAAATCTGAATAAATTAAAAATTTTGAGTCATAAAACTGAAATTTTCTGGTCTATTGTAATATGATTGATTTAGGTGTCTGCTGAATAAGAGAGCGTCACCAATCATGAAGATAATGCACGACATCTTTGGCGTCATCTTAACGTTCAACAGTCAACTCATCTCCGACAGTTGGCAGAAGCAGGCAGACTCTGGTCGCATCTTTCATCCGGCTTTCAGTTGCATGCAGGCAACGTACCAGTCCTTCCACGACCAATCGATGTTTCTCTTCAAAGGTCAGTCAACGCAATAACTACTATGGATGCTACTATAAATGCAGTACAGCATTCGTGCAAGTGGCTGCACTCGTTAATGATAAAAAGTACCATTACACATCGACATCACCACTATCAGTATGTTTAAGTAATCATTGGTGCATGGTACCAGCTTAGGCAGTATGCTGCATGTCCCGTGGCCACATAGGGTTGCTGAATCTGTTGATGCCTTCTACAACAAGTTCGTATTTTATGAATGATAATTTGGCATTCTGTTGAGAATTCAATCAGCTTGATAACACAAGAGTAGGCATAGTTCATGAATGCAGTGCGTTAAAATTCAATCGGCATTGATCGTGCATGAGTCATGTTGGCGACAGGCCGACAAATTTCACTTTGCATTTATGGTTGCCATACGGCCAACGCCGATTGTACACAATGTTGACCATTGTTGCATGCTGTAGATATGGACTGAAGGTGTTTTGCTTTGCTTTTTTCCAGTTTTTTTACTGTCTTGACGCTTTAATGGTGACTATAATTAGCTACTGTTTATAAATTGAAGTGGGATTTTGTGCAAGATTTCTTAGAAATCTAGCAGTTTTTTCATAACTCCTACATTCTTCCGTTTTTGTTCAGTTGTAGGGAAGATTGCCGAGCGAGGATATCAGCCTCATTTCCAGGATCTCTTGGTGCGACTGGGATTTAATGATTTCTATAAACTGGACAAATTCGTTACAGAAAACTGACTTGACCGATTCTATTTGCATTATACATTTAAAGATTATACATTTAAAGATTATTAAATACATTTAAAGATTATACATTTAAAGAACAGTTGTTCATTGTGCAAGAGTTTGCACAAGTCTTCTTCATGTATGGCTTTGTGCATAGTGGGAGAACCCAGAGAATTCTTCTCTTTTTTAGCACTGAATAAGACTGAATAAGGTTATGAAACAAATTTTATATTCCTGTTCACATACATGTAAGAAGTTACAAGCTGAAAGCATGTTAAGCTTAATTTGAAAATAAAATACTCCGACAAGACATGAAAGTAGAAAACCTACAATGTTTTATATATTGAGTCTGTGAAATGGTTTCTGCTTTTCACATCTACATGTACACAAGATACTACACAACATTCAAATGCAGGAACAAATATTTGAGGGCACAAATACTGGATTCTTTATGAATGGTTACATTACATCTGTATTAAGTTTGGAACTACTTCAGCATAACCCAGGGAGCGGAAAACATTGCCAGACAACATATTGCCTTTAAACGTATGTAATTTTCTGCCTCGGCAGTTACTCTTACCTCGAAATGAAAGCTCTTTTTTAAGGTTGCTTCCGATACCTGCTGGTCAGCATGTGATCGTAAATTTAATTCAGCTTTAGAGCAGCAAGGCTTTATTCTAATGCAACCTAATGCAATGTATGCTGCTGCTGTGCTGGATGTTGTTGCCAGACGGTCAAAGTGTCTTCGAAACAGTAGCAGGTCCAAGTTTGCCCAACTTCAGAGATGTGCCGAACTGATACATATCTAACGCATGTTTACCATTCCATGATTTGGTGAGCACTGGAGTTAAATAAAGGAAAATATACAACTACCGTCAGTCCCAAATCATGTTCAACCTACTATAGCTTCATTCTTTGTGTTTTTTATACCAAACTTGCGTATTTTCTGAGCAGGCTTCATATATTTAGCAACAGCAGTGACAAATGCATAAAAGCTGCTCTCATTTTGACAATCCTACTTTTACACAACTGTGTTGCAAAAACTTTGTTCATATGAGTACAACCATCAGGAATTCACGAATGTCTGGTAAAAGCAACGATACAATCTTTAAATCTGAAGGAAAGTTACATCTGTACACAAAAAACATCAAGAACTCTTTAGATTCATTTTGAAGAACAGCAAGTCTATAACTTATTAAAATCTGTACAAAACTGAGTTATGTTGGCAACTAGTCTTTATAAAAATGATTAACGTAATAGCTGCAAACAATACAAACTCTACGAAATGTGGAACTTTTTACATTAATTGCACAGCACAATACAACCACCATTCAGAAAACATCCAGAGATCCAAAATGCTGAAACACCCTAAACTTGCCAGCTGCATTTATAACCTACACTCCTTCTTTCAACAGCAACTATCATAATAATAATAATATCATGCATAGTAAGTCTTCTTTTCGAAAGACTAGTACTCGATCCATTAGCCATTCTGAGTTAAGTCAATTACCTAATAAAAATACAACATACATTAAATAATTGGTATATATTCTGGTATACCTTGACCAGATGACCATTGCTCAGACCATTATTAACTATGCGTTTGTTTGGCTGTGGCATTGAAAAATCATGCAGAAGTAAATTACTAAATAAATCAGCAAGCTGAAACCGGGTTTTTAAGCAAGTAAATTTTACCATAAAACTGCAAATCGTAAGCACCAGTAATTAACACAACAACTTGAGTGGCAACTTACTTTTAACAAATAAATTACACATAAATGAAGAAACTTGATTCAAATTTGCATTAACAGAAATGAAAGTATTAACAATATTCCAATCAAGTGTCACCCGAAAGATAATTTTTAATTGTTTAGGCACAAGCATACCAACTAACTAAACACACGACCCAGACATGAATCTGCTAATCTGAATATACACTGCGCATCTTTTGTCTAATTCAAAAATAGTGTAATTTGTCAGGTTATATTTATAAAATAGGCACATGACAGTCTTAAACTGAAGTTGTAGTTAACTGAATTTGAGAGCAAGCAATGAAGACAATCGTCATCACTTCAGTTTGCTGGTTACCCTTTCTGGATTTTTGTCATGTACCATGCATCTATATAAGTAACCGGCATCTATTTCACCCATCCTGAAAACGTCAAAAGGAGTCGAAAATCAAGTGGCTGTCAACCAAGGATCCAGTTCATAACACATACTGAAAAAGGCAATTTATTCTAAAACAAAACCAATTCAAACTCAAAACAAACATTGCAAATATTTTTAACATTCAAATTCAGACTTTGCATGACTATCTTACTTGCCGAAAATGCATCTTGAAACCTAATAATAAACATAGCAAAACAATCTGCATAATTATAAAGTATGATTTTTTATATTTCAGAATCACTGGTTGGAAACAACTTTCATGGTAAACTAGTATACACAGGTTTCTGTTTTGAGTAAGATGCACTAAATGCAAAGGCAGGACCCCTCCCTCATGCTAGCAGTGTAGTCAAGGATAGAGAAAAGAAAGTCGTTCAGTGTTTGAGTTTAGAATTGGTTCACAACATGTAAATGAAGGACTTCATCAGTAACAACTCTTTTTCCAGGCTTCAACCTAAAATTTTGCAGAAACTGTTAGTGTAGTTCATTTTTCTTTTCCTTTCTTCATGTAATAAGTTGCTGTCTGTCAACTTAATTTTATTGAATAAACGAAATATATATGTAGCCAAAGTCAACCAAAACCGGCAAAAGGACTGCATGAACTTCCAAATGCAACTTTATGCAAAATATTCCAAGAACTATGTTGATGACAGTATTATATTGTGTTGATCACTTTTTAAGTGCCACTGATTTCAAGTATTTTAAAACAATCACTCCACATAAACTATTCTCATTGGATCTAAAGATACAAAACACAAACTTTTAATCACAAGCATTTGCATTACATTTAATTGTATCAACAATTAGTCATATTACCCATATTATTATTGGGTCTACCTGTCTTGATCATAAAATTTGTCAAACCTAAAGTTAACTACCACTGCAAACTTTCCATTGGCATAAAATTGGCGTATAGGCAAAAAGGACGAATATCAGTTTACACTAGCCACTGTCTTTGCATCTGTGGGCTAGAACCAATCAGGAGACACTCGCCTCACTTCAATGTATTCATTCAATGTGAGCGAATGACATTCATTTTGAATGTCTATTACATACAGTCACATAAGTCGTATTAGTTGTTCTGATGGCGATAGCTTCTCAAAGATGCTACATACAGTTTTTCGCAAAGATGTTACATACACATCAATTTTAACACGCAACTTATTCTGTTTTCAAATCAAAAGCTTTGACAAAATTCAGTTGTAGAGTTCAACCTCTTCGTCAAATTCTAACATGATGGATTTCCACATGCTAGTTCCATGGATTTGCCAACCTGACAAGTTGTTTCACCCCAAAATGGCACTGGTTCACATAGCAACTTGGACACGAACAACAAA
Source organism: Lumbricus rubellus (assembly GCA_945859605.1). Classification (NCBI taxonomy): domain Eukaryota; kingdom Metazoa; phylum Annelida; class Clitellata; order Crassiclitellata; family Lumbricidae; genus Lumbricus; species Lumbricus rubellus. Next base: position 36,134,637 of record OX243813.1, read on the forward strand.
TGCCACAGTCAAGACATATTTAGGCTGTAAAAAAATTGACAAGTGATGAATAATTAATCCCATCCAATATAAATAACTTTTGTTTGAACTGAACATAGGTCATTAGATTACAGCGAATTATTCTCTGGTGTTGGAGTTGAAGCTCGAGATAGTTCGCTACTATCTGGACACAACGCAGAGGACGAAGACTCTGTGGAATTGACGTGCAGACCTGGAAAACTGTACGCTGGCAGAACTTCTTCATGATGTCGAAACAGAGCATCCACAGCGTCCTTGTTGTGTCCGCTTGGCAACACCACTTTGTTAGCAACCGCTGTGCAACGTCCATATCGTTGTTTGCGAAATATCGCCAACTTCTCAGGGCTATCGAGAACTTCAGTGAAGGAACTTTCCATTTCATTTTCTCTGGATCCCAGTTCCCCAGACTCACTTCCAAATGCCGACATTGAAGAGCCGCTATCGCATGAAAGAACGCGCTGTGGCGTGTGCATCATGTCCGCATGTCGATTGCCAAGCGCTTCGTATGGTATTGGAGTACCTAGCGTCCCACCCATTGGTGACGGTACGTAGGGAGCTGGTGCTGTTTGCTGCCTGAGTTTACTATCTGATGGACTAGCAGGGGTCGTGGTTCTGTCTAGATCTCCAGGAAACTGGTAGACATTAGACGCTGATTGTCCTTTGGAGCCACCGATGCATCTCGCCTGCTCCTCATCCGCATCCTCCATCACTTTATCTCTTCGATGATGATGTGATCGTTCAGAACAATTCTTTCTCAGCCGACGACCTCCATGCAAACCACTGCCACCTGGTGTTGGTGTCGTGCAATAGTCTGCTGCTCTACAGTCTCGTTTGCTACCTAACTGTCCGGACACGACGTCGGAAAGCTCAAGCGAACCACTCAGCGAGTTTTCGTTGAATCGACTCTGAGCGTTGAGCCTTCGATCGAGACTGCCGTGTTTCGTTTGCCACATCTGCTGCTGCGAGAAGCTGTTCTCATCGTCTGCGTTGGTGACTGATGATGACGACGATGGGTTCAGCAGTTCATCACCGCTTTCGTAACACCCGGTGAGGTAGGTGTTCGTGTTGTACAGATTCTCTTCTCTCTCGTTCATGCTGTTCTGCTGGAGACTTGACATGCTACTGCTGCACGAATTGGTGAAGTCGGATCCTAGCGAAGAGCCAGACTGCTTGCGTGCTGACGTCGAGAATGGATGATGCGATTGGAATTGACTTTCAGAAGATTGAGCTGAACTGACCGAACAGCCATCGCCGTGCGTTCTACGAAGAAGAAGAAGAACAAGCAATTCAGTTATTCAGTTTGACAACCAGAACAATTAAAACATTTATGTAATGCTAATTTTGGCATTTTTAAAATTAGGTTTCGTCTAGTTAAACAAAGGTTCCTCAGATAAAGCATCATCATATAGGGTATTTTAAAACTATTTTTATGAATATGAATCAACCTTGATCTAAAACTTTAATTTAATCATCAAAACTTGCTTTGCAAAATTGCTTTGCACATCCATAACAATCATAACATTGCTTACTTACTGTTCAACACAAAATTATTTTCAATGTAATGTTCTGGCCTTTCTGTACAAACCGTTTCAGACTAACATTACAAAAAATCATCCTTCCATCTGTTTGTGATTTTCTCATTGCTGTTAACTCTATCTGAAAGTGTTTATGTTCAGTCAATTCATGGCTTCAATAAACCAGCCTGCATTTTAACTTTAGAATTAAAGAAGAACTTTCCACAGCAAATGTCGCATACCTAGTCATGGAGGACGTGGTAGCAGCAGGTGTTGTGGGTGGCGTGTGTACGCGACGACATGGACTCGATCGAGGGCTCGGTGATGATGACGTCTGCTTCACTTTTCGCGGATAATATCGTATCAACGTTGAGCACGGAGAAGCAGCGGAGGAATCTTCACCCAACGACTTTGACCAGATGAAGCTTGCGTCAGGTGATGAGAATCGAGGAGACACATTTGGATCCTCATCCACCTTTACATGCACAACGTCAACAACATATTATACACTCGTCACATAATGTTAACAAGCACCGAATTACAGTTAAATAGGGCGTACTAATCCTGATTGGGATCAGAAAATAATGATATACATTCCAAAAGTTAAACTTATATTTGCAATCTCAGGCTTTTGCAAAGATCTTCACATTTACGCATATAAACATGATTGTTACATAAATACCTGTTGAATAATGAAACTAATGCAAAGTTGGGTTTTGCAAATCATCAGTTGGCAGTTTAGATTTACTTCATAATAAAACAAATTATTTACACCATTCATTCAACTGACTGCATTCTCACTTAACCATTCAACTGACTGCATTCTCACTTAACCATTCAACAACACAACTTACAGTCCAATAATAACATAGTTAAACATTGTCTGTCATTGTCTTCACTGCTGTCACCATCACTAGAACAGAACTGACCTTTGGTGTTGTGCAACTCGGATACCTATGCATGTGCGAGAGTTCATGATGGGTGTAGCGCCGGTAGTAATTATGAATCAGCTTCATCGGTTGATTTGCTGTTTCTGTTAAAGTTGGAGTTTGTGTAGGAGACAGCGGTGTGTCTAGTTCAGTATCTGAACACAAAAACAGATCATTTAAACATTCATTCAACCAAAATCTTTCTCTGTATAACTTTGACCACAAAATCTTTCTCTGTAAAACCTACGAAACACAACCAACTCCAAGCTTGCCTATGCAAGCAACATCAAACGGAACCAAACAAATAGCACACAAATTTGAGTATGTCTTCAACTAATTTAACAAACCCAACTGTATAAAAGAAAGTCAATGTGATGATCATGAGACCTGATTCTCTACATAGAAATACTTAAGCATAATATCATATTACAACACACCGAAAAACTACAGAAATATCTATAACATAAAAAGAATAAAGGAAAGCAAACACGTTTAGATGAAAAGTGGAAATATTTCTTAAAATATACAAGTGAAGAGACACTCACATACAAGCATTATTAATTATATAAAGCTGTATATAATAATGTTATTAAAAAATATGTACTAACAATCTCAACTATGATATAAACATATACTGTCAATTATGCTAATGTAAACCTACAGCATTCTGTCCGTTTTTTTAAATTAAACGAATATATATACATTATAATATAATATACAGAAACATAAACATGTTGTCTGTTTTCACATGTACTGGTAAACATAACTATGCAGATGACTTGTAAATGAAGCATTTCAGCAACAATTCAATATGCAAAACAGTCGCATGCACATATGCAGGTCATTAAGTGAGTATATTGTAACATGGCATATGTGTGACCACACGCATGCACGCACGCACGCGCGGGCGTGCACACACACACAGTAAGAATAGCATTTAAAAATTCATCTGTATATCTCTCTAAGCATTAATCTAGACTTCTGTGGTGGCAATGATGTACGTAGAATCGTAGATCAGTGGTGAAAAGAAACATTTCTGTTCTGGATAGTTGGGCAACTGCTCAGAGAGAAAGGTTCCAGCTAATGAGGTCAAGAATCAAGGATCAGAGGGTGCTACAGTCAAAGGACTATTCGTACTTGCATCTGGGGTCATTTATCAACATGGCAAACATGGATAAAAGAACCCCACTACCCATCACCATCTCACTCACACTCAGTCTGTCTATTCAACGACTACTGAAGACTTTCAACTTCACACTCAAACGCAACCACTTAACTTCAACAGACAACATGCACAGCTGCTAATAAAGTACTCAGTGATGGTCAGTGCGCTGGTGGGCAGCACCAGCAGCAGCACCAGCAGCAGCAGCAGCAGCAGCAGCAACAGACCCAACTGTTGGGCCATTAAATGATTTATCCCATCTATATCCTTACCAATTAGGGAAAGTTCTGCTGACCTGAGGTCAGAATAATTATGAGAAGAAATATTCCAGACCAACACATTAACAACATTAAACCATGTAATAATTACAACTCTATCCTTGTGAGAAAGTTCAACTGTTAGTAATCAATAATATTCATTTATATTCTTAATTTTGTAAACGTAATGTGGGGGAGAACAGCGATTACTATTTAAAATCAGAAACGTTCCATAATTAATATATTAGTATTTCCTAATCCAGAAAATTGACCGTAAAAATCAGATTTTAAAAACAAACTTCTTAAAGACCAGCTCATACCAAGTCCGCCGACTGATTTTTAAAGTGGCCCTCCCAATCTACTGAAATTTTTGCAAATTTTGTGAAAATGAAGAAAATCAAATTCACATACCGGTACCTATTTGCACAGTCATTAGTTCGTAACTTAGCTTCTTATTTAACATTATGACCACAAAACCCAGTTTCCATGGCGCATTGATCATGATTAGGAGATCTATTTTCTATATGCTACCATAGTAAATTTTGTTACAGCTAATTATTTAAAATATTTTTTTTATTACTGCCTTCATGTTTATCGGAGCAGCCCTCGGCTTCAAGAATAAACTCTTCAGTGGCCTGCGGTGTCAGAAAGGTTGGACAGCACTGCTCTAGATAATATTTTTAAATTGGCAATGCTGCATGTATGTAGTATGCATACATGGATGTATGAACACTTGTTCTAGCCCTACAAGATCCTACTCAGAGGTGTTCCCGACTACAGAGCGGACACTGAATCAGATTTCACGCCAAATCGCATGAGCAATTGCAAGTGACGGACTTGCTCAGGGCCATACGCAGCGACTTGCAGTGGATTTGGACCCGCAACCGTCCAGCTCAAAGGCACAGAAAATACCCCTACACCACCACGCCCCACAATGCTGTCCAGAAGCTGTATCATACACGCCTTTTGAACACTGTATTAATTTGAAATTGATGATAAAACTTTTGTGACCTACTGCTAACTCTAAAATAGATAACTAAGACAGAGAATCATGAGAGGAAAAGAAACAGACGTGCATTGACAATAAAAGATGTGGATGACTGAAACATCAGTACTATTATTCAGTAGCTGGTAACCCATAACATATGTTTGTACAATAAGTATAAGAAGACCTTGGCAGCTCAATGAGAAAGATTTAAGAGATAAACAAAACATATAATAGGTTGAAGAGATAAACACTATCACAGTGAAGAAGTCATGGGAGAAGCAATATCTTTAACACTTTCCACATTAACCGAGTACATGTATAATATGTATATACAGAAACCGGGTTTGGACTACACAAAGAATGCCAACACTCACGTAAAACAAGAGAGAAGCATGCATTAGAAGCGGAATTTGATGAAAAGGCACCGGAAGCTGTGCAATAAAGTGAGAACATTAGCGTAAAACAACAAACAGGACTGGTTGGAGAAACATTGCCACATCATTAAAAAAACAAATGGGGAGATATGGAACCAGATACCCATAGATATAAATTAGAAGAAAACTTTAAGCAGCAAATAGTCATGAAGAGAAATGGCCATAAAGCAATGGAATGAAGACATGTGCAATTGTGCATATGGCCAAATGATGAAACAGAATAAGGAGACGTCAATGCCATTGCTATGAAAATCAGTAGAAGGAGAGGTTACCGGTATATGAAAAAATTCATATCTGTGGATCATATAGATTTCATGCATGGATGGACATGTGTAGACATACACATGAGGACAGAATGGGGGAGGGAGGGAGGATGCCAACTTAAAGGAACGTATAACAATGAAAAATGCAATAGCTGTAAAAAATAAAACATAAAGAAAGAAACATAATGAGAAGAAATTACATGTAGAAATCATAGCTTTGTGCACCCAGAAGTACTGCACAAAGGACATAAAAAGATGGATCATAAAAATGGAGTAACTGTAGAAATTAAAACTGCATGGAAAGGCAAAAAACAATGAGTTCTGTTACCCAGTTGAAAACAATGAGACACGCATCATAGCTGTGAAAATGGGTAAATAAAGAAAGTCAACAAAGCAAATACACTGGTGAAACAAATGTATTACTAAAGAAGGATACATGTATACTACATAAAAGCTGAAAAATCACACATCAAAGAAAAAGAAGAAGGCCGCCGAATTATAGTAGAAGATCCAATGCAAAGCAGAAAAAGGAGATGTAATGCAATTGAGAAAATTGAATTCAAATGCCAAGGAGGAGAAAAAGGAGCAGATCTATTGCAATGGAGAAGATCTATTGCAATGGAGAAGATCTATTGCAATGGAGAAGATCTATTGCAATGGAGAAGATCTATTGCAATGGAGAAGATCTATTGCAAATGCTTATAGGACAAATACCAGCTCTTCTTCTTCTTCTTCTTCACATATGCACAAGCAGCACAAAATTGAATAACAAAAGAAAAAGATACCAAGAGCATAATGTTGGAAATTATAGAAGGCATGACAATGACATAGAAGACTGACCAGCACCAATTTGACTCTATAGTAGCAGATGTGAGAAAGGAACCATACAGTAGACAACACCTATTGTCTTTCAGCTCATGGTCATTGACAATGATAATGAGGAAGATAGCCTTAGCCTAGTTCAACTGAAATCCAGTTGCTATACAAATGTTGTAATCTTGTTGGTACTCAATGCGCAACAGAATAGGAGAAGGCACACCTTGACTAGGATATACTTGCACCTGTAGGGGTTCTGCAGTCAACTTGTCATGCTAGGCCACTGCATCCATCTGCACTGGACTCATCTAACTGAGACATTTACTACGAACAGCACACATGCAACTAACATGCTAACCAGCAAAATAAAAATAAAAATGAGTAGCAGACAAGCCCTCTGCCACTCACACTGTTAAGCCCAACACAGTCTTATGTAACGCCACCTGACATCAGTAACCCATTTATGGCATAAGACTAAAACTGATGGCAGATGAGAATATAATGCAAAACCCAACAACTATAGCATAAGAACAGAATAACTGGTATAAGTCTGCAGCAAACAGACTAATTTCTCATTTCTGGCTGAATTTACTTACATACATCTGTACCAGTACACTTACATATGCACATCGCCATTTACACGATACTTTAAGCAGGTAAAAGCTCTCAAGCATGCCGAAAAGCATGCCTCTTTTGTCTGGCATTATTATCGTTTCTTCTAAACAGATATATCCACATACTCAATAAAACATGCTAACCTAAGTCACTGGTATATTATATTGACACAGCCAACAACATAAACAACTGCGAAATAAGGTAAATAGATAAAGACAAGAAAGACTTTGGCCAAGAGATGCATATACTGAAGACCAGTTATCACTTTCAATTTAAAAACAATATTCCAGACATCTCTCGTTCTCCTCTTAACTCAGTTCGCCAATTAAGATACTTGGTTTTCACAACAGTCGACAAAATGTTAATCAAACTTGTCGTTTAAAAACCTCTTATAATTGCCATCCAGGTTCACTTGACATAACTGTTCATTTTATTGCATATCATTTTATTGCATATCATTTTCTTGATATATACATTGATGAATAAGTTCATTTTCCGGATGTTCATTTAAAAATCTCTTTAAACTGTAGTCTGGTAATAGCTAAGCCAACAATCCATTTAGATTCTCTGTCTCTCTCTCTCTCTCTGTATGTATCTGTATGTCTGTCTGTCTTCTCTACCTCAAGACTGTTGGATATAAATTGATCTTGATCTGTGGAATTTAAACTTTCTTTCAACTACATTCTAACATTATGATTAACTGACCAAAATGTTTCGTTTAAAATCTCTTTATATTTACATCATAAGATACGAGGGTCAATTAAAATATTTCAACTGTCACTCTACATTTAACTTTAGATTTTTTGATGAAGATGCCTACTGGTGTTTGAAAAAAATTAAATCAAAATCTTTCTTTTACACTTTACAAATGATGAACTGCATTGGTTTCCAGTCATCTAAGTTGTTAGTTACACAAACGTGATAAGGTCTTTCCTTTCAATCTGTGATTGATCTAATCACTCAGGATTATAAATTGTCAGCAGCTGGCAAATTACATGTTTTTTGCAGTTTTCCTCGTCTCCCATTTAGTCATATTTATCTCGTTTCATCACAATGCAGCCATATCTAAGGACCTGTACACCATACAATACTCTTACAACCTTGTATTCACCAACAACTTCTCTTTGCTGCACAAACTACCAATAAAGTAGTCAGTAATATCACATAGATATCTGTTTCCCTTTCAGAACCCTGAGTGAGTTTCTATTTGCATAATCAAAACAATAAAGCACCTTAAGTGGTATACTTACGGTCAGAAATGAAAGTGAAACCGGTGTAATAATAAAAGCAAAAATCATAAAAATTGATATTATAACCATTTGTTAAATGAAAGCTTTCAGTGTTCTTGTCAACGCATCCTTGAAAGATATAACTTCATAAAAAATAAAAATAGCATTGCATCCAACAAAAGACCATGCACTGCAAGAAAGATATATGGTCTGCAAGTGCAGCTAAACTGCTGCGAATGAAACAAACTACATGCATCAGACACGCACGGCAGAAAACTATATTGACGTACCATCATCTAAAAACTCTCGACTATCCTCACTCAAGTCTGGAAATCCAAGAACAGATGCTCATTAACGTACAAAATAGTTTTCAGTAAATGTGCAACATCGCTAGTTTTTAACGGAAGCAATCATCCATAGCATGATGGCACAATGCACAGTTATTTTTATGTTAAAGTATGACAGTTGAGCTCTTTTGGTGACTGAATTAAATTTCTTCACTCTGGCAAATGTGCCACCATGGCTAAAGACTTCTTTTCCAATTGCTACAACTGCCTTCTTTTCGTCTATCCAGATTGACTTTGCGGAATCCAGAAGAATTATAGAAAAGTTTTGAAGCACATCAATTACAAATCACTGATTTCTGCAGCAATGCTATTGCTGTAGAAGTGACATATAACTAGATTAGTCGAATATAAATGCATATATAGTTGTAGAATTTCGATCTTGTATGACACATGTGACCATCACCATTTGGTAAGAAAAACAAAACACTTGCAGCCATTTAGATGATTGCATAAATGACATTCCACTATAAATGTCATGAAAAAAGACAATTCAGTCACACCCATCACCATAAATTTATATGAATTTAAACAGAGAATACAAGACAAAGGCCAAAAGCATCAAAGAAATCTCTTTCCGATAATCTTGCATCACGGCAAAGACAGAAGAGCAATGACTTACCATCCATTGAATTCGCCGCAATGACAACTCGCTCTCTTCCAGCTTGTTCTCTCAAAGTATTTATCTTCCCTTCTAACACCTTCAACTGCAAAAATCAACAATTTAACCATATAATAATTTACTACTTCTACAACCATCACTATAATCAAATTAAACACAAGGTAGAAAGGATCACCATGATAAAAAGTACCAAGAATATGAAGATTATAGAACTTGTAAATTTCTGAAAGGGTAAAAGTTGCCCACAAAGTAACTGCACTGAAGTGCTTAATTGCACTAGTCAAGTACTGTTATATTTACTAAATTACTATCATCATAATTAATACAAGTATTTATATAATCAAATTATAATTTATTATTACTACCGACCTGATAATAATTAATAGTTTCTAGTAATACACATGAGTCACAGATCTATAGGTCCATTAAAAGTTTCAATATCAATGGGTGAAAAAGAAGCTGGTCTGCCTTAAAAGTATGCATTATGGGTAGGCTGTCTGTTCAGTTAGTAGTTAAGTTTGATGTTAATTAAGATTACTGCATAACTTGTACACATAAAGCGCAGTGCGTTTGCAGGCGTTAAATTAAAGGAAAAGTTATTATTTTCTTATCAAAAGCAATTAAGAATATGTTTTATGCAGATTGAGAGTTTAGTACCAGCATGATTCTTGAGCAAATACATCTATGTTTTTTACTGCAACTTGTGATGACATCTAATTTGCATGTAATTAGCATCAAGTAATGATGACCAGGATGAAAGGAACATCAGTTTGTGTGATATGAATTATGATCGGTTATTATTATTCTGTTTTCTGTATCGCAAAACAATCTATATATAGCAGCAGAAGTGGTGAATGCAGGAATGGCTAACACAGTGATTAAATACCTTAAACCATCCATGACACGTTAATGACGAGAAAGGGTGGAAAGAACGACTGGGAAAACAATGCAGCTTGTCACTAAACTGCTCAAGGTGATCCCTGGTTATGTATCATCCATTCCTTAGTCTCATTAGAGGCCCTCTTGTTGTTCTCTGCCCAATCTAGAAGCTTTGCTTACGCCAGTGTTATGATATAAAGTCTCTCATAAACAGAGTTTCGCCTGGCTCAAACTCTATATTGGAAGAAATTTTTCTGATATAAAAGTTAATAATTTGGGAACGTATGTTCTTGTTAAGTAATTTATCAACGTAAATTAACGGTTTAACCTGCTTATCTATTAATTTTATGTGACCGTAGTGTATTGCCCATTTCATGCTGAACTGACTTTATTTCGTCGGCTGAGGAAATATTCTCTTTCTCGGAGACTTTATTTCAGAATATAGTCTAACACAGTACCTGCTACATTCACTAAGGAGCAATCATAAATCATTTAAGGAATTTCTTTTTAACCATCTTGTATTAATTTTTAAATTCTTCTTCAACAGTCTAAGCATGAACAAATATTTTAAAGCCAGTTGGCAACGTCTACAATTTCTCATCATTGATTTATTGTCCTTTTGCACTTTGTTCTACGTAACTGAAAATAAAAATGTAAAAAACTCGAACTAATTTGTTTGTCTTCATCGCCATTTCAGTTGTCTCCATTGTTCACGAGTATATGAAATCCTCATAGATAGAAAACATTTAATGTACATTCGAAAACACATTTCTCAATTACTTTCTATTGTTTAGGACGAGTAATCATCCAGTCTTCTGATAACTATTTAGTATTAGGACTCACCTTCTGATATTCATGTCTGTACGTCCGTCGATGTTTCTTTCGAGCTGACTTCGGAAGTGACTTGTCCTGAGCAAGCTGTAGCTCAGCTTCCATAATCTTCTCCTGGATTTCAAATCCCATCTCAAGTTTCTTCATCTTATCTTCCTAGAAAAACACATTCTTCTTAAACTAGCAATTAACTTAAATTTAAAAAATAAAATGTAGTGAGGCAAAACAGAGATCAAGATCTTTGATGATGATGTCAAATTAAGAACACAAAGTCTAAACAAACAAATGTTCTCTTAAGGTCATCTAAGACCAAAGCCTTTGAGTCACCACTGCATATCTATTGAGTGCAGCATTAGATCTGCTGTTGCCATCTAACATTTTTGCCAGACAAACAAATTGATTCTGTCTCTAAGCAAAAGAAGTAAGTGCTGGGATCAGCTGAGAAGTCTTGTGAATTAGCATCTCTCCCCCCACCCCCATATCCAAGATCCTGAGATTCATCCATTGCTGGTTCAAAGGCTCTAAACTCTAAAGAGCAGGAAATGAAATTTCACTATTGACCTGAGAGTTTTATTTATTCTTTGTGTCAACAATACTTATGGCTATTCAGCTTAATAATTTTTTACACAATTGGTAGCATATCGTACTTAAGAACTTCAATGACTACTGTAACACCCACAAACGAGAGATAATAAATTATGTCTAATGTACAAACCTCACAGACGCTGCCATCTGAGAGGAATTTTGGAGACAGAACAAACGTTGTTCCAATTCGTTTCCTGACTTGCGGAAGTGACTCCCCTGTTTTCAGAGGCAGTTCTGGTGGAATAACTCCTGTCAAATCCTAGTAAAACAAACAATGTACTAACTACAATTGAACAACAGTCGAACCAAAAGTTAAATTATTCAAACTTCAAATTAACTGCAGGATGGTCACATGTTAATGATTTTTCAAATATATTCCATAATCCACACAGCAACTTTTCGATAGCATTGGTCCAGGAGACAGAATGATGTTGACGAGATCATCGTTCAGAAGGTTTTCTAATGACCTGCGAAGAATCTCTTATGATTCAAAGTCCACCAAGAAGATGCAAAAAGTAATTTATTGTTGGGAGACATGATGTTGCAGCATGTTGACTTGGTGCTTTAATGGACCTATAGATGTGATCCAGAGGTCATATCTGACAAATATATTCCATTATTCATACATGCATAACTTCAGCATTCCCTACCATTCCTCAACATTCTTCCCCATCTGATCTCAAGAGGGACATGGAATGAATCAACTCTTGCTGACGACAACAAAAAATCATATTTAATGAACAATGGAATCTTAGCAGTTGAGCAAATTAGCAACATCATGAAAGACCTAGCCCTTGAAATTTATTTAATTCTTGTCAATAATAACTTCTCATCTGAAAGCGCTTTTGCAAGGGATTGAAGGATGATAGATACAGATATTCAGAGATGCACATGGACATAAAAACATAGCACGGACAATTCAAATGAAGTGGTTGGAAGATGTGCTTTAAGACACACTACACTGCAGCTGTAAACCAGACAACACATTAAGAGGGATAACACGGAAAATAGTCAACATTTATTTAGCACTACACTACAGTTCTTGTACAGCATGCTGACAAATGCAGAGTGAATTGCTAACACCTTGTAGAAAACAATTGACTAAACGCCAAAGTACAATGGCGCATAGACTGGTAGTACATAAGTGAGTCCACATGGCACATAAATACGTAAGTCAGTACATATATACAGTACATAGTAAATTATAAAACTGTGCACATCATATTTCTTCACTGATTCTTTTTTAACTGAGTTCATTCGCAGACAATTGTAATTTTGCTTTTCACACACTTTAGGGGACTTGTAAAGTTCACCTAATGATGTGCAAGATGTAAAAAGAAGAGAAGATACAAGGCTTACAACACTTACCACTCAGATTAATAATTAATCGGCCCAAATTTGTCCGGTGAGAGCGGACACAGGAGTGGTAAAGGTTAAAGGCTGCTTTAACCAGCCAGTTAGGTAGACATGGCTGCTGTGGTCAACCAGGATGGAAGAAAAAAACCTGTGGAATGTTGGTCAACATGCTTGAAAGTAACAAACGTACGTTTGGTTTACATGCAGCCTCTATCTCTAGTCTGCCCAATCTACCTCCAAATCCTTTCCTTTTTTAGTGACAAGAAAACTTACTGCAAAGACCCTGTAGGCTTAATTACTAAGTGGAGAGAGAGACCAGCATTGATTTGGAACAATGACACACTGTGTCAAAACATGCGTTTGCAACACAGACGACGTCAGTTGCCACTGCCGCCCATCTTCAGATATTGACTCAATTTTATCTCTTAGTCATGCTCTAGAATCTTCAACTTCTTAACGTTGTGAGTCATTCTTGCTAGAGACCAGACAACCACCGGTAGTGTAATAGTGTAAACCGAGAGAACAGCAGAAACTGGAATCTCAGAATGTGACAAAAGAAATGTGACAAAAGAAATGTGACAAAAGAAATGTGACAAAAGAAATGTGACAAAAGAAATGTGACAAAAGAAATGTGACAAAAGAAATGTGACAAAAGAAATGTGACAAAAGAAATGTGACAAAAGAAATGTGACAAAAGAAATGTGACAAAAGAAATGTGACAAAAGAAATGTGACAAAAGAAATGTGACAAAAGAAATGTGACAAAAGAAATGTGACAAAAGAAATGTGACAAAAGAAATGTGACAAAAGAAATGTGACAAAAGAACTCACTGCTTCTTTGAGACAAAGTTCTCTCAGTTTGTTCATTTTTAACACGAGTTCCTGCTGCAGCTCCTCCTTTCGCTCCTTCAGCTTCACGTACTCTTCATGTCGAGCGACCTTCATCGCTTCCAACTCCTTCGCTTTCATCACTGGAAAGAAAAGCAACGAAATTATTTATGACAAGCAGTTCAGTCAACAACTCACCAAAACAAAACCAAAAGGTTGTTAATCACTGGGATGAAACTTAAGCCTCAAATCAAGTACAACATTTGTATATAATTATAGACACAGGATCTGGTTTATTAGCAGACTTTCCTTCCCTGGTCAATCCCTTCTCCATGATGATTATTCAATTGTCATCCATTCAGGTGTCCAACAACTAGACAATTACCAGCTGGTTAGGTAGACTGGACTAAAAGTGTGTAAGTACATAAGCAAGTAAGTATGCATGCATACATGCATGTATCTACTTTCCCTTCATGCATGTGTGTATCAGGACAATTATTATAAAACCAGCTCAGAACGCAACCTTTCTGGTACCTCAAAAAAATGGCTGAGTCATACTGAATTTAAAAATGAAGTGTCAGTGTACTACAGACTGGGAAGAAGGCAATAAAAAAACGAGCAACAACGCAAGACATTTGGATAACAGATGGTCGAGTGAATCAGCAGAAAAACAAAAAGACAAACATACGATGTCGTCAAATTATGTTGATTCACTGAATGTCAAACTCCAAGCAGAAGCAATCCTCTGATTTCACGTGCATGTCCTCACAAACACCAGCTTACATAGTAAAGTAACTATATTACGAAATCAATGAAAATAAATTCTTTAAGGTACAACGGAAGAAGATAGGGTGGAGGTACAAGGAAAGGAGGAGATGGAGAAAGAGAAGAGTGGAAGGCAGAGACAACAGAGATAAGATGACAGATATCAGTGCAGGATCAGGATGAATAATAAAATCATTTTAAATGAAAAGTGAAAACAATGGTTGAGATATCTGGATAAATCCGGGACAGCAACTATACTGCACTTCTATTTTAAGGCCAGTCAGTTTAGAAATTAGTAACTGCACCACTTAGCTCAATGCTACTATCCAGAAGCCCTTCCCTTTCAGCCCTCCATCTCCGATGACTCAGATCCAGACTACTACATAAAAGGAGAGGGGTGAAGCCAGACTTCCTCCCACCCTACTCCTCTCTCCCCTTGAACCCATATGCAGTTGCACAGAGGGCAACCACTAACATATTCCACCTGGAGTGAACTGTGGCTCTGTCCAAGTGACTAATCTGGGTAAACGAAGGCCAATGCCAGACTCAATCTGCCCCACCCTCATCCAACTGGCTATGACCCGCAACCCCAAACAAAGCTAAACCTCTTCCCAGAACTTCCAGTCACAATCAGCAGAAGAGACCAAATGGAAACAGATGTAGCCTACAATGCATCCCACAATCAGCGAGAGGGATTCAGAAACCAACATATTACGGTATATTGGAAACACGAACTATTACATAATGAAAATAGGAATCATTACATAATATGTGAGTAGGAATAATAATTTGAAGCCACTTAATTCAAAATATTCACTTAAAAAAACTGACAGCAAAGCCAAATAACTGTCTATTCTTATTCTTATTCTTCTCCTCAAACTATTTCGCTTAGTTCGGTTCGGTAGAAAAAATTCAGCCTAACAGTAAAAATTGACTGATAACAAAAGAAAATAGAAACAACAATAAGACGAACATTCTGTGTCCATGGGTTTCCTTATGTTGTAACTACAGGCCTAATCATCAGCTTAACTCTCATTATACACTGCCACATCCTATTCATGAGGCATCAATTTTTACTTTGGCAAACAAATACAAAAATAGCAGTAGGCCAGAGACTTTAGGAGCACAATAGTAATGGACCCACACCATTCATCCCGGATCAGCCTTCTCCCCACATGATTCTGAAATCACTTTTTAATTTCTATCATTATCATCAGTATTTTTTATGTGTTGCTCTGCATTTAAAAAA
The DNA here is from genome assembly GCA_945859605.1 of Lumbricus rubellus. NCBI lineage: Eukaryota > Metazoa > Annelida > Clitellata > Crassiclitellata > Lumbricidae > Lumbricus > Lumbricus rubellus. The sequence goes on from OX243813.1 coordinate 36,150,320, forward strand.
TAAAAGCACCACTAGCAGAGAGTCGTTCATCAGCTTTCACCATACTGCTAGATGTTAGAGCCATAAAAACCAAATAAAAAACGAAAAAGTTGTGTTTACCAAGAAATAAAAAACAACAAAACTAAGAAAAAAATGAAAACTATAATAATTTGACTATGTTACATCTTGTACTGCATTTTAAACTCAAAAGTCTTGTATACATAATTAAATTTTAATCCGCAAGCAAATAACACAATTTTATTAGTAAAAATTAAGTAACATTAATCAACAACAATTATTTTATTTCTTATAACTTTGGTTTAGTAAAAAATTGAGAAATTAAAATATTGAAATCTTCTTAAATTCAAATTATAGATGAAGGACGCAATGTTACAACATGTATTATTTGATCAGGTCCATTTCTTAAAAGGCAATGAACAACTTCAATAATAAACTGTGAGCTTTTCCCATCACCGTCACACAGCAGCAGCAGAATAACAATGGCTGCAGTTGGATAAGAATCGAGTTCAGCAGCCGTACGTCTGCAATGAAAGCAGACGTTGAAAAGACGTTGAAAAGTCGAATCTATCTTAGAACGACTTTCGAAAACATGTGCAAGAGACAGAATGGCACGCACTGGTCCCAAGAACTTCAGATGTTGACAGACAGACACGAGAACTGCATTCCAAAGGCATAAAAAACAGAAATAAAAGCTTCGTGTAGCGTCAGATACTGTCGCAAGAGAAACACTTACGATCTACTTTAGCGCACGAGAATGCCGATGGTGACGATGTCGACGATGATGATGACGATGAAACAACGTCCGCTTCAACCTCTGACCCAGTCATCTTGTTGTCAGAGTTGTTCTCCTGTCGCAGCAAAGTGTCATTGATGTCATCAGCGATGTCGCTCAGGCTGCGCACTGGTACAGAAACGGACTGCAACAACAATAACAACCACAGCCACATTGGTAGAGAGAAGAAGCAGCCAGACGCCAGACAAATTAATTATGGCATGAAAAAACAATGAACGACATGATTATTATAATGATACAGCCACTGAATCACAGGATATAATGGAAAGATACCTAACACCATCTGTCACACAGAATTAACCGGCAGAACTAAACCACGCATTCCATACAAAATGTGCACAATGTAACAGACAGCAGCCATTGGCATTTGGCCCAATCATCCATTTGGCACAATCATCCATTTGGCACAATCATCCATTTGGCCCAATCATCAATTTGGCCCAATCATCCAATTGGCACAATCATCCATTTGGCACAATCATCCATTTGGCACAATCATCCATTTTGCACAATCATCCATTTGGCCCAATCATCCATTTGGCCCAATCATCCATTTGGCCCAATCATCCATTTCGCACAATCATCCATTTAGCACAATCATCCATTTGGCACAATCATCCATTTGGCACAATCATCCATTTGGCACAATCATCCATTTGGCACAATCATCCATCTACTTCACACTGCTTCGACAGTGAATTCTTCTCTAACAGCCTGAATACAACTCTATAGCAAAGTCAATCGGTGCAAACATAGATTTTAGTTGAGCACATTGACATAATGCAGCACAGTGCATGGTCGTACAGCACCTTAATAAGCTATATAGATATAATTAAATCATGTAACATAATATGACATATTTTGTGTTGCATATTAATATAATACATAAAAATAAAATACTTTACAGTGCCTTAATACTTAATAATAAATAACAAGGCATACGTACTTCTCAATATATATCTCAAAATGTAGGCAAGTAAAAAAATGTCATAAACTGCCTATTCTTGTGAATAATATTTATCATACAGATAAGAGGGATTTGCTATTTCACCTAATGTCACCCGATAATTCGTCTAGTACTCCAGCTAATAGTAAAGACCCACCTGCAACGTGTAAAAGTGCAAGCGACCCAAAATGTCCAAAAGTGATAAAACATGGCATAAACCAACCATAATTATTATATACTGAAACAACCAGCAGACAAAAAAACCAAGCATCTATCACTGAAAGAAAGACTTCCCCCACCCCAAAGCCCCACCCCAAAGCCCCACCCCAAAGCCCCACCCCAAAGCCCCACCCCAAAGCCCCACCCACTTGAGGAGCAGGAAGCACCGTCGTCATGTGTGGGCCATTGAAGACTGCATGCATCTGGGGATTGATAAAAAATGTCACATCATCTGACAGAAGTCCAAAGTCTCTTTCACTCCACTTCAGATAACCTCAGGTGCTTTTTTCACATCTAACAGACTTTCCCATGGCAAGATGAAAAGACTTTGGCTACAGTTTATTTTATTTAATTTACCACAATAGATTTTTGGGCTCCAAGACTGAAACTATTTAACATGCATGAGTCTCATTGTGTTTCAAGATTGAAATCACTTAATATAACATGCATTTATATGTGATTCCAAGACTTTTTATCTGTCAGAATCAACAATGTATGCATACTCCTCTTAACTTCCGCTAAAACCTATGAGACTGGGCACTGAGGAAGAACTGTAATCCAAACTAAGCGATGCTGCATTACCTAAGGTGCATTATATATAAGAGGTCGTTGACCCACAGTACGAAAGATATCAATGTATAGTACTGCGACATGGTACTTTGAATCCAACGTAGCAATGAAATGCAATATTTGCTTATAGCTGCCAAGCTGCGAATAGAAGATATTCTATAAGACCTGGAATCTAAAAACACATAATCAGTTTAAAATTGGATTTCTACAACCGATAAATTGGTTGACCAAAAAAACTGACATTAACAACCCTATAGCCTTAAATGGTTAACAGTCATAGCAAGAAAATATAAATTTATTGGCAAGTCATTTAACTATTTGGATTTATAAGTTATAACCACACCTGACTGATCAGTAAACGAAAATCTGTATCACTTAGCAATGCACCCAACAACTACTCTATTGTAATTGTAATTGAACATTTATATAGCGCCGCTCACAGATTCAGTAGCGCTCAAATACTCTATAATGTCAGCACAAGAATCCAATGGCAGGAGCATTCTGATGTAAACCTCATTAAATAATACAACCACAGAATAGACAACTTTATTGCACAGTCTGTTCTTAGGCAGAATGCACGGCCAGAAGTCAGGTTAGCAGTTGGCTGTTAGGTTAGACTCTGATTCCATGGGAAAATTGCCTCAGCGTTACACTATTCACCACCACCATTCGTACAGAATAGCTCTCAACCATTGCTAAATTAGTATTCAGCAACACAGTCATCTTCATTATCAATCTTAACTGCACTTGCAATCACTCCATTTCAACTATCACAATTTGTCAAGCAGCTCCTCTGTGATTCAACCTCAAACAGAAAGACAACTCACCATGAATCTATTATTGTCCCTCAAATGCAATTCGATTATTTTGACGCACCCTACGCTAGATAAAATGAACTCACGTTTTCAATCAACCATATTAGACCTCTTCTGATAGATTAGCTACGATTCTAAACACATAAAAGTTTCAAATGCAAAGCAGTTGTTTTTCATTTCGTGCTTGAGCTTAAGATGTGGGTCTGCTGTACCTTTTCATTTACAAGACTTATTCAACCGACAAAAGACAGACTTTGCAAGAGAAGAACATTTGCTGCCAATGATAGATGAGAAGAATCTAGAGGTGAAAACTTCATTGCTTGCATCAACCCTTTGCATCACCCCACCCCCACCATCACCACCCCCCCCCCCACCACCACCCCCACCACCCCCACCACCACCACCACCACCACATGCCGGCCACAACCTTCAAACACAATGTCAGTTCACACATGCAATGCAAGAAGTATTTCATCTCTGTCAAATAGATGACCATGTTGCATTCCTCTCTGACACAGATGAGCTGAATTTTAACATATAAAGTGTTGCACGCGCACAGTTTGCTTCAGGGCATATCATCATTTTCTATATATGGTACATCCAGCTATGCGTTCTGTATTTCGAAATGTCAAAAAATCTAGTGATGGTCACAAGACCAGTGACAGATTTCAAAGTGAAGCATTCAAACAATTCATGACTGTGCTAGGTTTATATCACACACTGGTCACCTGATGCAGTCAAGAAACACTTAATGGCACAGCCCCCCCCCCTCATTAGGGGCAGCATGCTTCCTATTAGGTTGCAGGGAGAGGTTGGGATTAGGGTGTGGTTCCTATCAGATTGCCCTACGATTGGTCATAGGTAGCCAGAAGAATTCTTATTAAGGAGGCTTGGAGTTTAGATAATATAATTAGAGATTTGGTCAAAGCAGGATACAAACATTTCTTATACACATTGTTCCATCAGCAGCAGCAGCAGCAGCATCTTTATTTCGAGGGAAAGTCACCTCAGAAACATCGTCCAATTAAAGATATGTAGCTTTCATTTTGGCATTGGAAAGTTCAGAATAATTTTGCGATAGAATTAAAAAGCTGCTGGAGGCTGAGAAAGATGCTTTTCTTATCACTACATAAATGAGTTGGATAAAGGAGTTGACCTCCTCTCTTCAGTATTCTGTATATAAATCATTAATGTTCTCTCAACACCAAAAACCAGTAACAATGAAACAGAAAATGTATGGTGTAATAAAACAATGCTACTGGACAAAGCCTCCCATCTAAGATTCCATGGCATGGTCATGTGACAACAATGCCTGCTAACAATGAGATCCACACAATGCATAAATGCAAGGTCTAGAGAATAACCTGAAGATGATGTCATCATCTGTCAACTTTGATGGAATCCATCCAATTGGTTGGGTGACCCACAACTGGGAACTCGTCTACGTTTCTGAGCATTGTTTTACTTGCTAACAACATTTCTGATATTAACTATTATTTAACATCATACGAATTAGCACAAACAATCATACCTTTGATACGGACACTTTGTGAGACATTCAAAAATAGACAATTAGTCAAGTATTTGAGTACATACGTACATGCATGTTTTATTTTTTCCACACTTAACATTAAAAAGTTCTTAATCTATCCTATTTGCATACGCTCCAGCATCAATTGTAATTTAAATTTATAGATTGGTTACTATATTGTGTGCTTTGAATATCTGAAATTATTAAATAATTGTTCAAATATGAACAGATGGCCTTCAGAAAAGAAATTATCAGTAATTTGTATTTATAATTCATATCTATTGCATTAGCATCAACTCAATAGAAGAACTACACCATTCAAACACTGTCTCTTCCCACTCTATCTACCTTCCCACTCTAGTTCTCTTCCCACTCTATCTATCTTCCCACTCTATTTCTCTTCCCATGCACATGTACAATGCACAATGACATGCCTCTGTTAACGACGGCTTTCACAGGCTCGAGGAATTCGTGGGACGAAATGTAACCACAATTAACTATAGATTTGAGAGTTCTGGCAACTTGTAAATCACAATGCAACAATCGACGGTTGACACACAAATCCAAGTCAACAAAGCCAACTGCAAATCCAACACTGAGCTACAGGCAAATATCAAATAAAAGCGGTCAAATCCCCAAACTTGAATCCCCGAAAATACTAAATATACATAAATGCCCGATTTCCGTAAAATAGTTATATAATAAAAAGGGCCAAAGCCCTCAGTTTAGTGTCTAAAAATTATTAGGTTTGTGAAAATCGATAATGAGGATTCGGCCGAAATTTGTTTCAGGAATTTGAGCCGCACTCGAAATAGAGACGTGATACTCTAGAACTTATATGTTAACTCACCACAATTAGAAATCAACTCTTAAACTTACCAACACCTTTATTATCAACACTAACAGCAGAACATAAAACTCTGATCGAAAAGCCAATCCGCATTGGGTTTAGGTTATTGTAAAGTATGGTACCTGCTCTATAACAGAATAGCAATCCAATAACCACACAACACAATCAACCGATAAATAGGATTCAGCAGCAATTTCACATATTACTGCATGAAGTCACAATCACACACAATGCTTCGCACACAATGCCTTATGAAGGTATAATCGTTTGTATGAATCAAATCCAAAACCTGCTGATAAATGTTGACACTGACAGTTGGTCAGATCTCTGAGAATGACAAGAAACAAACATATCTCAGTTACAGTGAGTCACCTGCATGATCTTCATAATATCCACTTGATGTCATATCCATATTGAATTGTCACAGGCGAATGCCACTTCACAAACAGAACTTTCATTGTAATCAACTGTAGACTAACAAACATGTCATCAGTCTTCAGTATTCAATATCATGAATAGTCTTCTTACCATGACAGAAGCCAATCTGTCACCAATCTGAAGATAAAATCCAGCGAGAAGAAAAAGAGAAATCCATCAGAATCATTGGCAGTCTGAACCAAAGTAGTTAATAGGCAATACACACACACACACAATATCCTATATTACATCCATATGGTGTGGCCTCTCACTACACAATAATAAAACTTCCATGGTCTAATAAGCCCATTCAGGCACTCAACTTCTGCCAAATCTTGGTGCCATTACTGCACGCAGCTAGGCAGCTAGGCAGGCAGGCAGGCACAGAGGGATCCTCCTCACCTAATGGTAGGCAACCACTTGCCTCTCTCTCTCACACTGATTGGACGGCTGGCTATTGCTGCTTCTGCTATGAATAGTCAATTACAACGGCCATAGCATATATCCTTAGCTCCGCCTACTCATCAATCCACTATCCATCTGACACGACTTGCCCTCAGTCACAAAACACCCACACATACCTTTAAGAGCCTCCATTTATCTGCCTAGGTAAATATATATATATATATATATATATATATATATAATTATATATATATATATATATATATAAGCTTATATTATATACACACATACCAAGGAAAGATCCTGCACACATACAATATACAATATACAATTATACACAAGTATACATATTATACATATGCATACCAATAAAAGTAGGCCTGGTACTGAGCTGTACACAGAAATGTTTGATACTTTCATAAGAGCACAGGCACACACACGCATGCACAAACGCGCTTTTATACTCTGTCCCCCCATGAATTCTCACACTAAGTGAACAAATGTTTTTGTATTAGGGGTCTGCGGGTGCAGCATTTCTGCTACCCAACTTGTACACAGAATTGCTACCCCTACCTGACCCATACTAAAAATTACTACCCATATCCATATCGCACCCGCCACCTCATTATCCGGACTTCTTATAGTTCAATTCTCTAACAGGCAAATGGACTTGCAACTCCCCATATAGTTCTATTAATAGATATGCTGTTGAAGATGAAGATGATGATGATGATGATGATGATGATGATGATGATGATAGCAGTAGCAGCTGCAGTAGTAGCAGCAGTAACTGCAGTGACATGACAATGGAGAACATTTATACTCCCTTCCCACACACTTTAAACCCTGGGTCCACTATATCTTTTCAGCAGAATCTTATGCTCCTAACCTAACTCTGTAGATATGCAGCATATGCATGGCTGTGAGTGTTTCTACAGCTGCTATTCCAAAACATGACATCTACATCCATGCATCCAGTATAAAAGGCTAAACAGTCGCCAAGTTGAAGGCAGTCAGTTAGAAAAGATGACACCAAACAGCACCAAATAGCACAAATATGACACCAAACAGTCAATGCATATATATACTGTATGGCGCCATGGTGCACACAGTCAATGAAAAATATGGGGGGGGGGCGGTAGTGCATGAATTGGATAACACATTAGCATGGAGAGTGAGAGGTATGGAGATCGCACCCTGTAGGGTGGAATGCTTTGTAGACTGCTATTAGAACTGTGTATTACAGGCTGTCTGTTCAGTTAGTAATTAAGATTGATGTCAATAAAGATTCTTGCATAACTTGTACAGCACAGCACATCTGCAGGCGTTTAATTAAAGATTTTTTTTATATTATATTATCATTATTATTATTATATCATCAAGTTGCATGAAGTCAATGAGAAATCGCACTTTCATCGCAACAGCAAAAGTAATTTGTCATCAAAAGAAGCACAGTGAAATTTTCAATTCCTAAAAAGGCTTTGCTACTTCGCTCAACATTTCCATTTATTGAAGATGGTCAGCACAGAGGACGAGTCTCTGCTATGGAAGATTACACCATATTATACTTTGTACACTGCAGATGGGTGCTATCACGTCAGTAGTTTTTGCCAATATCTCTAGACTCTAGAGTCTACACAAATGACTTGGACTGACAACTCTATTGACAAATCTTCACATGCAACTCTCTATTGAACAAGCCTTGAAGTGAAATTAGTAGCCGTCATTAGACATAATTTAAAACCATTTAGATAAAAAGTGATAATATCAAGAGTACTAAACATCAGTGAAACAATGAATATAATAAACGTAATTACTATTACAATAATCAACTGATATGGTCAACAGAAGATTAGAGAGAGACATGACAGACATCTACATTGATGATGTTCTTCAGTTGGTCTTCTGATAGTGAATGACAAGACTCTCACACTGCCACACAAACACACACACACACAGAGGAACCCCCCCCCCCCCGTATAGTAGTGCTACTATATGGGGGAGGACAGATACTATACAGGGGTCCTCGACACAGACTGTTGAGTCAGTCAAGTGCGAAGAGTATAAATGGCCTCAGCACAAACTATCAGGCTTCTTGTCCTTCTCTGCCTGCACGTTTGATCTGCTGGGCAAGACGTTTAACAGAAACCCAATGACCAGTCTTCTTATTCTTCTTCTTCTTCTTCTTCTTCTTCTTCTTGTTTAACATTCTTCTGTGTGGTCTTCAAACAAACAAACACTCTTGACAAATACAGAATTCATACAATACTAATAATCCAAGCAGGCCTATTGAGAACCTAACCTATGTCCAGAATATCAATTTCATGCGAATCAATAACACTGGCTTATACAAATGCCATACTTAAAATGCCCAGCAAATCCCTCTTCACTGAAATACTGATAACCAGCAGCAAGAGACAGAGAGGAATTGAAGAGAGACATACACAAATGTAGAAAGACAGATACATTGTATGCAAGGATGGACCAGATAGGACAAATGGTGGACACAGGGACAAACAACTAGGTATTATAAATGATTGTTTTATATGTTCTACAACTTCTAAATTAATACGGATAAATGGTCTTCATGGTCTCAACAGAACATTGTTGCTTACAATTGTGTGACATATCTATGTTAAACAGCATGTTAAACATTGACTGAAATGCAATTGTACATTAGGGGCCAGGTTGATATAAGCTCTTAGCATTTTCCGGGCTTCCTGTTGCTTAGAGACCGTTCTGTATTCACTACTTGTACTCATGTTCTTTTTGTTTCTTTGGCAATAAATTTTAAAAATTAAAAAAAAAACTATGAAAAATTATAATACAGCTAATTAACTAATAGTAATTAACCCTGCATCACTATTCACTCACCCACCTCTCCCGATCCACCTCACTACTGCTACAGACCCACTCTCCAACACATATATAGTATACAGTAGTGGATGTCATTGCTGGTTTTAATGTAGTAGCAGTTGTCCAATGTCCATCTTATTATTTTTGAAGTAACAGCCAGTGCTTGCCACAACTGTTCCCCCCCCCCCCCCGCAAATTTTCCACAAGGTACATACAATCCCTTGAGATTGCAAAAATTTGAGAGGGGACGATAATAATATTATTATTATTATTATCATCATTATTATTATTATTATCATCATCGACCGTTTCAACATCATTTCCTACAAAACACCTACTTTCCTTAATTGCTTGTTCACACTTTCTTTGTCTTTACTGTGCCAAGTAGATTCTGCCAGAACAAGATCGGATAATTAGAGAGATACATGAATCGACAAGGTTTGTACAAACAGCCAGCAGGTTACACGTATTCTAATCATGAGTAATACAGCCAGAAGCCAGCAGCAGCAACGACAACAGCAGCAAGACATGCTGATAAAATATAGAAACTTGTGACAACAAACTCTTCCACCCACGACTAAAATTGACACAGCTGAACAAAGTAAGCCAGATTATTGATGACTCAAACGAAAGTCGTGCAGATATCAAATAATATGACTGATTATAATTAATAGCATGGGAACTGAAGAAACATAAATTGCATCCTGAAACTAACAGAGGAGGAGGAGGATCTAAACAGTTTCCTATACCAGAAATTTAAATGGCCATGCAATTAACCATTGGAAAGATTTTACATTGAAGCTCGTAACAATATAACGAGTGAAATCCTAAACTGTTGAGAACGTCTTCTGTGAAACATATTAACACACTTTGTCTCAAAAGAACAGCAACTCACTGGAATAAACTTCTTTGTCAAATTTATGTAGTCATAGATTTAACCCCTTCAGTAAACATCTTGTTAATTCTTAAGACCACCACAGAATATACGATTTTATCACAGAATGTAAGATTGGTGCAAAAGCTCTTTCTGTCTCAGCAGTAGATATGAAATACTGATTAAACAGCCAATGAAGGGGCTTGGAATTAAAACACAAATTACTTTCATGTTTCATAAATTAATTAGAAACAAATGAAAATGACCAATTTATTCATTACAAGCTAAAGTGTGAAGCTAGTGCACTGGATGACTTGAGGTAAAATGACGTATGTTAGAGATTTCATCGGTTTGATTTGACTGTGGAATAAGAACTGATTTCAAACACTTCTGTGGTTGGCTAAAGATCAGTGTTCTATAAACCATGAGTTTAAATTTGAATGCAGACAACAAGACAACAACGCTTCAACAAATGATGAGCTGAACAACCAAAAAAATCCAAACTATCAAATGTACATGTTTTCATACATTACAAAATATGCAAACAGTTGCTTCGTCATTTGAGTTTAATTAAATAATGCAAAGCACCCAAATGTTCAAGATACAAAAACCAAGAGGGTGCATACAGTCCAGCCACAGCAAAACAGAATCAGTCTCAAGTACTGTGGCCTACGTTACATTCTATAACATTAGAAGCAACTCAAAAATAAACTTTCCTAATATTAAGTAGTACCATATTAACCAAAAGGACTGAAAATTATCATTCAACAGTTCCAAAGAGATACAACAGTCAACGTTCCTGTTAGTTATCGAACAGCTTTGTCTGGAAGAGGAATGTCTTGAAGAGTGACACCACGAGAGTACCGTATTGTCTAAATATAGTATTGTCTAAATATAGTAACTGATAATGGCCAAATAACTTGACCTGCGTGCATGCAGTTAATTGTGCATTAACTGTTGATATGCACTGGTTACTTCAGAGAAAGAAAAACGGAGAGAAGCAGAGCAGAGATGCATGCTTTTAAGAATTGTCTCCAACTCTTATCGTTCCTTCTCCACTGTCAAACAACCATTCTGACATACAGCGCACGCACACACATCCACATCCACGTTAATATGTATGATAACAGATTCCCTCAGGTTAAGGCCCCTCCAAAGAATGAAATGCTGATCAATAACCAAAACTTCCAAGTCCGTTTTAAACTGAATAATGCATGTGCACAATAATGAAATTAATGTCATGTAACATAATTTTTGTTTACAATGCCAACTTATAGTCACCTATCACAGGCATCACAAAATGCATTGCATAACCTCTATACGTTGTGCAATGTTCATGTAATGCAATGTCTAACAGGTTCCACTAATTTCTTGCCGCAAAACATCTACTGGGACAGACCTCTCCGCTAGCCATGACATGGTTAATTAGTCTGCAAAGCAAAAATTAATACTGTTCTGGAACTATTCTAACACAGGTTACAGATAAGGAGAGATCTGCTTGTGCCAGATTGCATCACCCTATATACAACACGAAATTGCCACATGTCATGTCAAATGTACGCCAGCAGCTCAACTATCTGGATTTCTCATTAACCAGACCAAACGTACTCTCAAAACTAAATGAGCTGCAATTAATAGGAATTAAGCATAACGACCCTGTAATATCACACATGTGCAAGCTTTGCATCATGCTATCAGCCAATGGTAGCATCATTGCAAAGTGTCAAGTCAAATGTTAGTCTCTTCTGTATGATACCTCAAACTATGAAATAATGAAGGGTCATTCCGTGTCAAATCAACCAATTTTTTAACATTTTCCCACCTTCAACTTTAGATTTTGCTGAAAATTTTATCATTTGTTTGCCCACCAATTCTGAGCTCAAATCCAAAATTTTATTAAGATATTTAGAAATTTGACCGAGATATGTCGTTTTAAAGTGAGGTGGGGTAGGCGAAAATTTGCGCTCGATTTCGCGAAACGTTCTCTGCGGCTATATTCAACATGAAATATCTAGAGAAGTAGTGCAGGTAGAGGCATAAGGTTTTCAATGCTGTATTCAGCAAGTTGGTGGTGACACAATGAGCTTATTACACTGACTGTGTCTTGTGTAGGGACTATACAGGACAGCTGCCAATATGCCATCTCAGAACTCGCAAACTGCATTTTCTTGATTTTGCCTGACCGATATCAGAAAATGTATGTGCAAGAAATGTGCAATCTGTTAATATTCTGATTTAACTAGTAATTGGCTCCTACTGGATGTACTTTGTTGGGTACTTTGATTGAAAAATATTTCATACCGACATGCTAATCTTGGTCGAACTGACGAACGGGGGTCAACTTCACCAGGTGATATTAAAAATCTGAAAACTGGAATTTACCTTAACTTAATATTTATGAAAAGTGCATGCCATAAGCTTTCAGGTGATATAAAAATTGTCTTGGGACTAGGAAGCATTCAGGAGTTGAATATTTTTGAATATTACGAAAATTTGCATCCGATTTCGCGAAATCTTCTCTGACGCTATATTGAACGTGAAATATCTCGAGAACCAATGCAGGTAGAGACATGAGGTTTTCACTGCTGTATTCAGCAACTTGGTGGTGACAAAATGAGCCTATTATACTGACTGTGTCTCGAGTAGAGATTCTTCAGGACAGATGCCAATATGCTATCTCAGAACTTCCAAGCGGTATTTTCTTAAACTTGCCTGACCGATAAGAGAAAATGTAAGTGCAAGAAATTTACAATCTTTTCGTTTCTGAATTAGCAAGTAATTAGCTTCTACTGGATGTACTTTGTTGTGGTCTTTGATTGCAAATTTTTTCATACTAACATGCTAATCTTTGTCAAAACTGGCGAACAGGGGTCAACTTCACCAGGCGATATTGTAAAAATGGACAACTGGAATTTATCATAACTTCATATTTATGAAAAGTGCATGTAATAAGCTTTCTGGTGATATAAAAATTGTCTTGGCACTCCAAAGCAATCAGGAGTATTGCTTTGTTGAATATTTGTTATATTTTCCAGTTCGCGACTAACCAGAATGCATTCAAATTATTGTCTGTTATTATGTCACTGATCATTTTTCATTGTTTGGTGTACTTTTTTCAAACTTGCTATTTCTATGAGAACTTTATAAGTAATGAAATCTTCAGTTAATAAGATTGTATACGTTGTTGAAATAATGAGATATGTTATAATTAGCAAATGATCTATTGCAATACTTTTACATTTAATTTTTATATAAATAAAAATTTATATATTTCTTTTGTATATATTTATTTATTATTTATCACTATATTATAATTAGTTTACTTTAATTATATTCTCAATTTTTAACTCATTATTTTTAAACACATTTTTTTATTCATAGAAATATATTATATATATATATATATATAACATTTGGATTTAGAGATATTAGTCTCGATTCATGCAGTGTTTTATGCGAGCGGTGTATGAGCTGAAACCTGCTTTTAAACGATAGTAAGCGTGACATTTGCATCGTTTGCAAAAGACTAATTTTTGACAGGGTGTATAGGTTGTACTGTTCTGAACACACACCGTCATTGTTGGAACTTTTAGTAGCCATGGAGAGTTGCCACATTGGAATACACTGTAGCCAAACACACGAATGTCATAAAACTAATTATGCTAAAACAATTGGGCTTAAATAGCTATGCTGATGATGAGAGTAAACTATTAATAAATATCAATATTGATCAGATAAACATCAAAGGAATTTTGTTCTTGTGTATTTCTTTTGTACATACATGTATGTGTGCATGAAATATTTTATTGCACTGATATGGTTAGTCGCGAATTGGAAAATATAGCTAATATTCAACAAAGCAATACTCCTGATTGCTTCGGAGTGCCAAGACAATTTTTATATCACCATAAAGCTTATTACATGCACTTTTCATAAATATGAAGTTATGATAAATTCCAGTTGTCCATTTTTACAATATCGCCTGGTGAAGTTGACCCCCGTTCGCCAGTTTTGACAAAGATTAGCATGTTAGTATGAAAAAATTTGCAATCAAAGACCACAACAATGTACATCCAGTAGAAGCTAATTACTTGCTAATTCAGAAACGAAAAGATTGTAAATTTCTTGCACTTACATTTTCTCTTATCGGTCAGGCAAGTTTAAGAAAATACCGCTTGGAAGTTCTGAGAGAGCATATTGGCATCTGTCCTGAAGAATCTCTACTCGAGACACAGTCAGTATAATAGGCTCATTTTGTCACCACCAACTTGCTGAATACAGCAGTGAAAACCTCATGTCTCTACCTGCATTGGTTCTCGAGATATTTCACGTTCAATATAGCGTCAGAGAAGATTTCGCGAAATCGGATGCAAATTTTCGTAATATTCAAAAATATTCAACTCCTGAATGCTTCCTAGTCCCAAGACAATTTTTATATCACCTGAAAGCTTATGGCATGCACTTTTCATAAATATTAAGTTAAGGTAAATTCCAGTTTTCAGAATTTTAATATCACCTGGTGAAGTTGACCCCCGTTCGTCAGTTCGACCAAGATTAGCATGTCGGTATGAAATATTTTTCAATCAAAGTACCCAACAAAGTACATCCAGTAGGAGCCAATTACTAGTTAAATCAGAATATTAACAGATTGCACATTTCTTGCACATACATTTTCTGATATCGGTCAGGCAAAATCAAGAAAATGCAGTTTGCGAGTTCTGAGATGGCATATTGGCAGCTGTCCTGTATAGTCCCTACACAAGACACAGTCAGTGTAATAAGCTCATTGTGTCACCACCAACTTGCTGAATACAGCATTGAAAACCTTATGCCTCTACCTGCACTACTTCTCTAGATATTTCATGTTGAATATAGCCGCAGAGAACGTTTCGCGAAATCGAGCGCAAATTTTCGCCTACCCCACCTCACTTTAAAACGACATATCTCGGTCAAATTTCTAAATATCTCAATAAAATTTTGGATTTGAGCTCAGAATTGGTGGGCAAACAAATGATAAAATTTTCAGCAAAATCTAAAGTTGAAGGTGGGAGGGTCTGGTTGATCTGACGTGGAATGACCATGAAGCATAGTATCTTGACTCAGATATTCTCAATAATTGTATTCTGAAGATAAATGACCATTGTTACACTGCACAAGAGCTTCTCATTGCATGGCATGCATGCTGAGTTATATTCCCTACATTTTCAATTTACCACTGCTTTGGCATTCCCTGCATTGTTTGTTAGGTCACCAGCTGGTTGAATCTTCACCAGCTTGGTTGCCCAGCCGAAATACCGAAATACTTTTGGCACGGCTTGGTCCTAAGCCGTTTAGTAAAGCTCATTAGCCACTCTACCCTCTCCGGCAACGCGCTAGGACCAGTGATCTTCAGGACCATAGAGTAGTGTGCCAAACGTTCTCCATTTCTATTATCATCAGTCTTGAAATTGGCATAAAATGTACTGATAGGGACCAGCTAGGCTCGATCACTAGGATCCTTCCTATCAGAACTCAGGCATCCTAGGCAGTTCCACTTTTACCCTGGTTAACCCTCGTCACTGATAGAAGAGTGCCAGCAAGAAGGACAACTGATCCAGCAGAGGCAAACAATCACTGATAAGGACAAAGCCTGACAGCTAAACAAAGCCCGACATCTTAATGACAGCCGAAGACATCATGCACTGACTCAGTTTTGTTACTAAACACACCCCAAACACAGCCTCAGATCAACTCTCCCATTCCACTGAGGCAAACTGCCATAAAATAAGATTTTTCCTGGTTAAAGTCTTCCAAAAGTATACAACTGACATGAAGGCTGGACACTCCAATCATTGACTAGATATGGCATGAGAGCTAATTGCACGAAATGACCTAAACCAGAAATATCTCTAAAGTTCTCAACTGATGTCATTTGATGTCAACTGATGTCATTTGATGTCAACTGATGTCATTTGATGTCATCTGATGTCATTCGATGTCATTCGATGTCAACTGATGTCATCTGATGTCAACTGATGTCATCTGATGTCATCTGATGCCATTCGATGTCAACTGATGTCATCTGATGTCATTTGATGTCAACTGATGTCATCTGATGTCATCTGATGTCATTTTATGTCAACTGATGTCATTTGATGTCAACTGATGTCCTCTGATGTCAACCGATGTCAACTGATGTCATCTGATGTCAACCGATGTCATTTGATGTCAATTGATGTCAACTGATGACTTGCAGTGACAATAATTCTCTTTCCAGCCCCCCCCCCACTTCTAAGCATGACGTCTAGTGATATTTCAGCAGAGCTCTCCTATTTCTCCCTGCCTCTAAGAAGCCGTCACTGGGTATCCAGGGTATGCAGAGGTGGATGAATGGAAGGGGTCGAAAAGATTCTGCAATCCATCACTAGACTTTAGCCATAACAAACAGGATACCATGGTTTCATGGAATATCACCCCAGTACAAATGATATCTAATATCCAAACACACAAGCACCAAGTACCCTGATACTAATGCATAGGTCACAAACCAAAAGACTCACCAAGGGAGAAGGAAAGAAAGAAAGAAAGAAAGAAAAGGGAAAAGAGAAAAGGGAAAAGGGAGAAGCAACAAAAGAGGTGGATAAACCGTATGGAGGGCTTACAAGATGAAACAGGTCTGCCCTGTCTACTGAAAACAGTTGGGAAGAACAAAATATGTTAGTCATCATTATCAACCCAAATCTACAATTCATTTACACACAAATAATATATATAATATATAATATAATATATTATATATGTATAATTGTATATAGGCCTATATAAATAATATATGAATAAATTATTTGTGTTTGTAAATAATATATAATATATATATAAAAATAATATATATAATTATATATATTATATATAACTGCTGGAATTGACAGACAGGGCACAAGGCAGTAGCAGCAGATTTGAACACAGAATAAATGTGTGCAAAAATCCAAAACAATGACAATCAGCAAGAAACATAAAGAGCTGAAGGTGAGATTGGGTGGAGTGGAGCGTGAGCAAGTTACAGATTTTGTGTTCACTGTAGAAAAGACAACCGTCGGACATGCTCTAAACTGCTTCCAAATCTCTGAACAGTATGCGCATTTGATTTAATATTCATGAGCATTTGATTTAATATTCATGAGCATTTGATTTAATATTCATGAGCATGTGTGTCGCCATGAAATTATGCAAGATTCAGTGACTTTCAGTTCTGTACAATTTTACAGCACATGTGACAGTCTTGTCACTATCCACTCATTCAGCCAGTGACAGGTACTATATCGAAGAGAAAGTATGGGTGCAATTCCACTGCTCTGAATGACCCCTTACCTACTTACTAAATCTGTATTTCCGGTCAACCTAATTCCAAGAAGCACTGTCATTTCCCACACAGGACACATCCAGCCAGACATATAATAATTAATCAACAGTCAGACAGACTACACTGACGTTGGACAAACGTACACAGAGACAGACAAAGGCATGCAGACTAAATGTGAGAGAGACACACACACATAATCACTAACAAACAAGATAGTATTTGGGATAAAGGGAGAAGTGGCAACTGATCTTGAAAGTGTATACAATTAAAAGTGAAATATTATTAAGACTGACATCTGGTGACATTGGTAGTACCATAAACAAATTCTCATCAGCTTTAAGATAACAATTCCTGGAACACACACTTGCACAGTTCAAACCTGAGGAACAATATCCATATATAAATATATGTACACATGAGATATGTAAATATATATATAAATATATGTACTGTATATGCATATACAACTTACAAACGTACACAAACACATGCATTTTAGTTTGACAAAATGGTCAACTGGTTGAGCAGTCACATTAACAGCAAATATAAATGTATACGTTTTTATATATAGCAAAGTCTGTATGGTCTTGACGCAGCTCATTTTAATGACTTGATTGTGACTTAGAGATCATTTACCACCATTGACCATTTGAATGTGCACCACACTATTTAAGGCTTCGTGTGTGCTAGCCACAGATTCAAATCTCTGAAATCAGTCACCTTTCAGTGCTAATCTGCACACTCTCTACTACATTGGCGCATGAGACGCAGCCAATGCTCAAATTAATGGAGGTGTAGGCTAATTGAAATTGATCTTACTCTTACGTAATCAAGTGTCACAGTATATAGTGAAGTTTGGCAAGGAGGACATCATGGAACAAAATTCTGCATAGTGAAGGTTAGCCATATTGAAGTATATTGAGGCACAATAATATCAACAACATGACCCTGTGAAACCACACTTTTACAATACATACAAAAAGTTCTGTTGAAAATAAAGTATATGCCGGTAGGTCCTGTAAGCTGAACAAGTTTTTGATCAGGAGAAAAAAATGCAACTCATGCCTTGTGCCTAACAAAGGAGTTTTTAAGTAACCCAGAGCTCAGTTCAGCATGAAAATGCACTTAAACACCTCAGCAATGGAACAAGTGGCAGACATGCAAACAGGACAGAAATTCAAGTGCATTTTTATAATAGCCTCGTTTGAGCTCCTGTCCAGTCCTTAGGCACTCAGCCATAAATTCAATACATATTATTTTTTGCTGTGCATGTTTTGACACCACAACTTGCAACAGCATTCTACAAAGATGTCTGATGGCAATTTGGTAAAGAATCACTTGGCAAAGTTATTTTTCACATCAAGCTGCTAACATTAGGAACTGAGGCCATAACAAGCACTCCAACAAGATAATTTTGCTGGGTACAATTTATTAAAATGCAATAGTAGGCACGCCCAAGTTTCATCCATACATTAACACTGATAAAGGCCATATATTCCCACACACTACCCACCCACACAGACACAGAGGTGGCTGTCAGCCACAGCATGCATATTAACACACACACACACACACATACATATAATTGTGAGAGGTGTGGTGTGTATAATGCATATTACCAGTTCATATACCCTTACATGTTACTAATGAACAGATCCTGGACCAACCCCAATGATGGGTGCTGGCTTCATTTAATAGGCTTGGCAAGTAAAGACATGCACTTGGCCTCTTATCTAAAATATTAGGAATGTAGGCTTAATCTTAATCATGGAGCACATCTGTATAGGAGAGAGTAAACAGAGCAGATAGCTTATCCCTAAACTGAAATTCTCAATTAAATGTCTCTGTGTGAATTTGGAAACGACTGGCCGGTCAATTTTCTCGAATACAATTATGATAAATTCATTTCTATTCATGGTTATCAATGACTAACAATGAATCAAAGTGTACGAATTGTCATGCAGGAAACCTTCTCTTAACCAATCACTTATATCTGTGTCTAGACTGTTCGAACGAATGACATCAAATGCACAAGGATGGTTGGATTTCAACTGCACGCCCATCTCATTAAATGCCAAACTCTGAAATGAATTTAGAAAATCTTGTTAAAAGACGTCTGGGCTTCACTGAAGTTGCAAGTCAAGTCTTAGGAGCAGTAAATTCACTTTCTCAATACTGGAACACACAATTCTCTTAAATGCTATGCAGGGATAGTTCCAGCAAAATAACCTCTAGATACTGGAATCTGCTGTTCCAAGCAAGATACTGCAGTTTTTCTCTCTCATATTTTGAAATCTTCTCTCGTATATATTCAGAAATATGAGAGTATATTGGTTGGTTGGTCATTACCTGTGCAATACAGTTGAGAATCAACAAGACAGATCCTCAATTCATTTAGGCCTCTTAGGACTTCCTTGCAGCACTCAGACAGCCAGCCAACCATCCAGCCATACACACTTCAGGACAATGTTGGGCCAATAACGTCCAGCATTGTCCCAACATGTTGCTGGCTAAGTAATCAGTTCATGAATTTGAAGGAGTGAACAAAGATCATATAGCAAAGTCAAACAAAAGGCAACGCTGCATGACCTGTATTTGACAGTTAATTCATATGAAAAGGTTCTTCAAAATCAGTTGAAATGGTTTTCCTGGATTGTTTACCATCCAGCACAGAAAAGACAAGACATTGATCAAAATCAAATCAAATCAAATCAAATCATTTTATTTTGTAACCAAACAATCTTTTACAATTATGCAGTTACAAATCACATTTTCAAATTAGAATGGCCACAAGGATGGGCCCTGAAGGGATCACTGACCCCGCTGATAGGGACACCTACGTACATGTGAAACGAAAAGATGAAACGGCCGACAATTGCTACTAACAAGAAGTGAATGATTACAACTACTTCTGGTATCTTAACTAAACCAGACAATGTAAACTCTTAACTACATAAGAAGAAGAAAAAAAGTTAAAGAGTCAACAAGTGCAAGACATGTGTGTGTGTGTGTGTGTGTGTGTGTGTGTGTGTGTGTGTGTGTGCGTGTGTGTGGCTTACATGGACCAACACATTGTTACATCATAACACAATGTTGCCATTATTGACAAGGTGAGAGCGAAACGTTTTCTTAAACAATGATAGTGATGGAGATTGCCTAACTTCTTGAGGGATTTTATTCCAGATTGAAGGACCTGATGATGAGATGCATAGTCAGTCAGGTCATATTACAAACACTTGCTCAACTTTTAACTAACCTAAGAATTTCCCCAGGACCTTTCTGGAAATCCACTCTACTCTTATTGCAAAGTATGAAACGATACCGAATGAGATCTGCACATGTACAAAGTGGAGTGTTTCGTTTCTTAAACCATCATATATGACGATGTGGAAGCAGATATGACTGAACATCGTAAACTTTCCATACATTTACGGGCACCATATTCTAGTCACGGAACTGGACCATCAGATGCCAATTAAGAGCAGAAGACTAAATGACAGCAAATAACTTGTCAAACGTAATTATAGCCATTTTTCAGAAAGACGCACATCGACAATAATTATCGCTGACCTTCACTCACACGTACACACGTACAGCCACAACAGGACATTCAACGACTTATTACAACAGCCAACAGTGAACAGACAAAGGTAGAGAACAGACGTTGGAACACAAGTATTCATTAATCCATTCAGTATGAAAATTCATGCAGTACTCCTTAAAGATTGAGCACTACTCAGAAGTTCACTTGACCCAGTCCCAGCTAAAATGAATAATCCATTAGAATAGAACACATCAGAAAACCCTCGGCAGCAGCTTTTTACCCATTTCATCTGCCATTTTAAACCTGCCAGTATATTCAGATGACACTATGCTTGAGTATCTGCTGTTAAGTACTGATAGCTCTGGATAAGTCCAGCCAAAAACCTAGGAAGGCAATTCACAAATTTACATGGAAATGAGACACAGGTAAATATAAGAAACAATATTTGCTTTCAGTCATGATCCGAATGTCCAACACTGGTTCAATTTTAAAACAAAGCGAGTGCCAGCACATGTGATTTTTGTGCCAATGGAGCAGTTACCAAGATCAGCAAAGAAAGTCTGTGATTGTCTCTGAAAAACCAGGGTTAGACAATCCAGATGAATTACTGTTCTAGTGATAATTGATCATCAGAACAAAGTACGATGCATGCACAATTGCACATACCTACTACAAACAAACGTTGATCAAATGCTACACTACGTAAAATAGATGCTAAGCTTTTATTAAACTGTACAACCGTCCAACATCAATCAACACAAATCGATGACACTGAGCAAAGTTTGAGTGAAGGATGTCCTGCAGAGAACCAGTCTCAGTGAAGGTTTGAACCTGTACCTCTGATGATGAAAGCAAGCATTCTAACCAATCAGCCAAGGAACATGCTGTCGTGAAGTCACAATTTATGACATTGAAGATTTGGACCAAGACTTTCTGGCTACGTCAAATACATGCAGCATCTCATCTCATTGTGAGAAGACTAGTCCAACTGATGCTGTAGATTTGGAACATTTCGTCTGCTTCGAGAGCAATGCTTCTAACTCCAATGCATTTAGCAATGGAGTTAGCACCATTGCACTCTAAGCAGACGAATTTTTTGACAACTTTTCACTTGAACTGTTACACTTGGCTGAAGTGGAAGTTAAATGCGTAACTGCTATGATATAATAAATAAAAATTGAGTAAAATGTCTGTGAAAGAACGACTGACCTTGCGATGTTTTCGATTCAGATAGAACTGGTGTTGACTGACAGTCATCGTCCAAATGCATTTCGCCAAGTGAGTGGTCGATGCCATCCACGAATGCACGTTAACCGTCACTGATCCAGATGTGTTCCTCAACGTCAACAACACAATGGAAAGTAATAGAAATTCTCACAAAACAATACATCTGCAACACTCTCACTTAATGTCTTAATGTCTTAGTGTCTTAGTGTCTAATGAACAGTCTGCCTACCATTATTCGTACAACCGACTTGGTTGAGTATTCAAAGTCAAGACTCAAGACTATATGTCTTCTCTAAGAGCTGTCTTCTCTGACTGATCATGTGCTTATTTTGTCAAGGTGCCCTTGTAACGCTGTGTTACACCACCATAGAAATTGTTGCTATTTTCATAATTATTATTCTTATTTTTATAAATTATTATTATTATTTTTATAATTGTTATTAAATTATCAGTCAGTGATAACAAAATGCTGGTCTAAGAGATATTGAAATGTCAGAATGCCAC
Organism: Lumbricus rubellus; assembly: GCA_945859605.1. Lineage (NCBI taxonomy): Eukaryota > Metazoa > Annelida > Clitellata > Crassiclitellata > Lumbricidae > Lumbricus > Lumbricus rubellus. The sequence goes on from OX243813.1 coordinate 36,173,210, forward strand.
TGATATGATGGGACAAGAGGCAGCCTTCTTGAAGAGCTTGAAAAGTTAAAACATACTTTTAAAGCAATACACATTTGAGTGATTCTGATAAGAAAGCATGATTTCCATGGCCATATTTATCTCTCTCAAGATAACTAACTACCAGATCTGTAACTAACTACCAAAGTCTTTGCAGCATCAACCACTTCAGAATAAAAGACAAACATATGTACAGCGTACACTACACCCACCGAAACACTTATCCAACCGAGATACACAGCACCCCAAATAGTCTAAGCAGATGATGAAATGTCTTTTACAGATTGACCTCATTACGGTTTAGCTTTGGTGCTTGAGTACAAGATAACGGTGCCATAGAAGAGTTTCAACAAAACCATATCACTATCTGACAGGCTCCTTAAAGCTGAAAACAAAAAATGGATCACAATACAGACATTAGATTACAAACAATAAGTCACAATTCATGAACTCACTTTTTCAGGTCAACAACTTCAATGGAGAACTTTTTCTCACGGAAGTAAAGATTCTCCAGCTGTTTCCAAGCAAATACCTACAACAGTTTTTAAACCGTGCTATATGACTGGCTATGAAAATCTAAAAAATAACTGATTGTCTGTAAGCCAATATTTCTAGTCGTCTTAAAGAAAGTTGACATAACGCACAAAAAACCATTACACAGTTACTGACTAACATCCGAAAAATGACCTCTTTACTACATGACAACATTGGCAATATGAAACAATCTTTCAAATTTTATTCTAACTTTAAAAGCTCTATCTAACTACTCCTAAATTATTCCTTTATACGTTTGTTCAAAGCTTTACACCATGGCCTTCTTTGAAAAATCCAAGAACAGAAACAAGCAAATTGAATTTCTCCTGTAAAATCACTATAATTCATTTTCTTGATTATTTCAGCTAAACATTTTAATTATGAGGTTAATAGGATGCTGTGATTCTGGTTTTTTAAAACATGATTATATCTGTACAAAGAATGATGCTATAGTAAGCAAAAGAATTTAGAAACAGTACAGTTTTAAAACAACTTCTATTATGGCATCAATCGACAGTTTGAAGACACAATAATTACAGAATAGGCGCAAAACTATAATCCATTTTCTTGATTATTTCAACTAAACATTTTAGTTATGAGGTCAATAGGATGATGTAAGTCTGTTTCTTTAACACTATGATATCCATACAGAGAATTAAACCACAGCTAACAAAAGAATTCAGAAACATTACAGAAGGCAACTTCTATTAACTATGGCATCAACAGACAGTTTCAAGACACAATTTTACAGAATAGGTACAAAACTATACAGTGCCATTTCGTCAACACAGTTCACTTGTAAGAGAATGAAGATAGCAAAGAGAAACAAAGCCAATGAACGGTTGAACATGAAAAGCATATACACAAGCAGTGGTCAAATTCACTGAATTTTTAAAAACTGCTGCTCAGCATTCAGAATAATAAACTATGCAAACAGAATCAACAGCTTCAGGAAGGGACAGCTCATTACCAAAGCCAATATTATCTCAGTCAACAAACTTAATTGGCATTCTCACAGCAAACATATTGTTACCCAATAAATTTCAGGCTTTGAGTAATTCTGCCTGTCACAAATGAGACTAATTATAGAATAATTAAGCTCATTCACACTTAAAACTAGCAAAGTCCAAGTTCAGAAGATAAATTGCTTGAGCCAAATTAACTATCTGTATATTAGTAATTCGTTAACATAATAATTGAGAAAATGTTTTTGCATATGACTCAATTACGTAAGTATTATCGGAACAAACACTTCATCTAAAAAATTCATAGCAAGCAGAAGTTATTTATTATTTATTTTTTCCAGAATATGTCTAGCCACTGGACAGCAGAAACCTCATCAGCCACATGCAAGGCGGTTAAACCACCCGGGAAGCGAGTTTTTTCAGTCATTTACGATGTGTGACATTAGCAGAAGTTCACATTTTTTAGATCTTTATTTTTTCAGATTTGCATAATTTAAAGCAGAAGTTTAAATTATGCAAATCTGCAAAATCACCAGAACACTACAATTTGACATTGAATTTTGATCATATGGACCAACCATGCATCAATTCAGATTAAAAAAATATGCAGTACTGTTTCTTTCAGGTGAAGAATGTGCTGCTTTTACAAAATTGTTTGGACTTTAGTTCTTTAATTCATTCAGCAAACTCATACAGATAAAAAAGCTCTTTAATTGACCAAAATTAAATTTCCGAAATAAATAAAATAAATAGACCAATTGCTATCTGCATTTTGTACATTTATAACATGATAATAAATGTCCATCGTCCACAGAGCCGATCAAAAGTCAAATATTTTAAAATTACACACATCATCCTAAATCCAATGTAAGTAAATATTCTTTATGAAGACCAACTATTTATACCACACTTTGGTTTACATGACATTTAACATCCTTCAGATATCTACTTACACGTGCTAGCTGATCGGTTAAGTGCTCACATTGTAATATAGACAGAGTAGGGCTGAGTTTTCTCTAAGAGAGTCTCTGTACAGCATGGACATTGAAAAGTCTTCTTCATTCACAATATTGTTCAGCAACATCGACTGATGTCTGCACTTATATCAGAGTGGCACTTAATAAATGGATATTTTAATATCTCTGAGATATCGTTTTATAGCAAAAGACATAAAACCTGGCAGAATTCAAAACACAACTTGCAGCCTGTCGAGTTCTTCGCTCTGCGACAATGAGGAAACTTTTGGTTCCTCGAGCTCGCACTTCTACCAGACAGCGCCGGGCCGTTTTTACTGTGGAATGGCCTCCCACTAACCTTGCGACTTATGCCTAGGCTAAATTCACCTGCTTTTTATAAGTCGCTCAAACCAATTTTTTTGGCTGTGGCTGGACTGGGAGCGCCTCTGAGTAGGTTTCTTGAAGAGGCGCTATATAAGTTCTCAAAATGAATGCATAAAATGAATGAATGAACAACTGGAAGGTTGCTGACTACTGGACTAACAAACGCAAGCCACGCAGAGAGTATTACACGTCCCTCCAAAATACAACGGCACGGGTATAGAAGTATACATGTGCTCAGAACGTCAAATTTGTCTTACTTACCTATGCATACGAACGTAAGGATTCAAACGCGCCTATTCCCAATGTTCTAGAACGATCCTGTGATTTTTTTGATTTTTCGAAAATGTACAGAAATACATGGGAATTTCGTATTTAAATTCAAATTTCACTGTGCAATGAACGTTCGATCATGCTGTGTACACACATTCCAATGACGTCACGAGCACGATATATTATTCCAAGAATGTTTTGATCGCAATCAACAATTTTCTAATTTGGTAGATAATTAGTAAATGCGCTACAAAAATTCTTAAATATCGTGATCGCTCGTGACGTCATTGGAATGTGTGTGTTTATATGGCGAGACCGAAGTTAAATACGAAATTCCCATGTATTTCTGTACATTTTCGAAAAATCAAAAAAATTCACAGGATCGTTCTAGAACATTGGGAATAGGCGCGCTTGAATCCTTACGTTCGTATGCATAGGTAAGTAAGACAAATTTGACGTTCTGAGCACATGTATACTTCTATACCCGTGCCGACACAACATCTAATCAATTAACCTGAGACTAGGATTAATATTCAGCTTTCGTTCCTGCTATCTGGTTCAATGTTGGTCTGGTCAGTCTGGTGGTGGGGAAGCAGAGAATGTGAGCAGAATAACAATTTACATGATCACATAGACAGAGAGAATGAGAGCAGCCAGACCAACCTGGAAAACTGGAAAAGGTCAGAGGAGGAGGAGGAGAGAGTGGAAGTGGGTCAGACGAATCTAAGTTGTATGCAGGACACAAAGCAGAGAGGAAGTGCAGAGAACAAATGGTGAGAATGAGAATAAACGTGGACTTTTCTATTTATGTGACAGGTAATATTATGGAATTCCAGGTCCTGAAGCACTCACAAATGTTGGTCAAGTCCAAGGTCATCGGCATTAAAAAGGTAAATTACGAACCAAAATAACTTGCAGTGAATGAACAATGATCTAGATATTATCTCAATTTATATACACCAACGCAATGACCAGAAGATGAAGTTCTGAGATCATAATTATAAAATTGGTGATGGATTAATTTGTACAGAAAACAAAACAAGACCTGAGCCAAGCGAGAAGAGGAAGAGACAGCAGTTGAGATAACACTGGATCAAGTAATAAATCTGTACAGTACTAGCACATTGCAATGCAAAATCTATGTTAAGCAAAGTATTGTTATGCAGAAGAAAGAAGTTATTATTATTATTATTATTAAAATATTCTTTTATTGATCACAAAATCTGATAGACATGCCGCTATCAGGTACAGAAAGTGATTGAACAAATCGGAGTATAATAATTATGTCTGAGATTGTCTTTGTCAATAGAATTTACCTGAGGATGAGTGTACGCGATTACATAAAAGAATTATATGAGACGACCTACTTTATGCTTAAATACAACTCATGAGATTAGTTGGAAAAGAAATGAAAAAACGCCAGAGAATAGCTCTGTGATCATAAAAGAGAGAACTAATAGGAGTGGAGGAAAACCGAATGTGCTTAAATTCTATGCATTCTTCTCCATACAACAATATAAGGGTCCCCCCCTCATAAATTTGGCACAAGACTTGTTGTAGTTTGAGGAATACCAATACATCAATTTCATAGAAATGTGACTGCTTGAAATGTTTGCATTCCTCATCAAAGTAAAGGTTCCAACCACTTGCCTTAAGAGTGGGAATGCGGTAGAAGGAGGAGGAGGTCTCATATGGTCATCCTGTTACCAGGGTTAAGTTTATACCTGAAATTTTAGTTTTATCTGAATTGGCTCTGAAATGGAATTTTCGCCCAGTTCGTCCATTATATAACAGATAAAATACACACACACACACACACACACGCACACACACACACACACACACACACACACACCAGCAAAGTACAATGCATCAGATTATGTAATATCTGGTTAGTCAAGATCAGATCAGCATATGACAACATGATAGGCTATGGAAACAATTCAGTCCATTTACAGAGGATGCCATAGTGCAAAAAAGTGAAAGAGGAAATTTCAGGAAAGGCACTAAGGGCTGATTACAGTGTTCAAACAATCTATGTCAAAGTGAAAAAGGCTAAAATCAGAGACGTACCTTTCTTGGAATCTTTCTGTCTGCATGGTCATACACTGAGATGCCACGAAAGCTGATGCCAAGCCACCATGGAATGCCAGTCTTATCCTGCAATTGCAAGAATAATTCTGCATCACGCAAACAGATTGACAGCAAACAGTTGACAGATCGTGTGTACTGCATAATAAACAAAGCTTAGAGAAAAGAAACGACTTCCGTCAATAAATCAGACAATCTAAGAACTTCTGCAGGTCTATTGTTAGACAACCACCATTTCAAGTCTAGTCAAAAAGTTCATAAAACGAATATACAGACGTCAAGTTGAAATCCGAAACAGTCAGAAAAATGGGAAGTGAAGCTAAGCAGGATACAACAGCAGATATCGAAAAGCTTTAAGTTTTAGTTTTGCATGACATTAGAATCAACATAAATATCTATAGACCTGTAATGAATTCTACAGCCTCAGTCAGACCAGCAACTGAGAATGCCTGAGAATCAAACATTATTCTTGTGTGAGGATGAGCAAGATTCAGAGTATCAACCACTGACTGAGTACAATGATCACTGTGCTGCTTATATTTCATGGATTCTGTACATAGCAATGCTGATGAGCAGTAACTACCGGTAATAATAAGCAAGCAGAGACAGCAGATTTGATGAAAAACATAGTCTATCAACTGCAACACATAAATTTACATTTCAGCTTCCATCCATGATATACTTTGTTTACATTACTATTCCAGTGTAACCTCATTCCATTGTCTCCACACAGACATTGACAGAGTCTCAACAGAAAAAAGCCATTTCTAATTTATATCAGCGACAATCCATTAATCTAATAATTATCAGCCATGCACATAGTAAGCCAATGAAAGCCTAGAGAGTGGGGGGGGGGGGAAACAGATTGACCCGACTGCCACCCAGGATGAAATAAACATAAGTAGTCATTAGAAATCAATTCACCGCCAACCACCAGAATCCAGTGTCTCCAACTGATACCAAAGCATATATAAATATATATTATATATATATAAGTGATTTATTTATAGACCAGTTTACCCAACATAAGCATTACAGATGTTCCTGAGAAGACAGCATGAAGTACAAATATAACATAAATTCAGAAACAGTATGCAATAAACAAAATCCATAATCAAATAATACACAAACTTATTTAAATATACAACTCTATTAACTCTATAGTTCATGATTTTGATTTTGGGAGCACAGTGGTGTAGTGGGTATGTTCATTGCCTTGCAGCTGAAGGATTGCAGGTTCGAATCCAACGCGAGCCGCCACATAGGAACCTTGAGCAAACCTTCACTCGCAATTGTTCAAGTGCATCGATGTGAAACTTCGATTCAGTGTCCGTGCTGTAGTAGGGAACGCTTCTGAGTACTAATCTTGAAGGGGTGCTATAACAAGTGCGCATACATAACTGCTACAATAACTTTCAGTGGCTATTTTTGGTCAATTTTACCTACTCTAAACCTGCGACATAGAAGAAGAGCCATTCCTTAAGCTAGCCCCCGAGATCTCTAGAGATGGGTATGAAGTATTAGCAACTCCATTTTCTTAGTCTTGGCATATGAGGAGGGTGAGTGGCCAGTACTCTCCCTCATGCTGCTGTCTCATCTTCCAATTGCCAGCGCACTCATTACAGCCGAGTTGGATATAGAGTCCAGAGGGAGCAGAAACAATGCTGAACCAAATTTCTGCCCTATGAAACGTTCTGCTCTATTCCATGCAAATAGTCAAGCAACAATAGTACTAGTGATGTAGCTTTTCCGGAAAGATATTTTTCCGGAAAGTTTCCGGAAAGTTTCCGGAAAGTTTTCAGAAAGTTTCCGTAGACCGAAAAATACATCTAACACATAATTTCACATTTTCCCTATCAGAAAACATAGGAAAATTTGAGTTTTTAAAGTTCATTTTATTGGGAATGTGGGAAATGTTCACCTTAAAGAATTAAAATAACCATTAAATGCTTTCATTAGCAGTTCAGAATATCTGACATTTTGGCAGCTGCTTTGAGCCTGCTCAACTATTTCTTTCACTGTGCTATTTAGGATTACATTTGCAACAGTTAAATGGTAATTAATGTAAATTAGCTGAATCCTTGAAAGTAAGGAAAGAATGTAAGGGATTTCAGAAGTAATAAATTAAAGAAAATAATTAGGGACAGTAAATAAATAAATAAGGTTACATAAGAAAATAAAACAAGGCTTTCCTTGTCCATACACGCTTACTCAAGGCAACAACTCATAGATAGATAATTTAAACCAAAACATATTTTTTGCTGCTTACCAAGAAAAGAAGATTTGAAAATAGATTAGTCTCACACTGCAATGGCATTGCCAATAACATCATATTTCAAGCATAAAATAACTGTATGTAGGAATTAATCTGTTGCAGTACTTATCAAAACATTTGGTGTCTATAGTGTACTGAATCAATTGCTGTTTTTGTTTCATATTTTCATAAGTACAAAAATAAGAAGAGTTAGGTGACCAAATCATAAAAAAATTCTTCATAATGACATTGAAGTCTGATTGCAATTAATTCTTAAATGTATTGTCGGTGTGTACACTAAACAGTAAGCAATAAGTGTTGTTTATTAAATGAAAAAATCAGCAATGATTATATAATATAGCTTACAGTGATTGATGTTTAAGCATATTTATGGATATAAATGTTATTTAGTAATATTGTATTGATGAAAAAATATCGGAAATTTTTCGGAAAGTTTCCGGAAAGATACGTCGGAAAGTTTCCGAAAGTTTCCGGAAAGATATGAAACTTTCCGGGAAATATTTCCGCCTCACAACACTAAATAGTACATCTCTGTATGTTGGAAGAATAGCTAACACACCTCAGCTTTATTAAGTTTGGTTAATAATTACAGAAGTTCAATAAACCAAGATGTGAGAAATGAATTGAAATTTATAATTCACAGCGATAATAACAGTAGTCTTATAGTCTTTGCTGTCTACAGGTCATAAACTAAGTTCCTGATCAATTCATAGATTGAGATGTGCAAAAAACGGGTCTTGTAATTACCTTCACTTCATAGTAGTGAATGCCATAAGTTGGCAGACTCTCCACAATACTCATATAGCTGTATGTTCATAAACACAAAACAACACTAATTAAAACACAAATTACAATGCCAGTCAAATCACCAACATTAACAACTATTATAACAAAGTGAAATGCAATGGGTTTTTAAATAACAATTTACATACGTGAGAACAGTGATGGTGATCTCTGAATCTTTTTAATATACAATATAATAAAACTGTATTTCGATATTTCTCTCCACCCAATGAGCTCTCAGAACAATGATGGTGCAGAGAAATTGTGAGTAAAGTCCCTACACAGCAATTAATCGCCTTTGGAGCAAAGGATACTGGCACCCACACTTCGCACGTTACAGGCCAAGCACTCTAACCAACCAGCCATCAGTAGCAAAGTCAATTATACCATTTCCAATTATGTACCATTGATCTCAGTTACTTAACCTTTCTAAATCCTCGTACTGCTTTCTCCTTGTAATTCTTGTGATTTCCATGTGGCAGGGGAACCTGGAGAATCATCACATGCACCCATTTCCTGTATGGCTGGAGTGCACTCCTTGCATGCTAGGCAAGATGAACAGTAAGTCTTTCTGGTAGATCACCTTTGCTTTCACCTTGCTCCTCTTGTTTATCCCACGCTATTCATTCTTCCCAGGTGACTACAAACACGTTTCTAAGGATATATTGAGAAATTTTCAGTTGCAGTGTATTGCAATGTTACGTAGTTAATACAACAGACAAAGGAAGAAGTAATATTTAGATACGTCGAAGTGACTAATAAGACGCTGAAACCTTAGCAGATGAAACTCACTTGACGGTCGCTGAGCCAAGTGTATGGCCTTTCAGGGTCTTATAGAATCCAATCACTTGGTCCTCACTGCAAACAAATACAACAAATTGCAGAAAATAAGGTTGCTGGATGGAAGCAAATTAATGTCTAGTCAACATAAATAAATATCAGCAACATTGTTCACAGATTCATGGATTTTATTCTAGAGAAGAGCTGTAGATGTTCACTGACATTTGATGAAAAGCAGTCAAGCAGATCAAGAAAACCTTAAATTTAACATTCCCATTTAATTATTAACTGTCTGCAGAACAAAAAAGAATTTTTTTCTTAGATGAAACTTGTTGATTCTCAAGCATAAATATGAACTTGACCCACATGTCACTGCTCGCCTGGATCTATAGACCTACTCCTTTGTCTTTGTCTTCATCTTATCTGCTACAATCTCTTAATCAATCACTAAATCAACATCATCATTCCTGACTATTCTTTGTCTGACCACAGCATCTTTAGTGGCTTTGCACACAAGCAACAAACTTTCGTTGAGCATCAGAATGAAAGAGCAATTCACATCGCGTTATCTTGAGTATCCATCTATCACTGATACCAACCGATCTATCAACCAACTTTGCACTAACACATCAACTGATAAAGATGAGGACAAAGCAGCAGACAATCCATCAGCAAGAAACAACAGACCTGTCATACAACCACGGTCAAGAGCTGACATCAAATTTCAGCCGCAAAGAACAAACTGTGTTACTATAATATGCCATAGTTAGTCACCACCAGATCAAATTCCTTGCAGATCCAATTACTCTCCATCTTTGATAACGCTTGCACTCAAAAGAATGGTAGACAGCAAAGCATGGTACTAAAACATAATTATATAACCAAATTAGTCAGTTAATTCAATTTAGCAGTAGTAGTAGTAGTAGTAGTAGTAGTAGTAGTAGTAGTAGTAGTAGTAGTAGTAGTAGTAGTAGTAGTAGTAGTAGTAGTAGTAGTAGTAGTAGTAGTAGTAGTAGTAGTAGTAGTAGAGGTAGTGGAAGCGAAGACTGCTGAAATGCCAACCAACCAGTATGTGAGAGACGGATGCTGCTTAAGGACGCAGGTCGACAGCAGCATCAGTCGCTTCATCTGCATCCTCGTCGTCTCATCGCTGTCATCAAAAATCAATAGTTCATCATTCAGAATTAATTATTAATTATTAATAATTAATTATTAATTATTCAATAGCTTTACATTGTTTGTATGAAGTCGTATCCAACAGAAAACCAACAACAAACTTAATCAGAACTGTACAATGCTGTACATTTATGCGGCTCCTATTTCGAAAATGCCTCACAACCTGACGACATAAATCTCTCATAAAATAAATGGTCTTCAACTATTGGCAAAAAGTGAAATAAGAAAAGCAATCCTCAGCCGTCTATCACAGATTTTCGTCTCACGCACTTTTGTGCAAGCTTCGTTTTGTTAAAGCAACTTATAAATGACAGTTTAATACTAATAATTAATAATAGTAAACAGTGGATATTGGCAGCACTACTTGGACAGTTGAGCACACTTGAATGATTCATTTCAACAAGTGCATAAATATTTCGATACTCCTGTTCCAACTTAATTTCATGTAATAGTTACTGTTTCAGAATGTTCCTTTAGTTTTCTCTGAAGTTGTTCTTTAGTTTGAATCATATGTATACACAACATCAATAGAAATTGCAGGCCACATAAGAAATGAAGCGTAGAGGGGAAGGTAAGAATTATATGAAGAAAGTCAGTTTGCTTACTCAATGTAATCTCCATGTGCAGCCTGAATAACATAGGCAGCCAATTCAAAAACCGTTTCACTGTCACATTCTATCTGTCCCTGCAACATAAGTAGCACAAATTCTCTGCAGCACATGTCTCGTTTCAGCAACATAAACTACTACACTGCATATTCAGATAATATCAACCATGAAAGCATTTCAAGTATTGTTTAGCACTACCCTTGGGCACTGTCACAGTTCATAGGGTCATGTTCAAATCAGAATAAATAAATAGGCCACAAAACATCATGAAACATTATACAGAATCTGCAATTAAACAAAATGCAGTCACTGTAAATTAAATCAATTAGGTAGTAAAAAAAGTAAAGTCCATCCAGTTCCATGTGGAACACAGGGAGGTGCTCATCTCCTTTTCAATAGCCCTGAGCCAGCAATGGACGAATCCCAAGGTCCTGGATACGAGACCAGTGTATCACAGGACTTGCCGTTTACTTCCCAGCTTACACCGGTACTAAATTATACTGCTTGGTGACAGAGGCACGTGTGCGTAAGCAACTTGCCCAAGGTCGTTACTCGGAGTCGAACCCGCAACCGCATGCTCCGTGAGCAAGCGCATTACCGATAGGCCACTGAGTCAATTATGAATCTATAATAATTATTATTATTCAAACACGATTTGACATGATTATTGATAAATGAAAAAAAGAAACATCATCTAACCTTGTACAACGACTGAATTGCCTGCAGATAGAACAGCTTCACGGTAACACTGTATCGCAAATACGTTATGCTTTCAATGTACAACCTGTCACAGATATACATAATTCCTGATACAGTCATATATCAAGATCATTAGCAAAATCCCTCAGAAACTGCTATCAATTAAATGCATAATAAATCTGGAAATGAAGACGTCATTCTAAAAAAGCAATTAAATGTAGCACTTCTATCAAAGCACCTAAGAATCAACAGCAATTGGGATTAAGGTGCAACGCACACATTGCACAGCCATATGAGTGAGCAAGCCTTCAAAGTGCAAAATAAAAATATACTCATAACATTGTAAAGTATTTTGGAAGTGGCTGCCATTCAAATAAAAAAATTTGGGGAAATGAGAAGAAGATTGGATTAATTTAATGAATTATCAACCAATCGAGCATTGAGGGTAAGCCACGATGCAAGACCAGCTCCTCACACTAGAGTTACCAATCAAATAACTTTGTCTCATGCATGAAATGTCAAATGAAAAATCTGATAAACAAAGTTGCAAAGAAGTGAAGTATAGAGCAAACAAATTTTGCTGGCAGTTGTAAGTGACCCAGAAGACCCCAGTACCCATCAGACATCATGTGAATAAGAGACACATACCTAACATGAAAGTACCCATCAGAAATCATGTGAATAAGAGACATATACCTAACATGAAAGTACCCATCAGACATCATGTGAATAAGAGACGCATACCTAACATGAAAGTACCCATCAGACATCATGTGAAAAAGAGACGCATACCTAACATGAAAGTACCCATCAGACATCATGTGAATAAGAGACGCATACCTAACATGAAAGTACCCATCAGACATCATGTGAATAAGAGACGCATACCTAACATGAAAGTACCCACCAGACATCATGTGAATAAGAGACGCATACCTAACATGAAAGTACCCATCAGACATCATGTGAATAAGAGACGCATACCTAACATGAAAGTACCCACCAGACATCATGTGAATAAGAGACGCATACCTAACATGAAAGTACCCATCAGACATCATGTGAAAAAGAGACGCATACCTAACATGAAAGTACCCAGCAGACATCATGTGAAAAAAAGATGCAAACCTAACATGAAAGTACCCAGCAGACATCATGTGAAAAAGAGACGCATACCTAACATGAAAGTACCCATCAGACATCATGTGAAAAAGAGACGCATACCTAACATGAAAGTACCCAGCAGACATCATGTGAAAAAAAGACGCAAACCTAACATGAAAGTACCCAGCAGACATCATGTGAAAAAGAGACGCATACCTAACATGAAAGTAGAGCACGAGTGGCCCACTTCGACGTGGAAAATCATGCTCCAAAACGCGTCGTTCAAGCTGTAGCCATTGGTAGTGACCTCTAGTGAATCAAGCAACAACAAACACACGTTGTAATAACATCAACTGGTGGCGACCTCCAGTGAGTAAAAGTAAAATAAAGCAGACTGGCAGCTTATACCATAACAGCTGAAATCCTATTTAAGCATTGCTAACCTTAGTGTTAAGCAGCACCCACTGCGGTAAAGCCAACCTGCGTGTCATGCTACAGTGGGCCGTATTTCGTATAACCTGTACTGTAATCATTCTGCGGTTTGTCAGATTGAATTTGAATAAACGAATATTATTAACCTTTTTCAGAGCAAGGCACCTTCACTTAAAGCCATTCAGTCAATGTAGTGCGTGTGCTCATTGCCCTGCAGCCAAAGGGTTGCAGGTTCGAATCCACCTCAAGCTGCCGCGTAGGGACCTTGGGCAAGTCCTTCACTCGAAAGTGCTCAGAGCTTTGGCATGAAACTCTGAAGCAGTGTCTGCACTGCATTCGGGAGCACCTCTGAGTAGCAAGAGCTTGAAGGGGTGCTATAACAAGTGCACACACATACAATGGCATGTGTCCTAAATTTTGTTTATTTTCCTTTCTGGTCACCTTGTCCTGTCAGTTCGTTGAACTCTAGCGATCGTCATGGTCAGCCTTTCTGGTAGTTCTTTAAATACTCTAAGGCCTAAAAAAATGTTGTGCTTCCGGTAAGAGGACCAACCCTCTTTTATTGCCGCGACTTAAATAATTTTGTAAAAACATTTTATTAAAAAAATGTTTGTTAATAAATAAATAATTTTTTTATAATTTAAAAAAAAATCCCAACAGTCTGGAAATAGGCAGTTTATACTTGCTTAGAACACGTACTTTGTTGCAGCGTGTACCCTTGTGCAAAAAAGACTAGTGAAATATACTTTTTCGGATAGTCACTGCATAAAAATATTTTACCGAAATAAAAATATTTTTCGACCTACCTACCCAATTTTTTTAGCTCTGTTACTGGAAACACAACATTTTTTAAGGCCTAATCATGAGCAACTTTCCCTGTATTCAAACTTTCCAATTCAACATTTCAACAGGCACATTTAAATAAAGCAATCAATCAATCACTCAATCAAATCAGTCAACCAATCAATCAATCACTCGATTTATTAGTCTAAGAGGACATTTAACAGAATCAAGTAATAAGTCTCAGAAATAGTTCATCATTGGGAACAACAGATATAACTCCCTAGTTACCAATATTTAGAGCTCTGTGCCATTCATCCATCAACAAAGTTTCCTGACTGCCCAGAAAGATAATTAATTAGATTCAACATAAAAACACTGCGTTTACACACTAAAACAGAACTGAAATTCATTCTAAAAGCAAAAGTTTAAACACAGTATTAAATATAATGTGATAGCGTGATTATATAGACCCTAAATTGGACACATAATTAGATATGGTAACGATTTGATGGTGTATTTCAGATGATGCAATGGCAGACCTATTCATTATGCCAGTCTAGCATTAGCCATTGACATACTGTATACACACTCTCACAACTCACATGTAAGCATGTAATCTGGCTATTTATAGACTGCTTCTTCAGCCCTCACAAGGGCAATAAACAGGGCCATCTAATAGATCTAGATAGGTGTGACTTAGATAGTGGGAAAACTGTCTTGAGCTGTCTGTAGACTAATAGTGCAAATGTCTACTAGACTGATTGCAGACGGAAATGCACAGCTCTCTCTTGATGTGTATTCAGAGCCACATCAACTAGATAATCTACACCCATGATGATGATGATGAGGAGGATCTTGATCCTAACTCTGTCCTCCACTGGAAGTAAGTGTAATGTCTCTCACATGTAGCATCAAACACGACGGAATTATGGCAGATACGCAACAATTCAAGCAGCACAGCTAAGCATGCAGTGAAGTTGTCAAATCCAGAATCATTATTTTTATTATTCTTTCCCTGAGATATGTCCAGGACTATGGACTATGTCCAGGACCTTGGGATTCGTCCATTGCTGGCTCAGGGCTATGGAAAAGGAGATGAGCGCCTCCCTATGTTCCTCATGGAACGGGATAGGACTTTTTTACTTCCCTGAGATACATGTAATCCCTCAGGATTTTAAAACTTTTTATTATCATCATCATCATTATCACTTACTATTATTACTACTATTTGTTGCTACTATTTGCCACTACCACCGCCAATACCACTACTACTACCACCACTGCTACTCCTACAGCCACCACCACAATCACTATGACTACTAATAATAATTCTCTATCAGCTATCCCTCAGTCAATGAGAATTGCACAGCAGGGCCCGTAGTAATGGGCTTTTTTATACGGAGCGTACATGACGTTTTCGGCGTAAATCTATCCTGCCCTCGAATAACGATATAAAATGGTAGTCACGGGGCAGGCGCAGACCTGTACTCTCTGAATAGCGGTACTCCCATTCTCGACCAGCTATAAGTCTCTACTCCCTAAGATAGCGTCTGTTTGTGACTCGAAAGTCGCTGCATTCGACCACACTTTACACGTCACAACGTGTTTAAAACATCTGCAATGAACTCCTATCCTTCGTGGACGACGAACATAAAATTGGCTTTTAGTTTCGCCGTCACAAAATATTAAAATTTGGCTAAATACCCTAGGAAATTGCATTCGAAGCGCCGCTGCGTGTTGTGAATACCAATTTGTGGGTCGCTTGCCTAACGTGTCTAACGTAGCGGCCGTTCTATCTGTTGTAATTAGTTTGTTCTAGCGACAGCTTGCATATTAAACTCCACAAAAAAATCAAACGCATGTCACGTTAAACTGGACAGTTCGAGAAACCAACAAGAAATAGCTCCTTTAAGAATTTTAATTTGACGACCACTAGGCCTAGCTGAAACCGGTTACGGTTTCATCAGATTCTATCCACACATCACCGTTCTATTCAAAATCATTTTCACTTTCTCGCTATGTAATTTTATTCCTATACATTTGCAACTAACTTTCATTCACATAATTATTTTTTTCTCTTGTCAAGTCTGATAGTTTTGTATTTAGGCTATATTAAATATGAATCGTTTTTGCTTTGCGGCTGTCTATATACTTGCTTACTTATCGTCGGAGACGATGCATATAAATATATTAGGCTATGCGCATGCGCGATAACCTATAAAGCTATAACCACGGCTTAAGTGAGATGATTTGATAATCCAAGGTCTGCGCCTGCTATATGACTTCCATACTAGAGTAAAGTCTGTTAAGAGAATAACAAATCGAAATATAGCCTCTACGCTAGCGCAAGATGCGCCTAGGCCCATAACTACCGCTCCATCTGTACCCATGAATGGCAATATCGTATGATCCACAAATTCTTCCATGATGAAAATCAGTAAGGGACCAAGAACACAAGCATTGCATGGCATATACGTAGAGTACAGTGAAGCACCGATCTTAACTCAACATCTGCCACCATTTTCAAATCTAAGACTTCACTATATGACACAGATTTTGGTAAATAATCTGATGAAAACGATGGCCTCTGCAACCCCCAATATCTTATCAAAATCATTCCAGAGCCACAAACTTTCTTTTTGGAGTCACATCAGACAACCAGATCTTTTAATTACTGTCATGCTGCATGCTTCAAAACCTGTTGGTAATCCATTAACAGCAATTTTCTTATCTATGTCCACTCAAGTTTCTGTACATCCTTCAACTCATCTGACTGTTTGGCCAATCTTTCTGCACTCTTCATCAACAGATTATAAGTTAGAGCCTTACTCTTGATAAGCACTATAGTGCATGACAAAAGTTTAGAATCAATTATGGATCAGAGGGTTGCTTTATAAAGGTCAAACGAGAGGATGGGATCAGCTTCTGCAGAAATCTACACTAGCTGTTGATTAGGCTTTGATGAAAAAGCTTTTCTGTCCAACTTTAGACTTCTGCCACCCTCTGATCCTGAATTCTGTGACCAGTGGAGTGAAGTTTGTTATATGTTACTGAGAGATTGATGATGGAGGCGATGGCAGTAGTCATACAGTGGTGTGATGCCTAGACAGACACCTTGTGCATGGTGGTGGAAACATAAACTGGTTGAAGCATGGCACAGCTGCTGGCGATGATGAGCTGCTTCACCTGCTCGACCCATAATCCTCGGTCCATCCATGTGGATGTTCAAATGACCACATGCAGACAAGAGAAACTACTCAGTAGAAGGTCCTACCATAATTATATACTGAAGAATAAGTTGTAAACTATTGGACAGTTTTTGTACAGTTTTATGTGGTTAGAAGCGAACGTATTTTCAGATGGCAAAGTTTAATGCTTTTAGTACTTGAGCATGAAGCAGGGCATAACTTTGGAGTTTTGAAAAATGTGTCCGAAACTGGCAAACATGCATGCATCAGAGAAAATGCCAAAAAGGAAAATAGTGAAACGAGGTTTACAGGCATGTGGGGAGCGGTGGTGTAGTGGGCGTGTTCATTGCCTTGCAGCTGGAGAATTCGAGGTTCAAATCCACCTAAAGTTACCTCATAGGAACCTCGGGCAAGTCCTTCACTCGCAATTGCTCATGCGCTTCGGTGTGAAACACCGATTCAGTGTTCGCACTGCAGTCAGGAGCACTTCTGAGTAGCAATCTTGAAGGGGCGCTATACAAACATATCTAGAGCTGGAGAACATGTTAGTGAAATGTTGGCAGAATGGAAAAGGAGTCAGAAGAACGGTCATCCGTCTTCGTGTTGTGAAATTGTACAACGAGATGACATCATCATCATCATCATCATCATCATCATCATCATCATCATCATCATCATCAACATCATCACCACCACCACCACCACCACCACCACCACCACCACCACCACCACCACCACCACCACCACCACCACCACCATCATCATCATCATCATTGATCAAATGGTAAGACAAGTTCTTCTGCATACTACGATTCATCGAGAGAGATAAATGGTCTTTCTCTGCATAGATCAGAGGTTGAACATTTCACAGTTCTATATACACTGCCAAAGTGTAACTCGAAGAAAATTGGATGCTTTTCTTAAATAAGTAAAGCCCACAATAATTATGAACAATCACGGCAGATAGTAAACATGGACGATACCCCAATGACATCCAATGTATCTTCCACTTAAACAATCAATGCACTACGGGAAAAACGGTTTGGGTTAGAATGGCTGGACGCAAGGAAACACACTTCAGTTGTTCTTTAGAAACAAAATTATCTCCAATAGTAATTTTAAAAAGGCAGCAAAATAAAAGGGATGACTTTTCAAGAAATGCAATTCTTAAAAGCGCATGCTACAGGTTGGATGGATGAGGAAGATATGAAGGTATGGCTTGAGCACATTTCAAATGTGCATCATGGTGTCCTTCAGAGAAAAAGGACTGGCTTTCTGGGACAATGTTTTATGCACAACATTGCACAACTCACACTGGATGAGTGTGAACAATAAAATGTGTGTCATTACAAGCAGTTTAACATTGGTTTTTCATACACTCAGCGTGTTCCTCAATAAGCCATTCAAGAATTGCATCATAAAACTATGAATGTAATGGATGTCTGCAGGCAACACAAGATAATCAGAAGACATCAATCTCATGAAAACGGATCTTGATATAATTGTCTGTGACTGGGTCAAAAACGTGGGTAGAACAACTTGTCGCAGACAAGATTATATGTTTTTTTAATGCAGAACAGGAACACAATGGATGGAAGTGAAGATGTGTGGTGCTCAGACTTTGCAAAGCGCAATGGAAAACCACACACCAAAAACAACCACAACAGAAAAGACTATTGCCCAAAAGTCACACACATCATAAACATCAGTTATCATGTACTGCATCAGTGCATGTTATGATAAACTGGCATCAGAATACAGGATGTGCAATCACACACAGTATGAGATGTCCTTTTTCACACGGAATACCTACTACGGGTACTATAATAATCAGCCTCAGATTCAGTTATCTGTATGTATGACATTCCACATGTGCAGCTAACAAGCTGTCGAGTAGAAGAACAAGAGACAGCAAACCATGGGAGATCCACCAACAACTAAATTTCACACACACGCACGCACGCACACACTCACACACACATGCAAACACACACACACACATAATAAATAAAGCTTGCACATAGTTCAGCATATACAAGCTAATAGGGTCCAGATATTTTAACAGAAAATAAGCAACATGCCCAATGCAAATACTGTCTCCAGTTAAAGGTCCAGCTGTGATTAAATCTGGCTACAAAGACTCTCCAACAAATCTCATAATCTATTTATAGTTCACAGGCAGTGCATCAAACCCTTTCCTATATACTCATTCACAGTTCATGAAACAGTTCAACCTGTAACAAGGTCCACTTCCCATAAAACTCTGAGGCCAGTCAACTGGAGTCCATCCCCGCAGTGACTTTTTTCACTAAACATTTTCAAAATAAGGCTATTGTTCTTGGAAATGCAAAATCTGTTGATGTGCAGATAATAACTGATCAAAAAAATTGTTTAGATGAGTTTTGTTCAAAATATAGGTTTAATGGTTTTTGTTTACATGCATTATTACAATGGTTTTTATGCAGTGATTTAAACATGATGCATCCAGACAAAGAGGATCCACAAGTGCTTGCAAAACTAAATGAGACCCAACCTCCCAGAGGAAAATCAAAAATCAATACTTAATATTTGCTATTTGCATAAAAACAGCACAATACTAATCATCAATTAATTGTAAACAGCCACTCACTGGTTATCTGTCTAATTTCTATCTCCTTTCTCAGAGCACTGCACAATGGAGTCACCATTACATGAAGAAGCATTAGAGGCAGAAGAAGCATTAGAGGCAGAAGAAGCATTAGAGGCAGAAGAAGCATTAGAGGCAGAAGAAGCATTAGAGGCAGAAGAAGCATTAGAGGCAGAGGAAGCATTAGAGGCAGGTACACCTGTTTACATGAAGGGTCTCCTCTTTCAGGATCCTGGTCACATGGTGCAAGAGGTGGGTCTTAAATCAGAGGAGGTCCAGGATGGCATATATGATTCGATCCAACTGAATTTAACTGTGCAGTATGCATGCATTGGTATGTATACATGCATTGCTGTGTACACACCAGAGTATATAAACATGGAATCTCTCAGTAGCACTGCACACCCTGACCAGACTGTCATCAAGAACTATAGTTAATATAAGGCAATCACTATTGTCCTCATCATCACTACCATTAAAAAATACTACCATAACTCTGATGCTGCTATTGGACTAGCACCTCACCCAATCCCTGTCCTCTTTAGCATGACTTCCGATCCCTGCCAACCACCACCATTGCGAAACATTATATTTTTAACCAACCAAATCCTCTTTCTATATTCCATATAAATTTGTGTATCATCTGTTTAACACTCCCTAACGACAGGCTGTGCTGGTTTCTCAGTCACTTTTACTACATACAATCGTATGTAGTTAAAGTGTTAAACATTGGACTCTAAGGCTAACTCATACATCACTGTTTTCTGTGAGTCACTAACAGCTGACCATATGGCGTAAAAAAAAGTGTTGTGTTTCCGGTAACGCGACCGACCCATTTTTACGGCCGCGACCCAAATATTTTTGTAAAAAAATTTTATTAAAAAAATTTTTTTTTTTCAAAATTTTTTTTTTTCCCAAAAAAAATTTAAATTTTTTTTCAAAAAATCTTTTTTTAACATTTGTATTGACATAACATAAGAGACGTCAACAAAATGAAATTAATAGGACTGTTTCTAGAGCTGTTTTAGGTGCAGACAGTCGGGAAATAGGCAGTTTATACTTGCTTAGAACACGTACTTTGTTTCAGCGTGCAAAAAAGACTAGTGGGGTATACTTTTTCGGATAGTCACTGCATAAAAATATTTTACAAAATAAAAATATTTTCCGACCTACCTACCCAATTTTTTTTAGCTCTGTTACCGGAAACACAGCATTTTTTTTTAGGCCTATCCACTACAATCAGCAGTCTGGCTGTTTTCACCTTCCGCCTACTCCTCCTCCACCTCCTCCTCCTCCACCTCCTTCTCCTTCTCTTTCTGGCCCACCCGGAGCAGCAGATTGACTGCAGAGACCTGAAGCTGTTTAGTGGGATGAATGTCCATCAAAGCCGCCATCTCCCTCTCTGGCTCCCAGGAGATATCCCTCAACACCCCCATCCTGATTTTCCTCCACAGGGTTTGCTCATTTCAACCACAACCATCTGTATAGCATAATGACTCAGTCTCTTCACAGGCCATGCAGCAGCAGCAGCAGCAGCAGCAGTGGCATTGCCAAACAATATAAACATACCTATAGCAAGAAAACAACAACAATCTAAGATGAGCCTGTGCTCACTCTAATCCAGGGTCGTATGGTCTTGGTCATGAGAGTCAATCTCAGTCTCAAGACTTCCTGAGACACGTTTTTTTATGCCTCATTCTCATCCTTGGTCTTGGGAGTCTTAGTCTTGATCTCAATCTCAGTCATGTCCTAGTTTTTCAAAACTGTCTACAAGCCAGGGCTTAAAGTGTGAGCGGACGATCATGGATGGCATCCAGGCACTTTTTCAAATCTCAACGCTATCCTGCCTCTTCCTGCACAGCCTGGAAAGGTAGGGCATCCAGGCACTTCTTTTCGTACACTTTAAGCACTGCTACATACAGAAGCAAAATTCTTGAGCACTCTGTCTTAAACATATGTAATAATCTAAAACACACTGTTCATGAACAACTAGAACCCATCTTCTCACTAGTAATTATTCTTGCTGTCTTCGTTAAAAGAAGATTTTAAAAAAGCAATATGATGTATACCTAAATTCACCACAACTCTGCTAAAACACACAGTTGTCACAATACACCAAAACTGCATTTAAATGTGCTATATAATGTTAAACTCATCATTGTATCAGCTTATATCTAAGTTATCTGGAAATGCCTCAGTCTGGGCTACAGTTCGTCCTGAAAAATCATAGTGTAGCTCTTCACGTTTTTTCCTCCCTAAACCTCTTCAAAATTGCCTGCAGCTTATAAACACAGCCACTTATAAATTTGACTTCAGGTCTCAGCTACAAACACTGTTTGTCAATAACATGCTATCATTGTGCGCATACAGTTAATGCATTCTTGTAATGATACAAGCTAAGAGGTGATTGTACAAAGGCAATTTCTTCGGAATTCCAACCATTCACACCCTTGGCTTGAAGTTTGGTTAAAGCAGAGATCGCCCTCTGATCAATAACACCATGTATGTTTCAACCTTCCTGGGGGTGGGGGGTGGAGGGACTCTGCCCATAACAACCCCATAGGTCCTTAATAGAATAGCAAAGCCCTTAGAGTGGCCATCAGCCAACCAAACAAGAGCTGTAAAGCACCTTTAACAATATCATAATTCAGCATCAGGCTCAACACATCATTAGCAGCAGCAGCAGCAGCTCCTGATGCCAGTCATTTGCTAGTGATGAGTAAGAGAGCAAATATCTCCATCCATCCTTTTCGGTCATTTGACATAATATTATCTGGTATTTTTCCTCTTTAGTCCAAGTCTTCGTAATTCTTCGTTTATTTTTGTTTATCTAGCAGCACAGTTGAGGTCTTTCTCTGTTTTTCTTTTTCGTCAAATGATCTACGATTCAGTGCATTTTGTGTACAGAGGCATTGCATTTTGCTGGATTCAATCAACTAGCATTCTTTCACGTATTATCAAAAAAATGACTTGATCCATCAGAGCTGTTTGGTATATGTCCATTGTCCAAGCATAAACAGATTTCTGCAACTTTTCACTATGTCAACCAATTTCTGTTGTTAGGATTCATTTTTCATCTTGTTTTCTGGCCATTCAGCATTCTACAGGAAAATGGGTTGCATCACTGTCTCTTATTATTGCCTTTGATTCCTCTATTATTATTATTATCCTTCTCCTGCTTAGCATCTGCGTCATTTTCCAAATGCTTGTGAGGTGCATCCATTGTCCATATTACAGTACGTCATTTTCACAGTTATTGCATGCAGTTCTAAGATAATAGATTCTCTTGAAAATCCATTGTTTACACTTTCTCTGCATCAATCATATAATTAAGAATCTTCTATTGTTTTTCCAAATCTGCATCATAATTTCCTTTAGTCGACTCCATCATTCTTTAATAGGAAACCATTGATGTAGGCAAATCAAAGATTGTTCACCATAGGAGTGTGCACTATGCAAATTGTTAACTGAAAACAGGTATCTGCTATGATTCTGATGCATTGACCTCATTGGCAATAGTCATTCATATGTAATTAATTGTAATCAACCTCTGTTTTATAAGCATGCATAATCTGCACAGTACAACGTTTTGAAGACTCATTCTATATACATCAAAGCGGGCCTGCATTGTAAATCAATGACTGATTCAAAATTTTCAAGACATCACAGATGGTTTCATATCATTCCCATCATTCATTCATTCATCCATTCATTACGAAGATTTATTTAGCACCCCTTCAAGGTTGCCACTCAGGAGCCTGCCCGACCCAATCCTGGCAGACAGGATGGTTTTTAAGATTGTGATAAAACACATAGAAGAAAACTCTATATAGGCATAAGGCGTCAAGACAGTGGGAGCCCATTCCATACTATGGGTCAAAAACAGAGAAAGCAAGGTGTTGTCGAAGAGCAGCTCGTGGAATGAGGAGTATACGTACGTCGTACACCCTGACTTGAGGAATGTAGAGCACCAAGCCCCTTTTTGTGATACGACCAATAACGCGAGCAGCCGTGCGCATGAACCGCACCACTCGCCCCAACTTCCCAGACATCATACACTCTGCATCTAGCAATGACATCCAAGAAATCCCATCTATTTGATGATGACCGTGAAGATGAGGATGATGACATTGACGATGACCATGATGATCAATTGATGAAAACAGAAGAGATGATGATAATGGCCGCAATGTGTATATGCAAAGTATTTGAGAAAGTGAACTTACGTTTCATCCCTGAAGGTCAGGCCAAAGAAATCCTTTTCCTTGAGGCGTAGATGTGATGCAGCCATGTCATGTAACTCATATGCATAGAGTTTGGGCTGAAAAACAAAACAAAAGTCAGACACTGAATCAAATGTCTAACTTTAAGAAATGCCAAGAATTGTTCCAATGTTCAAAACATCTCAATAAATCTATTGTATTAATGCTCAACAAGAACTTCTTTACTATTCAAAACTTCTTTGAGTTTCACAAGTAGTAAAAAGAGTTCAGATTCAAGTGATTTTCACTTTGTTTCTTAGAGAACAAGTACAAGAAATGACCACTGCAACCCTTCCAGAGGCAGAGTGTCAAATTGCAATGCCCCACGTTCTGATGTCAAACAGTGCATGAATGCTTATAATGCATAATTATGATTAGTGGAGGCCAATGTTGGGTAGCATGACACATAATAAACTGTATGCTATTAATAACAATATCGAAAGGTTGTAATGGTATGCTTCTCAAGACAACCATAGAGATAAAATGGTCCTAGCACATCTTTATTTATTTATTTGAAAATTATTTAGGACAGACACATCTCACACATGCTTACTAACTTAAAAATGAGGATGCAAAGCATATACGGGATTACTGGTGTCATGTGTTGACTTCGCACCAATATGATAAGAACATACATAATCTGAACAAGAACCAATATGATAAGAACATACATAATCTGAACAAGAACCAATATGATAAGAACATACATAAGAACAAGAACCAATATGATAAGAACATACATAAGAACAAGAACCAATATGATAAGAACATACATAAGAACAAGAACCAGTATGATAAGAACATACATAATCTGAACAAGAACCAATATGATAAGAACATACATAATCTGAACAAGAACCAATATGATAAGAACATGCATAAGAACAAGAACCAATATGATAAGAACATACATAAGAACAAGAACCAATATGATAAGAACATACATAAGAACAAGAACCAATATGATAAGAACATACATAAGAACAAGAACCAATATGATAAGAACATACATAAGAACAAGAACCAGTATGATAAGAACATACATAATCTGAACAAGAACCAATATGATAAGAACATACATAATCTGAACAAGAACCAATATGATAAGAACATACATAAGAACAAGAACCAATATGATAAGAACATACATAATCTGAACAAGAACCAATATGATAAGAACATACATAAGAACAAGAACCAATATGATAAGAACATACATAATCTGAACAAGAACCATTGCCAAGCAATCACTTTTGTAATATACTTAAACTGTCTCTCCTAAGCATATTTTGTTGTATTTGAAAGAAATACAGTCAGCTATAAAATAAAATATCAGAATATTTTCCAGTCATCAAAAGAGTATATGATTTATTGATTGTATTATGTAAAATTCCACATATATTTCAGCTGAATTTATTTTATTTAATTATCGTGCTTTTAGATTGCTCCTTTGGAAGCTCCATGTATTTATCAGGCCACCAGGGTCCTCAGTATAATATTGACCATGTAGCTCTAGTAACTGCATCAAAAATCAATCAATCAATCACTCAATCAATTGATCAATCAATCAATCACTGCACTTACAAGATGACATTTCAAAATGCATCTTATAACCAAAATAAATTAGATTGAATGTTATGGATTCTGCTTGCGAGGCAAATAAACAATCTGATCAACAATGAAAGCAATACGCAACGTTGGATGATGAGTCAAAAATTCTGGATTGTACGAGTTTATTCTGAGCAGGAACACGACAACCATCCATCCAAACCAATCATCCAAATGCAAAGTCAATATAATTCACTTAAAAAGCCCAATTCAAAGTTTGTTAAGCAATAACCATTGCCAACACAGAAGTAATGTTTCTGTACACCACCAATACATAGGACAGCAGCAGGCAAACTAATTTGTTCCCACTTCTACAGTATAAAGAAATTTCTATTCTATATTATTAATAAAATCTAGTAAATTTTCATTGAAACCTGACACTTCCACCTCACCAATGCTACCAACTCCATGTTTTCTAGTATGTCTCGTTATGCCTACACATGTAGAGCAAACCATAAAACATTCATGGTGAGCTGTTCTCTCATTCTGCTAATGCCAAGTTAATATTTAAGTAACTGTGAATGCCAGTAGGCAACGGATGACATATTCGACCAAGCTGTCAAGAGCAACTTGATCTAAACTCCCTCCAGTATCCTGGATGTCAAAACATCTGTGAACAAACAGGATAGGTGATTTAACACACACACCCCCCCCCCCAATGTGAAAATCCTTTACTGTAGCACCAGGTATTGTGGATTCAAGCGAGGTAATCCAGCCATACCTCCCAATTTATAACAATAATAATCATATTCTTTATAATCACAAACTGACAAACACAGTAAGATTACGATCATGTAATGAACGGATGATCACAAGCTATCACAAGGGTCAAATCTAACTGTATACAGCAGCCATGCAAGGCGCCCATCATGTCCAACTACTCATATTATCCTTGCCATCTAGTGAATGATAGACTGGGTGGACATCTGGGTGGCTATAGCTTCCCACTTGATGTTCTGCTCTTCACACAAGGGATTCTCTATGGACCCTTCTAACTAGTCAGTACAAAAACCAGCATATTAGCAAATGATGTCCATTCAATGGTCAATGTTGTAAATGATGTCATCTGATGAAAGTTAGAAAAATGAGAAATGTCTAGGCAACATCAATATACACACAGCCCAGTAATTCCTTCCCTAAATTACTACTCCACTGAAAGCTGAGCTTCTCCTCTGTCTGCCTCTGTCTCTCTCTTTGTCTGACTCAGTCTCTCTCTGTCTGCCTTTGTCTCTTTTTGTCTGCCTCAGTCTCTCTTTGTCTGCCTCTGTCTTTCTCCATCTCATCTGTCAGTGTATCTCTTTGTCTATCTGACCTCATGAAGGCACATCAGAAACAATAAACAAAGAACTAAAAATCTAGACAAAGAAAACTGGTTAGGAGGAGTTTCCCTAAGATGTGATACATCAGTTGCAAATTAAAGAGCATTACATAACAAGTAAGAGATCATTTTTACACTTCAAAACAACTGTACAAACTGAAACTGATCAATTGAAAATGGAAACTGAAAGTTCAATACATATTCTTACAAAATTGACGCAATGCAGTTAAAGAAGAAATCTCTTCCAAAAATCACTTTACACTTCAAAAGTCTAATTCTTTGAATGAATTAAGGCAGGTTTTGCAGAATTTATTGAAAATTTCCTTCTGCACTAATATCGATTTAAACTAAACAAACATTGGAGAAGTCAGGTGGAAATCTGACAGGACTTTAAACTAAGAGATTACCATCAGCCACTGTAGCTGTACTTAAAAGCAATATTTGACACACTGGGATACAGCCAGCATTCATATCAACAAAATTGTTGATCTCTCAAGAGCCTCATATACCAATACCTTACGCTGGGTGTGAATTGAGGTGAAACATCATAGTGGCATCGAGGAAAAGCAATATTAATTAAGGTAATCAGCCTGGAATTCTCAGTGTCACTTGAAAGAAAGAGACCATACAGTTCCTTCTCAATTTCCTGAAAGTCTGATTGTGTCCAGACACCAAAAAAACTTTTCTAGTTCAAAAGGTCTATCTCAGACACTGCCTCTCACTTTATTTTAATAAGCAACAATCAATTGATAATTTGTGCATTACAATAACAGTGTTACAGAAGTTTCTGGACTAGATCCATAGATCAGATAACATAACACACACACTGTACTACACCTATAACGAGTTCTGTTAATCCTCAGCCTTTCTCTTTCTCCTCAGACAGGATATCAGGACTTCATCGACAGACAGTTTACAGAACGGGAGCACAGGGAACCAGGCTGCACTTGACCTATCCATGTATTAGTCACTGCCGAACCTTTTACGTAAGATCCTCTCTTTGTGTTCCACAGCAGACCCATAGAACTTATCATGTAATGTCTGCTAATTTAAACAAACATTATGTGGCTAAAATCTTACATATGGAAAACTACCTGATCCTGACCCATTCACCACCACCTGCCTACTTGTTAGGGCCCCCAGAAATTCGCGATCTTGCGCAGCGCAACTTTTCCGCAAATTTCCAGGTTTCGCGCAACAGCGCAAAAATTGCCAATCCGCGCGATTTTGGCGCAATTTTTGACAAAATCTTGCTAATTTATCTAAATTGGGCTTTGATTGACTTAAAAATCACTTCTGCGCGCGGCAGTTCAACATAGCAACGAAACCGATGGGCGATAATCAAAATGGCGGCCGCCGAATGGGACGAAATTATATCGGAATTTTTAGTTAAAGATCGTTATTTTTAGTAGTAATGCACAAAACTTAAAGTTTAAAAAATTCCTGAACTTCACGGCCATACAATAAAATATGTTAGACGAAGTTTATCAAAGCGATCACACGGCAGCGTCGCGTGCTGTCTCAGCTTATGACAGAACGAACGCATTTAATCTATATAGGCGTCAGGCGTGCACACGAAGACGGAAGGCTACTATTCAACACGTTTTGTAACTTGGTGATTTATTATAATATAGGCGTATGATATATAATTAATTTAATACCATCTTGAAGTTGTAGGCCTATTTGTAATGAGCGTAGATTTCGGTGGGCGTAAATTTTGCAAGATTAAAATTCTTTGCAATCGTCTGAATACATTAATCTCATGGTTATAGAAACTTTATAACTGCATTTTTTGCTCGATTTTCTAATTTCTAGAACGCCAAACCTTTACACTAAATGACAAAAACACTGTTAGATACTTTGGTACACTGATTCAAAGAAAAAAATAACGAACATTATAATTTTTTAACTTGCGCAAAATTAGCGCAAATTTCCCGTTTTTGGTGCGCAAATTTTTCAGTTTCTTGGCGCAAATTTCTGGGGGGCCTAACTTGTCTATAGCACTGTGCAATTGCCTCAGAAGATCACATCAATTAGGCTAAAATGACTTCTTAATTAACCAGAAAATTAATGTCTTACATTGCCTTTTGGTGTTCAGTGACAGACCACATTAGTTTACACTTTTCCAGGCACCTCGTAAACAATTAAAGTCTAAAGACAAGAGACTCGTTCTTACCTGAACTACGATCTCTAACTTTTGGTCGTCGAGAAGCAAGACATGCATGAGATGTCCGTCTGACATCTGCAATGTTACAACAACAACAACAACATCAACAACAATCAATCTTCAGATATAGTATCCATATAACCAGCATCAATGTCACAATTCAAAAAGAGCAGAAAACATAGATTCCCCTTCCAGATAAAGATTTTAGTATATCCTCATTGTTAAAAATTATACTTAGGTCTCCACTATTGATAGATTCAGGTCTTTACATGCCCTATGTATTTCGCTTAAAGGTAAATGCTAACTGCAAAAATTATTCCTTCATCATGCAAGAATTGCAGAAGTAAAGAAAAATCAGGCAAAGAACTGAAAATTTAATAGTTACCATGTTCAACGCATATGCTCAACACTCACAGAGAGAGGTGTGCAATTTTCCACAACAACCACCAAGACACAGTGAGGCAGGAAGCCGACATATGCAACAAAGTGAATGGTGCCCACATTATTAGCAACAGCAGAGTAATTTTGGATATCCGAAACCTCAGCCCACCTCAGCAATATTCAAATGATTGTTTAATCATCAGACAATGCATTGCTGCATACATGTACCAGCAGAAGCAAAACAGAAGGAAAAAAACTGAAATGACAAATAAAAATAGCAGGCCATGATCATTAGTCAGTTATAATTCCACTACAGCCTGCCTGCCTGCCTGCCTGACTCAGAGCCCTTCAACAGATTTTAATTTCAAATGAGCGTCATTAAATCAGTGGGTCCTCTGACTTCATACTCTGTTAGGTCATTGTGTACTGTGTTGTCATGAACAACAGTCATAAGACATAAAACCACGCACTAGAATAATTTAATAAAACATCACTCTCAGACACAACAGGCAACCAGTACATAAAGTAAACAAGCAAGAGTTTTGCTGCAAACACAGTTTCCAAGTGTCAGATTGAAGCAAATTGTGATATATAGATTCTGGATTGAACAGCAAACATGAATCTAAATATTGAGAATATTGCAAATTGAAAGTGTATTCGCATTTATAATGAAACTGTTCAAATTCCTTTGCAAGTTGTAACACATAAAATTATGTGATTTGTCAAACAGACTTCACTCTATAAATCATTTTCTGAGGTCTTTCGAAGGAATCTTTCAAACATCAGATAATCATCTACATTTACTTCACAGCCTGAATTCCCACATAACACCTTAAATAAGTACACTGTTAGTACAGCAATTGAAAATAGCCTCCTTATAGCAAAGTCTTGTCATCAGTTGGTTCTTTATATAGCTCCTAAAGAGAGCACCATAATGAGTTTCGCGTGCACTTTCCTTCCAAACTATCTATACATAATTTCTTATATTCATGCTAGATAAATAGAAGCCTTTTGTAATCACTGAATGCAACTGAAATCGTTACAATATCCTCAGCACATTTTACTAGACTATAAACAATCTGATAAAAGTCCAGCACAGCAGTTGAGCTGAGGCTGTAGTCACCACAGACGAGTCAGTGCATAATAGGCCAGCAGCCACAATCAATTTAGTGATACCACTAAACATAACGTCTGATCCCATCATCATGTCTGTTGGTATTACCTTGCAGCTATGCATGGAACAGCCTCACTTCAATCTCAACATATATGTAACCATGGAAGATTGACAAACAAACTGCATTTCCTGGGAAGGTCAACTAGCACACGAAAGGACTGTCTCCAGACATTTATAATCAACACAGACATACAGACAGTGTCTGACAGCCCAGCAGCAGCCCACAACATAACACTTTACTGGGCATAGTTTTGAAGACTGTCATCAGGCCAGGAAAACTCAGTGTGAAATTTCTCACGCCTTACTCTATGGAATGTCAAATTCCATCCCGACAGTCTTTATTGCTGCCACTTTCTGATTATCTTTTGCTACTACGTCTTGCAAGTTCACTGTTAGGATCTTATTTATATAATCAACTATCATGAAAACCGTCACAGTAGGAAATATTAGTATGAAGACAAAACATCAACAACCTGTGTTTAAAATTATATTAGAGAAATCATCCAAGGTTTCTTTTTCTTTACACACAACTTAAACAGAACGAACACAGGCCGATTGAATATCGAATGGAATTATAGATCAACTTAAAAAGTAGGGCTGTACTGCAAAGGTGATTTAATATCACTATTTGGGCAAATACGAATAAAGGACCAACTGCTCGAATGCAAATACGAATAACAAATTAGTGCACAAATAGGTCTCAATCACTGCACATGAAGGATAAGACCAGTGACTTTTTAAAGTAATTTTTCACTATGAGTATTGATTACCATAGAAAACCACTTCCAAAATTTTGCAATACTTCCATTCTTATTAAGATTTCACCTAAAGTGTAATTCGATAGGATTAGAAAAAGATTTGACGTTAATTGGCTTCCTATCCGGTTGCAAAAACAGAAACATCCGACCAATGGAAACAGAAATATTCAAACTATATAGTCAACATTCAGTTGCAGATGACTTACTATGATTTTAAGATCAAGTCTTAATCCAGACATTGTGTTTAATACTAACATATGAGAATTGACACAGTTATTCAGCCAACTGCATTTTAAAGTCTGTTTGTCTGTCTGTCTGGGTCCATATTGCGTTCATTCAATAAAACAAGACAGCAGAGATAATTGTTTCCCAAGTGTGAGGTAATCATTCAACAATTATTACTGGTTTTTATGCTACTCTAAGCCCTGAAGGAGTTTGAATTCCCACAGACACTGATCAGAAGAAGCTAGCACTCTAGACATATATAGCTCCCGGTCTAAAGGACCCCAGAATCACCTTATCTAGCTCCATTAGTGGCACACTGCACAAGGCTGCAGCTCCTAAAGGAAGGCTGCATCATTTGATCAGCGACCTAATCATAGGCGTACGAGGCGGGGGTGCAGAGGGGGCAATTGCCCCCAAATTCGGGCAAGTTTGGTGTTTTTTTCTGGCAAAAAACCGCGAACGACTAAAAAAAAAAAGGTCGCCAACTTTCGGGCAAGTCAGGTTTTTCGGGCAAACACGGACCCGAACAACAACAAAAAAAGTTTTTAAAAAGTCGTCAACTTTCGGGCAAGTCAGGTTTTTTGGGCAAACACAAACCCAAACGACTAAAAAAAAAAAAAAAAAAGTCGTCAACTTTCGGGCAAGTCAGGTTTTTTCGGGCAAACACGGACCTGAACGACTAAAAAAAAAAGGTCGTCAACTTTCGGGCAAGTCAGGTTTTTTCGGGCAAGCACGGACCCAAACGACTAAAAAAAAGTTGTCAACTTTTTGACGGATGTATTTTTCGGGCAGAAGTTCAATCTTTGCCCCCCCACTGCTGAAAACTCCCGTACGCCTATGGACCTAATCCAGTTAAATAACCGTCCCCAGCGCCAGCATGTCTGCTGAGGGTTGTTGTTCCTAGAAAGAAGAAGACATCAATGTCGTCCTTTTCTCTGCTGTTCATATAAATCCTATCAACAACACAGATAACTCAATGAGAAGATGAAAGAATATCCTAGATTCAAACATAAAACTCAAAGTTACTATAACTTAAGTTCTTTAACCAAGACACCAAAGAAGCATCTGATAAAACGGATGAAGTCCAAAGTTTTACAATGAACTTCCACATAACTATTCAGAGGTTCTCCCAACCTAGCCCTATCTGCAACTTGCCACTTAGTTTTCTGTATGAATTGCCGGTAGTATATGTCTGAATCATGAGCTTGTCAGTTAACAGCAAGACCACTGTAAACACCTCAGGCAAAAACAGAGACCTCGAATGTTATGTAAACTCATAATATGTCATTTGCAAAGATATATATGTGCTGGCTATAGATAGACTGCAACATAGCCACCTGTCCAAAACAGCACATAAATTCCATATCAATTTATCACAGAAAGCCACTTCATAATTCAATGTCACCAGATTCATTCAAGCTACAGAAAAAGTTGAGTGTGGACAACGAAATATATCAAAAGTCATTTGAGATAATTATCTGTGTTAGCTTAATGACCAACTGCAGACCTTTCCAGTAAATCTGGTGAATCTTCTAAGTATCTGTACTCAGTTGAAAGATTTTCTTCAGCCACAACAAATTAACATTTCCACTGATTTATTTGCTTACAGTACTCGCATTTTTGCACAGAAGTTTTTAAATTATTCTAAGGCCTAAAAAAAAATGTTGTGTTTCCGGTAACAGAGCTAAAAAAAATTGGGTAGGTAGGTCGGAAAATATTTTTATTTTGTAAAATATTTTTATGCAGTGACTATCCGAAAAAGTATACCCCACTAGTCTTTTTTTGCACGCTGAAACAAAGTACGTGTTCTAAGCAAGTATAAACTGCCTATTTCCTGACTGTCTGCACCTAAAACTGCTCTATAAATAGTCCTTTTAATTTCATTTTGTTGACGTCTCTTATGTTATGTCAATACAAATGTTAAAAAAAATTTTTTTTTTTATTTTTTTTTTTTTTTAAATTTTTTTTCTTAATTTTTTTTTTTTTTTAATAAAATTTTTTTGCAAAAATATTTGGGTCGCGGCCGTAAAAATGGGTCGGTCGGGTTACCGGAAACACAACAATTTTTTTTACGCCTAATAAACGTGAGACAAATGTCTGCAGCCATAATGGTTATAATTATATATTATACCTAATTCTGCAATTCGGCAGCTTCTGTTTTAAGCAAAAAATTTCATTTATTCAGGCTTCTTCTGCAGCAAAATCTGCAGTTTGGCATTTTTCAATTCTGGCAAAGGTTCAAGTGACCATATGACCATCAATGGTGCCTAAGTCATTTGTCAGAAACAGAGGGAGATGCTTTATGACGCTTCTAATATGACAGTGATTCAAGCAAGGAATAATTCCTTCTATTAGATTCGAAGCTAATAGAGCGGACAGAGATAGAAGTTTCAGAATTTTGATCTCTCGATCATTCTGTATTATCCGATGTCTTGTCTTGTCTTGTCTTCAACCATCCTCGATCCGAGGGTTGGTCGCTTCATGAACAAGTTTTCTCCATCTCCTCATGTCTCTTGTCTCCATCAAAGTCCGATCGAAAGATGTTCCCATCCAGTCTCCGATGTTGACAACCCATCCCATCCTCGGCCTTCCTCATGCTCTTGCTCCCGGTACAGTTCCCTGTATGATATCCTTTTCGAGACAATCTCCAGTTTTTCTCATCAGGTGGCCAAAGTATGTGAGTTTCCTTCTTTTGATTGAATTAAGAAGACTTCTCTCCACTCCCATTGTCTCCATCACCCACTGGTTTGTTTTCCTTTCCCTCCATGATACTCTCAGGATTTGCCTTAGGCCTTTCATCTCAAAAGCCTCTATTCTTTCCTTGTCTCTCTTCTTGCGACCTGGTGGCGGACCGGTAACGCGTCCGCTCACAGAGCGGAAGGTTGCGGGTTCAAATCCGGGTAACGACCTTGGGCAAGTTGTTCACGCACACGTGCCTCTGTCACCAAGCAGTATAATTTGGTACCGGCGTAAGCTGGGAAGTAAACAGCAAGTCCTGCGATGCACTGGCCCCGTGTCCAGGACCATGGGATTCGTCCATTGCTGGCTCAGGGCTATGGAAAAGGAGATGAGCGCCTCCCTGTGTTCCTCATGGAACGGGATGGGACTTTACTTTTTTTTTTACTTCTTGATAGTCCAGCTCTCACAACCATATGTGGCCACCGGCCAAACAAGAGTCTTCAGGAGTCTTATCTTGGTAGTTAGCTTAATACCATGACTTCTCCATATCTGTTTCAATGCCACTCCTGTGCTCTGTCCCCTTGCCAGTTTCTCCCGAACGTCCCTACAGCACTCTGCATCTACAGTTATTAACGATCCAAGGTAATGGAAAGTTTCGACCTGCTCAAGCTTCCTTCCCTTTACCCATATATTGCATGCCACTCCCTTTAAAGCCATAACCTTGGTTTTGCCCAAATTTATCAGTAGACCTCTTGTCCATGATGCTTTTTGGGAAAATAAGGTGGTAGGTTCCCTCGTCTTTTCACCTCGCAGTGAGTGATCTTGTGACTTAACACTTCAATCATCCCTTTTTGCGCGACAGTCGTTGCCGCTTCTGGAGCCGTCTTTCGCCTGTCCCGCAATACAAGGCCCGCTGCTGCCCAGGCCTTTGCCCCCCACATTAGCCAACTGTTCAGGGTTTCTGCAGAGCCTGTCCACCTCGCGTAGCGCCCTAGGTGGTACTTCAGCATAACCTTCACCACTGATGGCGTATATCCTCTGCAGGCAATCCCCTACTGAGTTGTTGTCACCCCCTCACTGCGTTGAGGTGTGGGTCGGACTTGAGGGAGCCATACTATTTGTGAAAATATACATAAGAATAAATTAATGTTATAAACAGCTGAGTATGCAGAGTATGTGTGGCCTATACATACGCGCATGTCTGATGTCTGATCAGACCATGAATAACATTGAATATATGTAAGAATCAAATCGGAAAAAAGATGCAATCTACCAGTCTCATTTCCTGCCTAGAAAAAGAGCATGAGGCCTTTCGATAATTAATTTTCAAATAATGGCAATTAAAATTTCATTCTTTATTTCTAGTTAAGTTTACCTTAGAGAGAACTCCATGACTTGTAACTGATCCAATTCTCTTTAGAGACCATTCCATTTTCCTATTTGGAGGGCCAATGTTTCTGTTGCCAGCCATTCCTCCATCAAACTTATGCACAGACGTAATCCCAAGCGAAAGACTTTGAAGCAAAGCAGAATCCCTTTTGCTTAGAATCTGTTGTTTCTTCTGAGCATCACTGTGAACGAATTTGCCTGATTTCACACCTTGCATAAACACATCTCCACTCAGAGTATTTCTACGAACAATTCTCCTCTCGCTAGGATCTTCACACTTACGTAAACCTCTGTCTCCTTTTGATTGCTGACGTTGAACTCCAGAATTTTGCACAGTCTGCTGATTGAAGCTAGATTTCCCCATTTTCTACACATAATCGTAACTTTCCATAGGTTCGTCAAAGCATCCATAGTTTGAAGATATGTTGCAGAACGATATCTTAGTATCATCCATCTCCAAAATTGTTATATTATCCACACGATCTACTAACTTAGAAACTTGAATGACAGAAAATTTCAACAGTTGACAAAACACAGCAATCTTCCTCATGCATATATGCCACAAAGAACCTAGGTTCTGGTCCTGATGCAAATCACAGCAAGCATCTCTTAGATGTTTACCACTGTTCAACACCTAGACTGCACTGACCCCATGAGCCTTTAATAACAGAGTGCACCAGGCAGAGGTGCATGCAGACACACACAGACCCCATTAGACTCCTACCATACAACTCCTACTTGTATGATAAATGACTAGGTAGATACCAGCCTGCCTTAGTAATTCGTCTGCCACGCTGCCTTCTACCATTTTACAGCTGTGAATGAAGGGTTAAAATAGAAGCACATAATATAATTATATTAATATAATATAATCCAGCAGAGGTCTCTGTGGCTAAGAAGACTGCAGTGAAACATGGACTTATAAATTATTGAGGTTCATTTCACAGTCAACCTCAGCAGAATGAGTGATACATGATGAGTCAACATGATCAGATCTTCTCAAACTCTGACTTTAAAGACATGCATCCATGGACAGCTTAACTTTAAAGCGAGGAACATCGCATAATTTAATTATACAGTCATAGAAGCTTTTGTCTGCAATCCAAAAACAACACCTCATTGTCACATGAACTAGCAGAAGATAGCAAAAAAATGTCAATATTAGAGGTGATGATGACAATGACAGACTTTCTGAGGATAGGCCTGGCAGAAAACACTGTGCTGATGAATGGAGTTATGAATAGAGTAGTTCTCATTGCAGAAAGTAAAGAGTTTAACTGGAAAGAAACAGGTAGCCAGTTAAAGTAAAGAAGTGATGTATACATGGTTGTACAGTGTACACTGTAATTCATACGAAGCATCTGTCTCAACAACAACTAATAAGTTCTGTAGTTTTCTCATGCATTCTATCGATTATGTCTGACAGTAAGAATGAACCAATGAACATAAGTGTATCAAACAACTGGATTCATCGCTATTTTCAAAAAATAATACTCGGAGTCAAAAGCTGAAGACAGTTATGTCCACAGTCCAAACTGAACATTATTATTAGCAAGCACATGGCAGTGCAAAGCAGCAGCAGCAGTAGCCAGAGAAACCAGTCAACATAACATGACTTCATAGATCTTGTGCCGTCAATTTCTCATCTCACCAGCAAATTTACTCAACAGCTGCTCAAGAATATATCCATCCATGAAACACGGAAGTCTGTCTCAACTAAAGAAGAAAAGAAACCTACCATTGGTGCACCATTTACAAACCAGCCACAACCTATATACTGCTAATGATAAGCCAAGCACATAATCTGGCTCACTGAACTTCTGAAAGTTGGCAGCAGTGAACTCCTAATATAGCTGCTTCTAACTTCACCACAACCTAAATCATTTGAACATATACCTGCAACACGGATAGCTCAACAAGAAATGCTTCTCCCAGTTTGGGTATATGCACCCAATGCGTGATACAAAAACCAGAGGAGCAGAACCTTGTTCATCATTTGCTGCATCAAGCTTTCAGAATAACTTTTTTTACCACTGGTCAGTGTCATTTTCGACTATATTCAAGTGACGATATCCATGATATCTTCCACAATAAGTGCTTCATTGTGGAAGATATCATGGATATCGTCAGACAAATGTACGATAAGTACTGTGATGCACCACCCGGAATGCAATATTGTCTTGTCATGCATTTAATCAAATTTTAACAATCTGTGACAGCGAAATGAAAACCAACATAAAATTCCATGTCAGCAAATAAAAAGAGTTATATACACTTACAGATTACACAACCTCTTAAACCCTTTTTTACATAAAAATGTCTTTGAATGAAATGAATCCTAGCGGCCAACAACTTTGTTTAAATATTGCTACCATAGAGAAATATAATTTTTTTAAAGTTAATTTTAAAAGAGCAATATTCAGTTTAAAATCGGATTTCTAGAGCTGATTTGCCAAAAAAGTGACATCAACAACCAAAATAATAATTGAACAATAACAACAATAATTAATTAGTCAAGTCCTGAAAATCATTTGGTTTCAATAGTCAATGATCAATATTTATTTTAAGTTTTAGTGATAGCTCCTGCTAAAGCATTTCTGGATTCCTTGATCTTTGAGCTTCATCAAATGAACTTCTGAAATGCCCTTGTAAGAAGTTTCAGTTCTTTGCCTAAGGCTCAGCCACAAGAAACAGGGCTTCATATACTTAACCATTTATGATGGCGTATAGAAAATCCTATTGTCTTCAACAGTCAACTACATAATGATGAAATTTCAAGCATATAATTATAACTAATCCAAAATCCAAGTATTATTAATTCATACAGAAATGTATTCTGCAAAAGCAGACAACAAAGAATGTTACATGACAAATGGAATCTATACTCACAGTCAACGGCAATTTTAACAGACTGCTCTACAGTGGCATATAATTATAATTGTTCATATAATTATTCAATACAGCACATTAAACAGACTCTGGCTGTGAATACGGAACTGTCTGCCACTGAATATGGTAGCTGTACACCGCTTCTGGCTGACAGAGCTGTCTCTATTAACACAGCAATCACTTAACTAATACTAAATTAATATACATGTATAAGCATGCTACATTATCTGAACAGTCATATCTGTTAGAAATAAGTCAACATTTCAATTAATAAATTAAATGAAAAGTGCACCATTTACACCATTAAATAATGCATTACACAGCAACAAAGAGTGATAAAGGCTTAAAGGGGGTTAAGATAACAATTCCACAGAACCCACTTACAGGTAAAACAATGCAACAATGAATGAAAAATATTTAGTGAATTGGAAGGGTAATTAATGCCAGTTCAACTGCGTACATGCAAAATGCACCAGGAAACACGTAAACATAATTATCAGGATGGCCTTTGCTCAAAATCTAAACAGCAATGAACCAGCATTGGAAGGCTGAATTGGTGAGAGAGAGAGAGATTGATTAAGTGTTATCTTAATGAACTAAATCCAAACAGCATCAGATGATAGCCATCATGAAGCCTGCAATTATTGGTTCAGCTGATGAAAGACACAAGTTTATTAGGTAATCAGTGAGCTATAGCCGGTCATCATAACACACAGCTTTGCAGGCTTCGTTAGTTCATACTAATCACCGCACTGCCATGATTAACTTGGTGGAGATGGGATGACTGGTTGCCACAGACCAAGGAGGGACCAGGAAATGATCAAATATTAAAATATGTCTGTTTTCCACATGCTAGGCAAAAACAACACATGGACACATATCATAGGTACTTTGAAAACCACGTAATTATAAATTGGTGTCAAAGCAGTGGATTCGAACACTTGACCTCAGCGCCAAATGTGCTGCACTGTCCACTTTTATAGTCACATAGGTTGTGAAAATCATGTTAGTCATTCATAATTGCTAGTTAAACAAATTACAGTTTTTACAATTTTCAGTGTGCTTCCAAACAGAAATACAGTTTTGCAAGAAATTAGTGCTTCACTATCTTATGAGTAAAATCAGTGCTGTTCAACTTTTTTGACACCATAAACCATCGTAGAACTAATTTGCAAAGCCAAGCGCCACACCCATAAACTCAACGATAAAAAATATCAATTGACAATTAGTATAAACTATATTAAAATTTGTTACCGAATAATCTAAATGAATGCATCATGGAAACTGGATTTTGTGTTCACATTGTCAAAATTAACAAGTCAAGTTACAAACTATTGGCTATATAAGTTGGTTTTGTTTATCTTAATTTTCAAAAAATTGCAAATATTTTCACCAGCTTAGGCATACCACTTCAAATCAGTCCACACTCCAAAGGCTGGACAGTACTAGGAGTTAAATAATATTCTCTTCAATACACAAGTTTGTGTCACAAAGGTTCAGTACATGCCTAATTGCGTTAAACATGCCACCGATATCTGAATAACCATAACCTGGATGAATTAAAAGCATTTTCCTGAAGACATTTGAAGATTGTGACCAAAGATGTTTTAAAATTACGAACAAGGCAGTTCCCGAATTCCAAAATTTATACAATATTGTTATCAGAGTAATCTTGCTGTTCTAACATCAATGAACACTGATTTGCAGAACAGAAATCCGATTCTTATATAAATGTGTGAACCAATTCAATCTTTTAGAGTAAATATTTATAAGCCTATGGAAAAACAAACTAGTTCTGAAAGTTTCAACAGCACTGAAGTTTCTTCTGACCAGCATAAAATATTAAAAGTTAACATGATGAAGCTTCAGAGTTCAGAAATGTCTTAGCCAGGACTATCACTAAAACTCCAAACCATGTGTAAACACTAGTCAGTCATGACCAAATTCCTTAGTCATGGATGGGCTGGAGTGCTGAAAGAGGTGCTATATAAATCCTTAGAATGAAATAATTTAACACACTTCATCTCTTAAGAAAATGGAACTCTGACCTCAGGAGGTTTTTTTTACAAAAGAAGTAGTAACTAACTAACTCAGAGACTGCATTTTTTAGTTTTTCTATTATATCATAAACAGCAAGTACACTAGTACAGTGAGTCTGAGCAAAGATCTCTGAAACTTTGCCATTTAGTGCAAATCAGCAACTTAACAGAAACATATAAGAAACATAAATTGCCACTGCCTATCAATTATGTCATATTTAATAAAGGCAACACCAATTACACGCACAGAACTACAGATATTATAGCTTCTTTGCACAAATATAATACTTTACAACTGATAATACTTTACAACTGTGTTGACATATGTTAATTTCTCTTGGCAATGCCAAAACTGAAAAACCTAACTACATGACTGCAAGAAAAACCATTAAGTCCACTTTAAACACTCTATTTCTCAAGTTAACAGGTTCCATTATCATTGTCAATCAGAGCAAATCAGGTCTGAGGACGCACTTGTCCTTCTTCTTTTTAATTCACAATATCAAATCACAAGGCGACAAAGTTATGTCATAAACATACGACGAGGTATTAAACTGGCACCACTTTTCTAGCCTAACATCGTCAGATTTAGTTCCGTCACTCAAATTGACATTGAGCTCATGCACCACTCTGGTTGAAATAAGCAATCCATCTACAACACTCTTCTACGAAAATTTCCGCCATATCATTCCTAGAAGTGCATCTTCACCGCCCTCCCTCCTCTGATGTTCCTGGAAATGAAACACCTAACTCTTAAAACTTTGTATTGGGCTGAAAGCTTGATCTTTCAATGCCAGACTATCGAGTATTGGTCCGAGTGCAGATTACATTATTGAAGTCCGATAAATAAGAAAATTCTAGTCACTTTAACAACTTCTCTTAAAAAACAGCAATCTGGGCGCGATGCAAATAAATAGTTTTTAACCCAAACGTCACCGCGGTAAACATCTAATTTGCATTCATAAATCAATCGCGGAATATCCTAACTATTCATGAAAACATCTGAGAAACCTACCTTAGCCATATTGTGATATTGTTCGGAGTAATTCCAAAACAAATTTATTCAGCCATGACAGCCTGCATGGCCTGTGTTTTCTCTGGATCAAAATCATCGATACATGTCCAGATAATTGTTATAGCGCCAATATAAAATGGAAATAGCTAAGTCGTAGGATTCAAAAGAAATATTAAAATACAAAAATCTTTAAGGATTTTGTCAAAATGTAGTGATCGTGCAAATTTTGCGTACGATAAGAAATTGTGTGCAATCATTATCAGATGAAAAGAACGGAAGATACAGCAAGAGCATCTAAGCATAATCGTAATCGTTATGCATGGCAATCATTATTCTCGAGATTTCTAGAAAGACGAAGTTGCGGGAACCAGCTAATTCACATGCGCGTTTTCAAAAATACAGACGGGAGCGAAATCAGTTCCAAGTCAAGATTCGAAGGTCTAA
The DNA here is from genome assembly GCA_945859605.1 of Lumbricus rubellus. NCBI lineage: Eukaryota > Metazoa > Annelida > Clitellata > Crassiclitellata > Lumbricidae > Lumbricus > Lumbricus rubellus. Next base: position 36,215,230 of record OX243813.1, read on the forward strand.
ACCAGTGGTGGCCAACCTTTTATACATAGTGTGCCACAAAATATCAAGCGTGAGGTCCGCGTGCCACCACATCACATACACGTATAATAAACTAAAGGCAGTGTGACCTGTTCCAATTTGAAACATGCACTTACATAACCTGAACCTTTGTAAAACTTGGCAAAGTCTTTACGTCAGAATAAGTTATTCTTATAAGCCTTAACTCGTATAAATGGCCTTCGCTTTCAATTCATCACTTTTTCTGACAAAACTAGCCTTCTGTTCTGCCTAAAAGTTTCTTTCTCTGACTGGTAAAATTAGTCCTGATAGCTGACCCAGGTTGTCATTTCTTATTAAAGTTCGCATGTACATGTAACTTACTGAAGTGCAAGTTCAGCATTAATTATTTACATACCACAACTGTTACATTACACAGCAGTCAAACATGCAGATTTGGACGACTTTTCAAAAGTAATAAATAATAGGTCTACTTTTCGTGTAAAAATTCTTCCCAAGTAAAACCAAACTCCTGCAAAACAATGCTATCTTCATACTTATTTTGAAGAACTACATGTAGCTGTCTTGTTGCAACTTGCATGCAGCAAGGCTAAAAACATACTGGTACCCAATACACAAAAATCGTTTGAGAAGATCAGGCAGTTTGATCCTGCAACCCTACATTGGGGTTAAACTCAATTTCTTATCTCTGAATGGCACAACTATGCTGTGGAGAACGTGGACTTTGACTGTTCCCCAACTGATGAGGCTGGCCAGCCTGACCGACAGATGCCCACGTGACTGCCAGCCCTAGGAGGTCTGGATAATGTGCCAGCCTCAGTCCACTTTGTGCTCCTTTGCTGTGTCCGTCTGCAGCCGTCATGCTAATTAGGCTTGCCCTGGTCACAGCAGCTGCGAAGATACAGACGCGCCTAAGATTAGCTTAAGAGATAACATTATATTTTTCGAAAAATGCCATGGTCCGGCGTGCCACTCATCATAGGCCGGCGTGCCACAAGTGGCACGCGTGCCGCAGGTTGGCCACCACTGGTCTAAACCGTGCAGATCGAGACAGGCGACCAAGGTGGCTATCTTTAGTGTAATAGTGTTGAAACCAACGACCTGCTTGAAACGGTGTCTAGGCAGAGGATGAAGCAGGATAGAATCTGAGGTTTATTTGTTTTGAGTGAAATACCTGTGAGGATACCACTTCAACAAGATGCAAAGTTATAATTTGTTCGCGAGAAGGATCAGGTAGTTGTTGTAACGCTGGCGATAATTTTACAGAAAAACGGAACTGCTATGGATATGGAAAGATCTGCAACTTTTGGTGACGAGATGACAGAAGGGTGCAGTGTTAGGGTGGAAGAGATAAGAGTTACGTGAGAGGCTTTAAGAATGGGAATGGGTGGCAGCGGTAGGACTGGTGGTTATTGAAGTGCTGTAGATGAATATGATTTATATTCTATTCGTTCTCATATTTTGAAACAGTGGACTGATAAATTAGGACAGGTGTTGTGGTCGTGTTCAAGACCTTGAGGTTTTCGTGACAGCATGTGCATGGACATTCTGAACAGATAGTTATAGTGGGTTTCTAGGTGATGCCTATGTTAGGCAAAAGAAAATGCAGTAGACGCTGTTCATGTAAGTTATCTAAGTTGCGTCTGTGTCAGCTTATTGAGGTTTAGCTATTAGCATACGAGTAGGCCCCATCGATCGTTTCATCAAGTAGTATAATACAGCATGGTGTAGTGAATTTGAGGTATTAAATGTTGTAGATTTAGAACTGAACATGAAATAAAAGTTATAATTTTGTGTAAGTTTTATTAAAAGTATTTAATAGCAAATATACATGACTTACTCAGTGGCGGCACTACAATAGGTTGCGGTAGCTCATTTGACCTGCCTATTTTATTCTTGACCTGCCTAATGAACCGCCTGTACTTCTAAAAGTAGTACAACAAAAATAGATCTCTTTTATCAATAACAAACATTTATTAAAGACAAAGCATTTCTTTCTTTGAAAACGACAATTACAGCATGCAATTTTCTTGCCATAATTAAATTTATCATTACCGTATTAAGATAATTTATTATACAGTTTATTATCATCAGTGAATTGTAAAATATGGAACAGAAGCTTAAACTGAAAAAGACCCAATGACAATAAACAGTAGTCACAAACTCGGAATTTCTACAGCGCCCACAAAACAGTGTCTTATCAACTAAAAGAAACTGTTTGATGTTCTGTGAAACACACAACAGTGTCGCATTACAAGAAAGTCTTAAAACAGTAATGACAAAATGTACATAATTTAAGTTTGTACAGAGAAATCTGCATACAAGAAATAATCGACACTAAAATCCTCCAACTTTTAAACATGTGACAGGAAACACCTGAAATCAGAGTTGTTAACACGTTGACTGCTTATTTGCTGTGTTAAATGACTCAATGGGGACGTGTATACACGTCCCTCGCGTCCAACGTGTTAATAGAGCAGTTTGATAATAAAGCAATAAAATTCAACTACAGCCTTGAAATGCAAACCTACTCTATCATATGTTACATCTACATAATTCTGTGAGGACTTCAAAAGGCATGAAACACCATTAAAACAGGCAGTGATCTCGCTCAAACATTTCATTGAAAAATCAGTAGAGTTTCTTTGGGAAAACCAGTGCTTATATTTATAGCAATACAATCATTCATTCGTTCATTACAAGAACATATCCTAGAGTGCAGTGTTGTCCAACGTGCCACCCGCCTAACAATTGTGAAAAGGAAAAAAACAAAACAAAATCACAGACCTAGGTCTACTTGCACCGAAAAATTAGTTAATTTGTTATCTGACAATGTGAGCACAAAATTCAGTTTCCAAGATGCATTCATTATGATTATACCATAGTAAATTTGAATAACAGTCAATCATTCTCAACTAATTCTAATTACTGCTTTTGAGCTTATTGTTACAGTTCTCGGCTTCAAGAATTATTGCTTCTGAGGCCCGCACTCTGCAGTGTCAAATATGTTGGACCAGTGTCTCGTCAAGGTGAGTACTCAGAGGTGCTCCTAACCCCAGCGCTGCTAAATAAAACTGTCTTTAAGAGGATCTCGAGGAGAATGCACGAGTTCCATAACGGGAGCGGAGCGTCAATGGAGACCATTCCAGGTCGAGGGCCTATCACTGCCTAATAGAGGTGCAAGCAAAAGCAGACTGTATTCAGCTGGATGAAGGAACAGTAAATTATGAGCACTAAGAGTACAGAGCTCTACAAAGCTCGCTAAGGTAGGCAGAAGCAAGGTCCAGTAGGCAGCACCAGACTAGAGCAGTGGTTCTATGCTCAATTCACTGCTTGAGGGGAGTCAACTGGAGAACATCATACATATAGCTGGATATGTGGCTGAATTTGGGCATGTAGCAGTTAGGCGGGCTTGGAGCAAAGGACGCGATTAAAGTACCTCAGTCGGGACTCGGGCAGCCAGTAAGTCAGCATGGAGAGAGCGTGACAAGCCAATCATAATGCACCAAGTATCAACCAGTGGTAAAAGCAGTCAAAACTGATGTCATAACAATGCAATAGTTTTGTGCATAAATAAAAACTAACATCTCGTTGCATGTTGTACAGCATGGTATTATATGTGACAGCAGTGTCACCTACAAAAATAAAATCATATAGTTCATAGAAAAAGAACATAGCGGCACCAGTGTACCACCTACCGATACTACACTAATTAGCATAACAGCTATACTTCACGACATCTTCTACTACATAACTAACAATTTCTGCAAGTGTAGTCTGTACTAATTCTTTCTTAAACAGATTCAGTGGAGATCTAATGATAATAATAATTTTCATTTATTCAACAATCCAGTTGACAGACGGTTACAGATTACAGTTATCTTAATTAAGATCAATCTTAAGAACTAACAGAACAGACGACATACAAAGTATGTCTATGCTACGAGGGTTATGAGAATTGAACTCAGCTCCACTGATCTCCATGCCAGTGCGTTATCCATTGCGCCACTGTGCATAACAGATATACTTCACAACATCTTGATTGATGACATTTTTAAGTGCATTCCAATAGGAACTATAGCATAGCTAATACGGAACACTTTTGCCTTTCATGGACAGACTGAGTCAATTGTCAAACTAAGTGAAGCCTTGAAGACTCTCACTTCCAAACCAATTCACCTTTAAGTCCAATAAGCATAGAAATGCTATCAATATTACATAGAAAGTAAATTCAAATCCATAACAGTTACAAATATATTATAACAAAATGTACCATTTGTGTATTGATTCACAAAAATGAAAAACAAATCATAAGCATAATAAACGAAAGCTAAAGAAACCCAGTGAGATCGTAGAGGGTCCTGGGTTCAAATTTTCAGAGTTGAAGCATCGATGTTTGCCTTAAATAAAGTAAATATTTAATAATACTTGCTATAAGAACAAAACAGAGTCTAGTGTCAAATTATTATTATTATTATTTATGTACCAAAACCTAGCTACAAAGAATCAGTCAGTAGTGCTTAACAAATGTCAGTGAAGAACTTGCTCACAGTAACCATCTCTGGAGAGTCTATAATCATTGTTTCTGTGTTACAGACCATGTACTCTGATTGCCAGCCAAGCCCCAAGAGTAGCAAATAAAGTGCAATACAAAGATCTATGCTGACGAGATTAACACAGGGCATCTCATTAACTGTTATAATTCTGGTGGGTTCATACATGTATGTTTCAGATGCAAGCATCTAACAATACATTGGTTATTGTTCACACACAATGCCAGTCCAAATGAATGTGGGGCGCGGTGGTGTAGTGGTGGCGTCGTTGCCCTCGAGCCGGAAGGTTCGAGGTTCGAATCCACCTGACCGCGTAAGGACCTTGGGCAAGTCCTTCACTCACAATTGCTCAGCGCTTCGGCGTGAAACTCCGATGCAGTGTCCGCTTTGCATCGGGAGCGCCTCTGAGTAGACAGAGCTTGAAGGGGCGCTATAACAAGTGCACATACAAACAAACAAACTAAATTTTTAACAGCAATTATAGTATTAAACAAATGCATAAACATGTTTCAAATGCCAAATGGAGAATTTTTTTCTCTTTGACCTGCATGTAAGTTTCTTTTATGTTCTAAGATAATCCCACAAATTTTAATCATACTTTGATTTGATTCAGCATATTGGGATTGTAATTCGTCTTAAATTAAAAATATGGCTACTTTCTAATAGATATGATTTATTTTGGTTTTAGTCCATGTTAATGAGATGACAAGAGAATTTTGAATTTTATTTTTTACATCTGCGGCTCTACTATGAAGTGTATGCAAGATATCTTTCTTATTTTCAGCAGATAATAATATTTCAAATACTGAGGAATTCTCTCAGTAAGTTTAAATAGTGGCACACTCTCCAGAAGTGTTAAACAAGTGTTCAATTTCCTTTGCTTTAATTTTAATCAGCAGAATTTCATAAATACTGCTCTTCAATTTCTTTAGCATTAATTCATTTCAGTAACACATACATATTACTCAATACATATAAACAGAGGCAAGTATCTTATTAGCAAAACCTACTTATCACTAGACGTAGCTTCTTGCACTGCCTACGAATGCAACCTGTATGTATAATATAGATATAATTTTAACACCTTCTAAAAAAAGCAAAGCCACAACAATTTAGAATATTTAGTTTCTTTACATTGGCTACGAGTAGACCTCGATTTCAACGATTTGTGACTTGTGTGCACTACGCTCATGTCTGCTCAGCTCTCCGCCACGGGCAAAGCTCTTGTTGCACAGCTGGCAGGTGTACGGACGCTCATCCTTGTGCAGTCGTCGATGATAGCGCAGACCACTGGAGTAGGCAAAGCATTTGCCGCAGATGCCACACGTGTAGCGCCTCTGACCGGTGTGTGCGCTGTTCATATGCTCCTTCATGTTGTGCTGGCGTGTGAATTCCTTGCCACAGATCTTGCAGATGTTCTCGCCAGCGTGCATCCTTCGATGGTCCGCATTCTCTCCACATCGACTGAACGTCTTTCCACAAACGTTGCACTGGTAAGGACGTTCGCCTGTGTGGAAGCGGCGGTGCTTCACCAGCTCCCCCGACGTTGCAAAACGCTTGTCGCAAATCTCGCAGAGAAATGGTCGCTCACCGGTGTGAAGACGTCTGTGCTCGATCATCGTGCGACGCCGACCAAACGACTTTCCACACAAGTCGCACATGTATGGCTTTTCTCCGGTATGACTGCGCCTGTGCTCCGTATACTCCTTGCTACGCATAAATGTCTTGCCACACAGGTCACAGAATAGGATGACACGCTGCTTTGTTCCACGACCGAATCCTTTCCGTCCTCGACCGAACTTCAACGTAGGCTTTATTTTTCCAATGCCAACCATACTCTGCTGAACTAAAGATGTTGATGGTGATTCGTCGGTGTCTTTGTCTCCATTGTCCGCATCACATTTAGATTCAACTCCTTCTACGCCAACCGATTTCAGTTCCTCTTCTCTCTTCACTCTTGATGACTGCTGCATCTTGTCATCGTGAAATATAATCGACAGCATCTTCAGTTCATCGCTGTTAACATGCGCCACTGTGTCAAGACCTGGCACAAGACCATCATGGACGGCAACGTTATCAATGTAGCACTCCTCTTCAGATTTCGTATATGACTCGCTAACCTGAAGAGTACTCGGATCATCTTCTGTGTCCAACTGATCTGGTACCATGGTAACTGCATCAATCCCTCCTCCTCCTCCCATATCCGCATCAACTGCTGGCTCTCGTTCAATTGTTTCGCTTGGCAACTGAACATCAGCGCTAGACACAGCACCTGCTGCTCCACAGGAAGCCTCTGGGTACTGTGTGTACGAATGATCCGGAATGTGGCCGGCCAGCTTCTGGGTAGCACTAGCCACTTTTGATGTCAGTTTGATCACCTCAAGTGGAATGGCAGCTGCAGGAGAAGCATCTGTATAAATCAAAATGTGAAACAGTCTCATCCTCCGATCGCTTCGACATTAATCACATGAAACACAAAGAGAAATAATTAATGTCTGGCAATCAGACATATTTTCTGATAAGTTCGACATTCATTGTCATCGTCATGAGAAGTACTTGATGTACAATGCACTGTGCTCTGATCATCATCATCGTCTTTAACCTTTATATATATATATGGCCACTGCCGTCTGCCACTCTGGCATCCTACAGCTGGCCATACAATAGAAGTGACCATCCGGTTGGCCTTCATTCAATGGCTATGCATTAAGTATGCAATTACAAATTTATTTCTACTCCATTATATGTACCTACATGCTCCTCTTCAATGTTTCATACATAAATACACAAAATAAACATGAATATACACTCATGCATACATTGTGGAAAGAAAAAAGCAAAGATCACGTAAGTATTACATAAAACATGATCAAATTGTTCAACGTTTCTGACTGCATGAAGCAAAAATAAGCAGACCAATTTCTTACCTTTATCAATAACCTCCAGGTAGATGTCATCATCAGTTATCACAAATGGCGGAAAGGATGGAATAAAACTGAAACAACAAAAAGTTTCATAAATAGTAATATAGATAACAGAGGCATCATAAATATACAACAAAAAGAAAGTAGGTGAACATTCTTTGTTACACAACTCGAAATCATTCGATAGGTGGCGACCGATCACAAGAGTTCCATGTAAGTAGGCTAGTAGTAGTGGGTTAATAATTAATCGTAAGTCTCATGATTGGGCCTCAGTCTGCTGTATGACACCTTTCAGTATACATGCTAAGTACTGACTGCATAGTCGTTTACATGTGCCTTTATCATAGCATTCATTTGAGTAGTATATAGCATCTCTTCAAGGCAACTACATTCCTTGAGCACAGCCCAAGAAGAACAGTTGCATGTACTTTATATCATATATCAGAGAGCGACCTAGGAAACAACTCAAGAAGGAGACCATGCAATACTTCTAGGCCAACCACAGAAAAGGCAAGGTTCTTGCATGATGGAAGTATGAATTAATGGGAATGAGAGCGCCCTTCATTCGCGCTGAGCAGGGCTTAAAGTGTGGCAGGACGGTCATGGACAGCGTCCTGGCACTTCTTTTAAAATCTCTATGCCGTCCTGCCACTTATTTGGCCAGCACACCTGAAAATGTAAGGGGCATCCTAGCACTTCTTTTGGAAAGGTAAGGGGCGTCCAGGCACGTATTTTTTTACACTTTTAGCACTGGCGCTGAGTGTAGGGAGTGACTAGTCCGAATATCTAAACAAAATCAACTGGCAAAGCTTTGAAATTACTGCTGGCAGGATATTGCAATTCTCTTGGGTCAGAGATTCTCTTTCACTGTTCGAGGACTGGTGATAAAAAATGGGTTTTTTTTAAAAGAAAAAATCTGACATTTAAAAAGCTTTCAAAAGTCAAGAATCATTATTGATAATGCAACGCAATCAAGCTCTGCAATCTGGCAGTTATATTAATTAAATGCAAAAATAAATAACCATCGTTCTCTAGGTAAATATCCATATTTTGACTGATCTAGAAAGTGACAATAAGTCGTCCCTTTTCCTGACCAAGGTCACGTAACTATATATAATTTAAAACTGCATCACTTTTCTATATTTTACTGAATTTTACAACACAGGAATGACAGATCTACAAATAATTTCTAAAGATGCTCAAGCCTTTGATACTAAACATGTATTAAAGTGCCTAACTTCTTACCCAAAATGTGCATGCCAAGGGGAGACATTTTCACACTAAATTTATTCTGTGCAGAACTGGCAGATAGATTGATATTCACTCAAAATGGACTCGATCACAAGGACCAATATTAACTCAACTTTTGACATAGATCTGTCTTATTTAACCCTTTAATGCCGGAGGGTATAGGATTTCCCATACATTTTACTACACTCTCGGCATCAAAGGGTTAATAAAACGCACAATTTTCACGAGATGACTTCTAATTAAACCGACTGAAATCAACGCTTTTCTAAAAGCCTTCGGCTTAAGTTTACAAGCAATTTTGATCTGAACTATAGCTTATGCATTTATCAGATGGTCAGATGAAGCAATGGAGCTATAGGAGTAAATAACGAATACAATCAGATCAATACCTCAGATCAGCATATGATACTAATACAGCCAGGAAAAGTCCAAGCTTTGTGGGATCAAGACCAAGTTTCTGTCCAGTTAAAAGAAACTTGTTGATGTCGTCCAGCTCATAGATTCCAAGCACTGACACAGTACCAGTATAGACAAACTGCATCACGGCCTCAACAGTTATAAAACTGCAATCAGACAAATTGAGCCTGAAAAAACAAGCACATTTATTATAGAGATTAATTCTTATTATTACCATATTCTGTTGTTAGTAATAAATCAGAGAACTGTTACCTTACAAGCATTTACTTTAAGTCACATGAGCAGGCATGTAATAGAGACATTCTAGCCTTCAACCCAGTGTCCTAGCATAAATATCTGAAACAGACCCTACTTAGCAGTGCATGTTTAGATATGTCTAACAAGGACCAACTAAATGAGAAAATGCTTTCAACAAGAATCTTTACATTAAAGCTTAACTTCATTAAAAATAAAGTACAGATATAGAGTTGGATAAATACAGAATATACTTACTTGCTTACTTATTTCCTGTTGTTCCCTACAAAAGAGGTCCATTACCTGAACAGTGAGTTGCGCTTTGCTCCTCCAAAATGCTCAAAAGCCACACGAAGTTTCGAGCTAACAGCAGCCAGCATGATGCTGTGTGCATAGACTTCCTGTAATCCTTCTGCCACAATAACGAGATCACAGAGGAGCTTACTCTTGCTGCAGCTGTACAACGTTGAGCCTATTTCTTTCAGATACTCAAACTGCTCACCCATTCTCCTGTCAACAGACAAATATTTCAGCTACATATGAAAACAAACAAAACGCAGTAAAACATTTATAATAATTTAGTCAGTGAGACCGCAGACTGTTCAGAGGTCTATATATACAGAAAGAGTTAGGCAAATGTTTTATTATATCATTTAATCCTTTCATAAAGAAAAATATTATTACCACTGTAGTAGCTTTTAGTGACTGCTTGTCTTTAAATAGTTCAAAAGACCTGCTCCATAGATTCAGAGTTTGTATTATTGACAGCTGCTGACATCCATCTTACGCACATCAGCGGGCTTAAAATTCCAGCAATACACCATGCAACCATGACCACACAACCATTGCCTACCTGTTGCTGATAATTTAGACCAAAAGACGTCTATAGTTAAAATGCTGCATTCATATTGACAGTTGATTGGCATTAAGATGTCCAATCAGCAGATTGCAGATATGCAATTTGCTCAACAAATTGCATATATACTAACTTATTTATTTATGAGAACCTGCATCATTCATACTGCAAGGCTGGTAATAAATATCCATATACACTGTTATACAGTTATACAATATACATGCTTCTGTGGTCAGCATTCGTTCACACAGAGCATCTAAAATATATAGCGCTCATATCTCCAAGACCATACTCAGAGGCACTCTCAGAAGCCCTGCCTTGGCAGGAGAAATCCGTTTCAACAGTTTTGCGATTGCAATTGAAAATTTACAAAGAGAAACTCCAGTGTTAATAACTGACAAAGAGAAAGTTTTCAGGCACTTGCAGAAATGAGGCAGGTCCTAAGAGAGATGATTCAGGTTGAACCTGTAGGCTTTCCTCAGTTTACCTAGTTAGTGAATGTAACTTACATGCCACCCTGGACAGTTCTCTCACTTTCGCTTTTTACCTAATTCCCAACTTTACACGCTCCTCATATTTTCAACTCCGGCGCATCAAGGCCATTCACAACTGTGTCTCTTCTTCTACTTTGAAGTCTATCATTCATGCATTTGTCTATTCTAGAATTGGCTAAGTACTGCAAATCTTTTCTTATAGACCATCCTAAGCTCACCTTGCCTTAATACAGCACCGGACCAAAACATGAATTGGTAAGGGAGCCAGAGAAGTACAACCGACATGCACTCAGAGACTCAACCGAACTTGGAAATGTAACCTATGAAGAGGGCAGTGTTGAGTAGGAGCCTATCTGACAAGTTGGAAGTCCAGCGTATATGGCGTATGTTTGCATTCAGCTCAAAGTCCTCGTTTTGGCCGTCAAGTCTAAACTGGGTTTTAAAAGCTCCTACATATCTCGGAGATCTAATTCGATTTCCTCATTCTTCAACTTCTCTACAGCCTCTCCGCTCAACAAAATGGAATGATCTCTATGTCCTGTGATCAAGGATCACCTTGGTCTAAACTAGGGGCAGCGGCGGTAGAGTAATGGATAACACGCTGGCATAGAGAGCAAGAGGTTCAGCCCCCCGTTGGGCGGACATGCTTTGTAGGCTGCTAATAGCACCGTGTATTGCAAGCTGTCTGTTCAGTTTGATGCTTATTCAGATTACTTGCAAAACTTGTGCATATAAAGCGCAGTGCGTTTGCAGGCACTCGATTAAAGAAAAAATTATTATTATTATTATTAGATCATTTGTCACCGCCTGCCCTCTGGAATGCCTTCCACTTCTCTTCGTGTATTTTCATTCTTTCTAGATCTGTTCCTATATCTTTCTCTCCTCAAAAACTATTTCTTCTCTCGGGTACTCGTACTGGAACCACTACTGAATGGTCACTGGGAAGATTGCATCTGCTCGGTAGCCGATATGCAGCGATTATACAAATATGGCCATTCCAGATTGGGGCAGAACAGAACACTGACATACAGCCTAATATAGGTCACGCTTCATGAGGGTCGCCAAGGGTCAGGGTCCAGCGTGGTTAGAGTCGGTTAGGGTCAGAGTTAGTGTCGTTATTAGAAAACATATGTGCAACATAACCAGAAAATATATCCTCACATTTTTACTTTGTTGTTTCTCTTTAAAAGTAATATTTTCTAGTCGAACGTGGACCCTACTCATTTGCTTACTTTTGCAGAAATATTAGGCTATAGGTCAGAGCGCTCTACATTAGCATACGGTCGGTACTCGCTGCATATCGGCAACTGAGCCGATATACTTTCACCCACTGCTGTGTGCGTGGCACGATATAAATTTCAAATTACATTACACAAGGCGGACAATATCCTGAAGAGTAGTACATTCCAAATTTTATTTTAAAATACTATTTTATTTACGCAAATAATATTATTTTCGGTAAACATGCAGACTGGCTGCCCGTACTCCAAACACTATGGCTGCCAATGATTGCAATAAAATTAGAGCGCGACCTAACGACGACATCGCAACATGCATCCCAACATGCAAAGCGTGAGGGTCGGTTAGGGCTCAGGTTAGGCGTCGTGATGGTCGGTTAGGGTTAGTGCAGTCATTCTGCTGAAATTGAAGCCGAATTGATGAACAATGTCGTCGTTAGGTCGCGCTCTAATTTTATTGCAATCGTTGGCAGCCATATTGTTTGGAGTACGGGCAGCCAGTCTGCATGTTTACCTTATTTTCAATTACAAAATCGATTTCCGCGATCCTGTCAAATTTCAATTTGAAGGATTGGAATTTCGGAGATTATTTACTCATCGCAGCCCAAAATGCTGTTAATCAGCAGACCTGCGCGGCGCAATTGCAGAAGACGGGACCGCTAGTTTAGCGGTTAGGGTCAGGGTAAGCGTCGTGATGGTCGGTTAGGATCAGATTAAGCATCGTGAGGGTCGGTTAGGGTAAAATTCTATAACGACGCGGTAGCAATTCTATAACGACGCGGTAGCAAGTAAACATCATGTCGGCAAAAGATCCGCGCATAATAGAGCCCATAAATCCAACTTCTAGTTTGCCGAGAATTCTTTTAATCGATCCAGCTTCTGTTTAGGCAAGAATTTGTTCGATAAATTTCGCTTCTATGTCGTCCGCAAATATTTTTATTCAATTTGTCATTAAAAATTATTGTTCATCAATCCAGCTTCAATTTCAGCAGAATGACTGCACTAACCCTAAAACTAACCCTAACCGACCCTCACGTCGCCTAACCTGAGCCCTAACCGACCCTTACGCGTAAAATCCATGATGTTTACTTGCTACCGCGTCGTTATAGAATTGCTACCGCGTCGTTATAGAATTTAACCTCGGTTAGGGTCAAGTTAAGCGTCGTAAGTGTCGGATAGGGTTCGTGTCGTCATTAGATACTACTATACTAAAACCGCTAAAAACTGCGGTACCGTGTTCTGCAATTACGCCACATGGGCCACAGAAGTCGCTCAAATATTCAGTAAAGGTCTGTGCACTGCACTGTGAGCAGTTAACGAATGGCCAGACTGTCACTTGTGGCGAAACCTACCAAGTGCGCTCTCGTTTTCCTCTTCTGCATTTTATCTGATTCAAATCTTATGCACGAATTCTAGAATGGTGACTGTATTGAAAACTGTTTAAATTAAAAATACTCTTCTCTACCGAACACCTACCGATAGCGATAGGTCGTCGTTTAAATGAACAGCGTTTGTGTTGATCGTACGACTTCTTGCTCCTCTCTCCAAATCAACATCATCACCGATCAATATGGCCGCCGCCCACAGATTCCATACACGCCAATGTATGCCACAACACGCGTTATTCATTTGGCGCTATCTTAAATCCGTAAACAATATCTCTTTAGGTAATCATTGTAATTATTATGAACGAAACCTTTAGCAAAAGTCAGGCTTGGCCAGGTGCGCAATAAGGATGGAGAAAACAACAGAATAAGAAACAATAAGTGTTCGTAATCGTAATATCCAACTTTCTAAAGTGCCACTTGAGAGCCAAGCACGGGGCACCAGATTATTCACGAGCGCTTCGTCTGCGTTGAGACAAAAGGGTTGAAACTTGTTCGTAAGAGTAGTCCATGGTGGTACGGGTCGAAGTGATGTAACCAAAGACCTTCATGTACGTATGAAGTCCATCGGGGGATGATTTAAAGACCATACCCTTGAGAAGTTTAAAGAATTCAAAAAGTTTTTGAGCTGGTCTGAAATTCACATATTTCATTCATTATGTAAATAAATTAATAATTACGGCATTCAAGATGAACCATTCCCTGAGAACCAATAGTTTTAAGCCTAGGGAGGGCTGTAACAGTAAACTCAAAAGCTGCGGCTACAATATCTTGATATAATTAACTGTATTGAAGTTTATTATGGAATTATTATAATGTAGGCATATTATCATCATTTTTGACTTTTCATATAGCATACCTTCAAGGCAATCTACTCAGAAGCACTCCCAGTTAAACAACGGCTAAATAAGGCAGTTTTTAGCTTAAGCGCAAGAGGAACATAGTAGTGTGACCTCTAGGCACAAGGCGGAGTGCAACAGGAAGCCCGTTCGAGGTTCCAGGACCAGCCTGAGAAAGAGCGCAGCTGCATTTCAAGGAGTAATAATGATGAATAATAGAATGTGTGTGTACACATGTCATGTGTGGCATGTTTTATAATAGTATAGCACCAAAGAGTTTTAAAGTGGCATTTATCCCTGCCATGTACTCAGTTAATTTTTTTCAGTTTGTTGCCCAACCACAGTTTTCATGGTTCAGCTCCACATAATGACTGAACCGGATTTCCTTCTTCCTGCTCTAGATATACTCTAATAAATATTAGTCGACGACGTCATAGTCTTCAGTCTAAACTTGTGTAAGTAAAGTCATTTTGAACAAATTAAGTGAACTAAAAAAGACAACTCAGTTTCTCAAAAATATCGTTTTCTATTCATTTGCTTTCAAATTATAGTCACAACAATTGCCCGATAGTATAAAAAAAACTAAACATGTCAACTTTCCTAATCAAGTTTCAAACAAATGTTTCAAAAAGTCATTACACCACAGTATCAGTAAATTATTAAAGCAAATATAAATTATTGCTAAATGAAGGAGAGATACTATGATTAGCATTAATAATAAATTAATTATTAATTAATAAGTATGACAATAATCATAATCAAATTCTGAGACGGTTGTAACACATAATTTCAGAACTGTGGATTTTGTGGAAGCTATCAAATGAAAATTTTACAGAATAAAACAAGAATAATGTAAACATGCGCTAAGGAACAACAGATGCATTGTAACATCTATGTTGTGCTTCTGCAAAGTCATTTTGATCAGGGGTTATTCTAAGAAATTTTTAGAACTGCACAAAACGAACTTTTTAGTCGTCCGGACCATATGTTTGATCGTCGAAATCCCGTGAAAATATTACCATTTTGAAAATTTCCCGGCCCCCCAAAAAACTGATGACCTTTTTTAGTCCTTCGTTCACTATAACACTATGAGTTACTGCACAAAATCTTATTTTCAACTGCACAAATTTCTTTTCCAACTACACACTTTGTGTCCAGCTGCATGTTAAAGTAACCCCTGATTTTGATGCATACTGTGCCAGCGCACTCACATATGCCTATTGTCTTTTTTTTTTACATTTCTACCCAGAGTTACACACCATTTAATAAATTAATGATTCTTCACTTGAAAAAAGAAACCAAAATCTGAGATAAGGATAACAACAAAAGAGTGCAGACAAATACAACAATCATTATTCATCTTGTTTATTCCTTAAACTGCTCTCGAATCAAAGAGCACTGGTGGCATTGCAACAGTTTTCAAAGTTGAATTGTTATAGGTATTTACAAAACATATCCTCACAATAACATTATTAACAGCTCAGGCAAAATAGCATGCTGAAGCATTGACATGTCTGCATTTCCAAAAGGGCATTGCAAAAATTAGCATGTAAAAGTAGTCAGAGCTTTTCTAAAGTTATAATGCCCTAAGACAACAAATATCAGCAACTATGCTTCATATTAAAAATTACAAACTAAACCAACCATGACAGTTTCAACTACTTTAATTAATCAACAGTAGCAGGCTTAACCAGCTAATAAGTTTAAAAGCTAAGGCAGAGCACACAAAAAATGTAAAAAAATGCTAACAAGTTGCAAAATTGTGGAGGGGATTCGCCTGAGGTAGAGAATCTGCAAAGATGTCATGATGAGAAAACAATAACACTGTTTCAACTAAACATCTGCAAACACTGAATGAACCATTGATCAAACTTCTTTGCTTACGAACATCCAGGAAGTGCTGCCAATGGTCCATCCCACGATGTATGCTTCATCATGCA
The DNA here is from genome assembly GCA_945859605.1 of Lumbricus rubellus. NCBI lineage: Eukaryota > Metazoa > Annelida > Clitellata > Crassiclitellata > Lumbricidae > Lumbricus > Lumbricus rubellus. The sequence goes on from OX243813.1 coordinate 36,231,358, forward strand.
GTGGTATATATGTTGACTAAAATTTCAGACGAACATCACCGATCATCATGGCTTTCTTAACACGCAGTTCTACAGAAAATGGGAAGTTGTAAATGAATTCGAGCAGTAGTAAAAGCAATTCTGCGCAGTGAAAAGAAGGTCTTTTTAAAGAAATTTTTAGAACTGCACAACCAGCAATTTTTGTCTAGTGTGGCTTTGTTGTCTAAAATTTATGACAACTTTTTTTTAGCCGTTTCTGAAAATGTTTCTAAAAAAATGTCGTAAGTCGGCGGCGAAAAATCTGAATGACCTTAATCATTTGGCATAAATTTTAAGTTATCCACTTGAAATTGTTTAATTTCACCTTCCTGCATATTTTTCACTGCATAGGTTTTTCGTTCTGTTCTTCCGTGGTAAAATTACCTTTTCTAATGCACTTCAGTGATCATTCAAATCAGATGTTAGTCAAACATTATCTAAACCAGCATGAAATACAAGGAAATTATTCTGCTATACAAAAGAAATTATTCATATTTTCTACACTAAATGAAGAGAATCCTACCAATGTCCTATTATTTAACTTTGTCCCCTGCAAATTTAAACAATCTTCTCTTATTCTGCATAGCCAATCATCTGGTTAAACTAAAAACAGAACCATAAAACTATCAAATCATATTTGTGACATAGTCACAGAACACACAAAAAGTAAGAAAAGTTAATTCGCAAAAAAGAATGCAAGCAAATCGGTTTAAAATTAATTATATTAATTTATATCAAACTGCATGTCCTTGGGCAAAGTTTGCAACAAAGAATTTAATTTTAATTTTATTATAATGATCTGCACTAATTAATTGCAGCCACAATTAATATAACAAGACCCCTTGGTACCAAAATTTCAGGTTGCATGCAACATGCAAAGATTCTTTTTAACAAGTTTTAAATAGATATTTTATTGGTGCCATCATCAATAGATAATAACTTGCAATTCTCAAAAGTAATCATGAAGAAATCTACATTTTACAGAATTGTGATTGTGTAACATTTATGACAGACACAATCAGTTTTTGCCAAATGTTTCAGCATTCTCAGTCAAATTCAATTCAGTATCAGGTTTAACGTTTCCATTGTTTCTGGTCCAGGTTTCTCAGACATATCACAACAAGCTATTTTTTCATTTTTAAGCTAATTATTACTCTACTGTCAGTTTTGGTACAGAAAATATCTTTGGACCATCCATAAATGACATCACGTAATTTAGGACAATTTTCTACCCTCACTATCCCTCCTCATTACACGTAGTCACAAACGTCATACCCCTCAAATATGACACCACAAAGCTCTGCAACACAGCCCCCCCCCAAAAAAACTGATATTCAGAAGGCTATATGCAAATTTTATTATAATTATCAAATAAAGTAATTATAACTATAAAAATACTTGAAAGTACGTAGCAGAGCAAAGAAAAATGGAGAGTATAATTATTACAATCATTATGTGTTCCACAAAATGAAAAGTTCTGATAGAATCATTACCATTATTAAAAAATTTAATAACAACAACTCGAAACAATTCAAACTAGCAAGTCTAGCGTACGATCATCATTGCTACTTATATATTAAACCTTAATTTTCAGCATTTCTAGAGAGAAAAACAATACATTATTTACCTGCTAACTTCTAAAGCTCCTCTGGGGTATTACCTACAGACGGTTTATGTTTACTTGCAAGTGACATCATTGATGTGGTTTAAAAGAAGATTAAAATTTAAGTGTCTAGAAAAGCACATTACTTTTGTAAATTTAAGTAAACTTTTAAAATAAAGTTATGCAATTTGATGTTTGATGAGATAGTCTGATATCACATTTCACCCTCCCTTTCATCACAAATGGTCACAGATGTGTGACCCCTCCCCCTAGGTGCATGATGTCATTTACGAATGGTCCCTGGTGACCAAGTTAAACAGAAACTAAAATTATACAATGATAAACACTTTTGAGCAAAATTGACCAATCAAAAGTACTTGTGGTACACACCCATAAGTACTTTCAAACTAGACCTAAGACATCTGAGAAATAAATGAAATGGTTTCTCGTTTTACCAGGCATGATTAAGCACTTTGTTTCACTTTGTAAAATTGAACACTCTGCAAAAGCATGTACTGGTCATGCAACTACTAAGCATCCTACTCAGAAGTACTACGAGTTGCTCAATATATTTGAGTTCCACCATCATCAAAGACGAGTCATCAAACTAGCATGCTGCGTAAATCCTCTTTCAGTAATAAAACTCTTCTTTCCAGATGGTTTGAACAGTGAAAATCAAGTTAGCCATCCTAAATCCTAAAGTGGAGCAATCCAAAACCACTAACACAATACCAATAAAAACATAAAATACACAGGGCATAACATTGAGCCATGAGATAGATATACAAAGTGCCAAGTGCCATTACACTTATGAAAACAAAAGTACGATTCTGCATAATGAGACAACGGATATGAGACCAAACAATGGCTGTTGATCACAATTCTGTGACGACAACAGTTTTACTGCAGTGATAATCATGATATCATAATTTATTGACATTTGATGCCAGACTTGCATCCCACATTCACACGTGGTTCTACTCTAATTCATCCTGTCATACAACTTGTTGCTTGCTGTCTCAGACCATCTTCAAAAATAGTTGTGTATTTCTTTTGTTTTTCATTTGCCTCACACTTAGACATTTAACGACGAAGGGCAATGCCAGATAATAGAACATGCACAAAGAACATTCACGTTGGACAGGTCAAAAATAAATATCAAAGTCTATGAAATTCAGGGCAAACATAAGCCAAGCATAAAGCATAAGTGCAAAAACATTACTAATTTTCAGTACCATTAATATGCAATCTGATGCAAATCTCATATAGGGTTCCTTTAAGAAGCTTTCAAATTTAGATAACTAGTCTCATTTTACAAGTTAAATGCTTGTGCACATTTTGAGACAATAGTTTTGCTTATAGAAAGACACTCTGAGAATCAGATGAATCAAGAAAAAAAGGAATGACATACACACTTAATCAGCATCCTAAAATATAACAGTTTAAACTTGTCATAACGAAGAACAATATAATCTGCATGTTCATTGTTCACATTACGCTAGAGTCTGAGTTCCAAGACCACCACAAGAATTTCATAGTTCCACCAACATAATAAGCTTACTCTTGTCACTGAACAGTTTTTTCCATGGGATATGCCATTTGGAGTCAGGACACAAGTAAACAAGCAAGTGAAAACTTCTTTTGCTCGCAAGGGCAAGAGTATAGCTATTATTGTCATAAAATTAGTGTAATGTAGCCAAAGTACAAAAAATATCTGTTCTATAAAATGTTTAAATACAGAATTCAAGGCATTAAAACAATTGAAGGACAACATATGTGAGCACAACTGCTTCACTGACAAAAAAACACAAACGCAAGTAAACAACTGAAATTTGCAACATCTTAAAGCACACCTAAGCATACCTTACATGCTGAAAATGTACTAAAATATTAATCAAAAGATCACTTAAATCAAGGCACATTTTGTGTATTTTGTAAACAATAAGGCAGCATTACGCCACATCTTGCCGCATGCACTTCATAAATATATTCAACCAGACAAATAAGTGTTTTTAAACTTTGTGAAAATGCTCCACAAAATATACACCACTTTTGGTTAACTTTGTCAAGCTATTGCATACAATAAAATGCCTTGGTACTTATATTATTATCATAGTATCCACTCAATGTAGATGAGATCCGAGACAATGGAGCGCCTTACTTACTTACTATAGATACCCATGCTGCCAGTATGAAAGATATATAAGCTCTTTGAAGTGTACACACTTGTAGAAAAATCACAATCGATAAGTTCAATGAAACAAAAGAAGTTCTGCAATGGTCACAATGGTCAAGTGACGCAATGAATGACCAACATCAAATCAGACACAGAATATGAATTCTGGTTGGTGGTGGTCAGAGGGCAAACAAAGGTTTTGTCACAAAGGAGAAGCAATTTGGGTCGTGCATTAAGACACAGGGAGCATCAGAGACGCAGAATGCTGTCTCTGTAAAACTGTAATATAAGAGAGCTACAAGAAGGCAGCATTTTTAATGTAACAATTTAGGATGAAAACGTGCAGAACATGATTCAAGGTTAGATATAATTGCAAATGACAGTACTATTAATTAATAAGAGAAGGTTTCTAATACAGAGTGAAATATAAAATGTGCAAAAGACAAGGTTTCTATCACAAAACTGGATCCGTTAGTGTTTGCCCCAACAGTTAGATTAAAAAATTGCGTCTGACAGAACAACCTTCACACTAGAAAACACCAAATTCTGATCAATATCCCAATCAGTTAAATAATAATAATATTACTCATTATGCTGCATCCAAGTTCATTAAATTATGTACAGACTTTGAAATAATTTATTTGGCTTCACAAATTTACTTGCTTTGGTTTGAACAACGCAACCTTAGGTATAACCCGCATATTCAGATTCTCGCATTTCCTTGAGACGTGTAGCGACACAGTTAACAGCTTCAACGATGTTGTTCAGCACTGGCACCCCGTCTCGATTCGCAAGATCGGCCAGGTATGTTCGAGCACGATTATAATCATCAACAGCATTTTCTGTTAGCTGAAATCGAAACAAACAGCGCATCTATGTACATTGTATAATATTTATATTGTATTATAATTGCATATGAATAACATTATATATTATATATAAAAATTATAATACATGCATATATCTATAACAATCAGACAATGTATCATAGATAAGCCCTACAAAAAAGATCATTATTGATTAATTAACTTATGACTCAAAATGACTTAAAAGAGATTACTGATATTATCATAACTGTCTTCCTATTACAACATTTGAACTGCTATGGCAAACAATAAAGCATATAGTGATTGATTGATTGTGAAAATTTAAAAACATTTCATAACAGTCATTTTCTTAGACTGGACTTGTCTCAAGACACACCAGTTGTTTCTATCTTCATACATGATTTAACCGTGCCATCTGCAAATGAGTTTTCTCAAGTCATGCGAGTTATCGCAACAAATAGTCAATCAAAACAGCAAATGACTGGAAACAAGTCAAACCCACGTATGACATAATAGCGTCTATGTCCACTATCAGAACTCTTTCTATTCCCTTTGTATTATTACCACCACTGTGACAATTTCAAATACGATTAAAACAATTATTATTCAATGGTCGAAAACTAAGCATGTATACTTACTGACTCATTATCTATATTAATGCCATACTTCATATCTTGTATGCAGAGAACTATATTGCATCCCTGACCAATGAAGAACCCCGCCTGAAAGACAGACAAATAGAACATCATCACCAGTATAATTATAATCATTGCTAAAGTCTGAATGAGGCAGAATGTGGCAGGAAAAACTGACTACCAGAAATGATGCCCAACAAAACATATGCTCAACTAAATATCAAATAAAAGTTCAACATATGAATGTTTTCATGTTAACCTAATTGGTCAAATAATTCACATACTCTAAGACTTGCCAACTGATAATTATTTCCAAAAGTAACTGGGCCTCATTACTGCTGAGATTACATTCGAAAGATTTCTCTAGTTCTATAAAAATTCTACACCACTCAGTGATAGGTAATTCAAAAACATTGGCACAGAGTTAAACTTTGGTCTCTAATATTCTAATAATGTCTCTTCCACACATCATCAAGTAAACAGATGTCTCACTCTCAGTCTCTAAAGCCAGATATATACAAGCGCATCTACAATAGAAATCAAATGGTATGCTGCAGGGATTTTTCACACTGGGGCAATAATAGGTGTGGCTTTCCTATAGCTTAATCTCACAACTCACAGCAGTCTAAAAAACACAGTAATAGTCAAAACCGATGGTTAAATAACACACCAAAAGTCACATGCAGGTGATGGTGGCAGTTAATGTTTAACAACACTGTGTCAAAATAAAGCTGATGAGCAACATCCCTCCCATTTATCCAGGCTTCGGATAAAGGAGGAAAATGGCAGTAGCAAAAATTTATAGAGATGAAAAAGCTGTTCAGCCACAATTAGCAATATACAATGTTCATACAAGTATGATTCTACTAAACTGTATATTTGTCACAGAGCACCGTATATCGCAAAAATACCTCAATCATGCTTGTCATGGCTCGTGTATCCTCAGTAATAACAAAAAGAAGTAGCTGGCAGCCATCTTTGATGGCAGCCTCAAGTGGTATGCAGTATGTGTTCCAGCACTCCAACTGCGGATTATAGTATGAAATCCCGTGCTTCCTGTTAACACAATCACTCTAAGCTACCAGAAAGTGAAATAACGTTTTGTTGGCCAGTAGGTCTTTGAATTATGCTCTAATAGACAATCAGTGAGGTGAAAAACATACTTTTTCACTGCAGACACCAATCCCCATATTGCTGTCTATTTCTGAACAATCATCGCTATTATCAGTGGCGTAGACAATGAGGGGAAAAACTTTTTAAGGTTATTTGTCCACTTATATAAGAAAAAAACAATCATCCGACCACAACCCTTCCCCCCCCCCCCCCCATCATAAATTACTGGCTATTATCGCATCAAAGAAATCTCATATTCATTCGTGCACAAACACGTCGCATTCATGTACACTAGAAAAGAACATGCCTCACATTAATCAGTCACAATCAGTCATAAAGTTTGGTTAAATGGTAATATGCTGAGGTTAGAGCTAATATCTAATTTGTGTAAGAGGAACTGCTTTGGTCACCTAAGAAAACCACAATGAATTAAAGATCCTAGTGTCTGTGCAAAATTCTCCTGCAAATTATGCTCCGCTTTATTTAATGAAGATATGCCACCATCATCACATCGATGTCTATGCGCAGCTTTCTCTGCTCTGCTGCACAAGCTCATCTGGTTGTCCAGCTACACTAAACTTCCATTGTTCGTCTTTCTTAGTTGAGTTCTTGTGACATGAACCCATCACCTCCTCTGCCTCCATCAAACATTGAAAATCATTTCATACAATCAAGCTTTGTATTGTCAAGAAAGGAGAAACTCTGATGAATTTCTCTTGAAGTGGCACTATATAAAGTTTTTTGACTGTGATTACAGAAATGAAACTGAAACACAGTTGAAACGCTTACATAAGAATTGGAATGGCAATTTCATCTCTCCATCTCGAGTTTCCACAGCTTCCACCAAGAAACACATCTCTTCGTCGTGGTTCCCTTTCGGACCTTCGCCTTTCTAGTTGACCATGGTACCAGTCTGTCAAATGTAAATGTCTCCAGTTTTTCACTTTTAAACACTTTAATGACGAGAGAGTACTAAAAGCAGTAATGGTCTTTTCCTTCATGTTCATTCTGCAGCATTTGTGAACCTAAAATAAGGTTTAATCTGATAGTTCATTCTTAATCTTCAATGATTTTAGACTAAGGCAAGGCTATTTTCATGTTGCTGAAAAGTAAGCAAATCAATTAAATATAATCCAAATTATGCAAGTGTATTGCTTCGTAACTCACCAATCAAACAATGACAACAAACAAACAAAATTGACAGATTATTTAAAACCCGTTAGCATCAATAAAAAATGTTTCTTTCATACATCGTATACAATGTCATACATTAGGGTGGTCCTGAAAACTAAAAGTTGTTATTTTCCTGATGGTACCATCCTCATCTGTTACCTTGCCTTAGAAATGAATAAGAGAATTTTTTCAAATTTATTCATTGATGTTTAGAGGTCGCTCTATGCTCACAACTTTTCTCTATTTGCGAAAATATTGCTATTAATAATGGCAAAAAAGTAACAAATCAGCATATCAAACAAACGTCACAGGCTATATAAAATAAATTAAAAAACTGAACAATGTGGAGTTTTGTGGACTCTAAGAGACTGAGTGATGAGCAGACCTATTAAATATTGACATAAGGTCAGTCATTTAGTCTTAAAGTAATAGAAAGTTAGGCCTACTGCAAAGGCTTCAATTTAGCAAACAATAGCTGTGCCATGATTTTAGAGAGTTTTTGACTGCTGGAGTCCCAGGAGTAGCACGGACTTCTTTGCATGCGGGAACTGAGCTCGGTGCTCAGAGACAACCTGCAATAAGTATTGTTTTTGCTCTTCATTGTTTGTTATGGGCGAGTTGTATTCTTGGATGAGTTTTACACCGCGCTCGGCAACGTCGTTCACAACCTTGAGACTTTGAGCGCACTGCTTCGCCTGCTGATAGTCCTCTTTATCTTCCCATTGCTCAGGATCAGTTTCGGTAAGAACTTGCTATAGGCAATTGAAGTATCTCAAAGAAGTTGAGAGTGTTGACCGTTACAAAGTCATCCAGCTGCTTGCTGTCAATACTGTTCACCTCCAATTGAATGCGATTCGGTGGCTCATTTGCTCCTGGATTCTTAAGTGCTTTGACCATCTTTCTCTTTATTCCATGATTGACAGCAGAGTCAAAAAAGGCCAAGGCTACCATCTCCTCACTTATATACCACAAGTGTTGGGAAAGAGCTTTGATGGCTGCTACAGAAATGGTGTCATTTATCTCTTTGTACTTCAAGAGAGATTTCAGAAGCCGAAGGTCATTGGAAGGCGCTGTAATCGGGTTGGAGCAAGAAATCCATGCTTCTGTGTATAGAAGAGTGGCAAATATGCTGATGTCTTTGAGTGACTTTTCTTCACGGCGGTAAGTCGAAATTGCTCTCTGAACATCCAAATTTTGATGGAGTACAATATTTTTGCCATCCATCTGGCCCGATGCAATGCACCGGGTGTCATCAATCGGATTCCACGTGGTGGATTTTCGCCAATAAAGATGGCAGTTAGTTCAAGCAACTCGCGGTAGTCATCTCGAGGCTGGATGCTACATTGCAAAGCATTTTTCGCAAAATCAATTGCATCAAGTCTGAGTTTGTTGTGCGCTGTCAGAATTTCTGAACATTTCGGATCTTGAAGTGCTGTCATGAACTTACTAGGATCCATATGTGGCCATTTCAAACGAAACAGCTTAAAAAGTGCAATGTCTGGACCATTCGATGGTCCAAATGAATGTTTGAAGACATCACCAAGTATGACTTCGTGCACATGATGCCGACAAGCAAGATGCAGCAGGTCTTTTTCAAGTTTTGTCTCGAACAGAGAACATGCACCTGCTCGACATCCCGTGTTTGATGCAGTAGTATCGAAGCACATTGCTTTGACTCTGTCTGCCAACCCCCAATCCTTCAACACACTCACAACAGCTTCACTGGTTCCTTCGCCTGTGCCACGATTTAACTTTGGTACTCCAAGTAACTGGTCCACTTCATATCCTGAGACCAGTATTGGCAGTCTATCAACCGACTCCACTCCAGTAATGTCAGGAAGAATTTTTCCATCCCAATGTACAGTTAGAGGTACTGGTACACCTCGCTGACTGAATCCGAGTTTAATGCTGCCATTGATCTGACGCCGATTTGCAATCCTGGCTCTGCGAATTGAGGTTCGACTGATTGCAAGCACCGCAACATCATGCCCCAGGCTTTGTGCTGTCGCTGCAAGTAAATATGTAGCATCTCGGTCACTCACATTTTTGCGATCGAGAGCTGACGCTAACTCCGGTGAAATCATGTTTAAAGGTTTTTGCCTCTTTATGGTATTGGAATATTTTTGCCTCTTTATGGTATTTGAAACATCGTATTCAGCGTCATCATCAGAGGAAGAGGAGCAAGAGGAGACGATACTGCCTGTCTCTGTATCTAACAGGTGCACTGAATATGACGTGGCATTGTCACACCTTTTCTTGCGCTCTTTCTCCAGGTGATGCAGTTTGTGTTTTGCCATCTTCCTACGTTCTTCTTTGCCAGCCAGTAATTTGTCCACTCCTGCCATGTATCCCTTCCTATCTGTACGCTGATCAGTTAAGAATGAGCGACCATCTTGGATTTTAATGAGAATCATGGCATTTGCATGCGCTATGTCAAACAGTTTATCAGTGTCCACCTGAAAATTAGTTTCATTTGTCATTTGAGCTGTGGTAACTCGTTTTGAGTTCTTCTTCAGTTTGATCCATGTGTCAAACACTTGCTCCAGTTTTTCAATAGCATTTCTCTCTATGGTCGTTGAGATGCTAGCCATATTCCACAAGTTTAGCACTTCCCGGACGGCACACTTTGTACTTTCTCTAACCGTCTTTTGAAAGACCTTATATGCTGGTAAAAGAAAACCGACAAAACCTGGCGCGTTGTTGGAAGTTTCATCCCTGGTAGCTTGTCATAAACGTGGCCAACGAGCCATACTTCAGATGCGCTCCACGTCTGAATTATTGCTAATTTGCTTGCACTAAGTGTACTTGCCACTGAAATTAAGTAACAATAGAGTCAATGTCACTATGATAATAAACAATAGCGTTAAAGCCAAGTATTTCAAATTGGATAAAACTTTCACGTCATTTAGCAACAAAATTACAAATAAATCATTTCCTATTTCTTTTTTAATTAACAATCTACTATTCTACAAATTAATTTATAAGTAATTAATTATGGTTGTTAACTTTTGATACTTACTTAGAAGCAATCGCAGGTGTGCATTAATTTGAGAATATTTGCCGCCTATTCAATGATTTGTCGTATGTTTAAAATTTAAAAACAAACTGTCATTTTGCAACAGGAAGTGACGTCATAAAACGAATGAAATAAATTAAAATGCAAGTAGATAAATTAAATAAAATCGCAAGTAAGTAACTTGAAATGAATTATTAAAAAGACTAGAAAATGTTGCAAATTCTTGAAAAGTTGACAGTAATTGACCTTGTAGAGCGACCTCTATAGTTAACGCAATTTCAATAAAATTTGGCAGGAATCACTGTTACATGAAGCATAACAGAAAAAAATGGTACCATAATGCATCGGGTAAATTTTATTTTTTTACATGGATTTGAGGACCACACTAGTCATACATGCATATATCATTTTATATATATATACATATATATATACACATATACACATGAACATATACATGCTTACAGGTTACGCTTTTTTACCTCTATATTTAATGAAAATATGCCGAATAGAATATTTACTATTTGATTCGACCGAAAAAATAATAAATGGTTGAACAAGAAAACATATAGTAGGTGGCGACAGAGCAGGGCATAAGTAAAAACCAGACATAACTATATGTATTTTTAAAAATGATTACAATCATAACTGGCATTTTGTTCAGTTATTGAGCTTCATATCGCCTTCAACTCTGAATTGCTTTAGGCAAGACAGTATTATTGTCCTTCTAACTCAAGTTATGCAAGTTTGCTAAGTGCAGAAAGACTGAAAATATTCAAAACATTTTCAATTGAACTGTTCACAGGAGATGTATCATGTTCTGACTGCATAGAAATATATCCTTCAGAATGTTTGTATTTTAAATGATTACTTAATGTAATTGTGAAACTGTTCAAATGACCACTACAACATGAAATTATTTGCACATACTGCAAAGTGCAAATGGCCTTGCTCGGATAACATTCTTTTGCAAATATTTCAACACTGACTTTGCTGTACTCATTAAATATTTTCAGAAAACTTCATACAATGAAAATCAAACAAGTTTAATGATTGCTCACATATTAAAATCTTTGAATATACCTCATATGCATGAAATTGGAAGCTAAAAAGACCCAAGATCACAGCAGAAACTACACGCTGAAGTGCTAATTTTTATATAGCGCAATTTTAGACGTATGATAAAGCTGATGCAGTGCTTTTACAATTCGTAATCAGTTTTTAAAAACTTAAGGGGCAAATACGAATAAACTATTCAAATTACTATTCTTACACCTATCTAATCCTACGAAAAAAGAGATCATGACACCAATCTAAACTTTACAAATGAAAAGAGTAAACTCACTTAAAACCCTGTTTGGTAACCGTACAAGACCTGACCAAAAACGTTTCAGCATGCCTTTTCTCTAAATATGGAAACATAAGAAGTAAATAACATATAAAATTGATCCATGTTAAGTAAAAGTTTGGAATGGTGATAGTATTTTGTCCAGTTCACATATAAATACTAGGAAACATAGCACTGTTTTACCAAGCAAGCATTCACACTAAACTTGTATAATTGTGATTGGTTAACTTAATAGTAAGTCTGCAAAATACTCTCTGTGTGTTGTCCCATCTCAGCAACACCAATTTCCTCAACGATGGAGAAATGTAACAATCATTTCTAGACAAAAGTAACGGAATAATTAAGTGCAACTTTACCACCTAATTACCAAATTGTCTCATGCTATGAAATTGGTTCTGGTTTTACAGCAGCACATAAGCAAGCAAACTCCACTTGCTCCTTCATTGGAAAAAATTTATTTGAATTTTTTCAATATCATGTCCAGATAATTTATAATTGCTTATTTCTACATCTTAGTCATTTTTACACTCAAAAGTGTTCTTGACAGGACAGAAAAAGGCAATTATGGAAGGGGTATTGTAAGGTAATTGCAAAACACATGCTGCTATCAATATTAGTCTTCAGAGATGTGGCTTCGGGCTCAAAAGATATCTTCGCTGAATCAATCCATACCAGACTATGGTTTCTTTCCATCTGAATTAAAATCACATGACAGGATATCGAGAAATTATTGCACAAAGATGAAAGACACGCGATTGCATCTTGCAATCTGAAACTCAAAAGAAAAGACTAACTCGGTAGCGATGTTCACTGAGGAAGCAGCAGAAATCCTCAAACGTAAACATTTGATCAGATGCAACATTGATTGGTAAATCCTCATTCGTTACAGTCTTAAAGGCCAAATGAATCTACAACAGCAAAATATCACCTACATAGAATCAAACGCAAATGAAAACTTTACAACAAACCTAAGTTGCTCTTAACTCATCTGAAGAGCTTCACTCACAACAACTTACATATTAAGGCTCTGCAATCAGTAAAAAAAGAGAGAAAAATGGAGGAAACTCGTCCATGATGCGACCAACCCTCGGATCGAGGATGGTTGACGACAAAGACAAGACAAGTGAATATGCAGACGTCATTGGTTCTCACTGACTCACTCTGTCTGTCAAATCAGTGACATTGCTTTGTGACAACTTATTTCATAAATTAAATGAAGACATCTTTACAGTCAATGAGAATACTATTTCAATCAAGTATGAAATCTATGTCAGTTCTACTGCTTAACAGATTGCATTGGTTTACAATTCATACAGGAACCATTGTTTAACAACAAACAAACTGAAACTTTGTAATTGGGTTTGCACATCAAGTTTAACAACCGATAATTATTGTAATGCATCGATAAGTAAGACACCATGTATGCAATCTGGAATTTCAAGCATGCAACAAATTAACAGATACAGCTACAATGTAATCAAATCAGATTGCAGCATAGGTTTAGCTGTGTCAATCGTTTCTTAGTAAACTACACGATGCACAGCACTTACATCCTGAGATGAAAGCTTTCCAATCCTAGTCGTGTCTATTGTGTTAAAAACATCTTTCGCTTTACTACAAAAGAAACAGAAAAGAAATACACTATAGCAACTCCTTGTCCTAATTTGAATTCATTGGATTCATGAAAAGATGAATAGTGTAGAATCATTAAACTACTGCAAAGAATTAAAAATCATTAAAATGCAAAGAATGACCACAGCAAACGAACAAATAAGCTGCACCATCTAACAAGAAAGACTATTTATTTCACAAAATGCACCTTAAGAACACTGATAGGCTTGCCATGCTAACAGCTGTCCACATATAAAATCTAAAGCATCATCTCTTAACATTGCCTGCTACTTAATACATTCCAATCTAAACGCGTATATATTCAGTCCAACAGTTTAAAAATAATTCAGTGCACTTTGAGTGGTTCGCGGTTTCAGAAGGCATGGAATAGTGTTGAAAGAAGGATTTCAAGCATTTATGAATGGCAGGACTGCTGGTCATTCATAAATGCTTGAAATCCTTCAAAATTAACTCTTCAGTCAACCAGATAAACAACAATCACACCATAAACTTCATCTCTGTTTGCGATTGTCGTTGCAATTCTCAACTGACAAATGGAAAAGAATGCTGATTTTCCGACCTTAGGTCTAATAGTTCCACAACTTTCTTGCATATGCATGGATACGCAATGTCGCAAACTTGCGCATACAGTATACACCTTTGCAAAAAGTCCTGATACATCACAAGTCTGCTACTGTGGCATGCAAAGAATTAAACAACTGTACATCATATCAGAAATTCAGCCGTAAAATGCCAGTAAAACCAAATGCAAATAAATAATCTTATACAAACGACTTACTACAATTCGCTGGCAATTCTCGCATGAGGGAATCTAACAGGAAGTGCACCATCTTCAACAGATAGTTCTGAAACCTTGATATTCTAAAAAAAACAATCTGTGAAAAGTTAGATTAAAGAATCATCCAATGTGATGAATTGTACCAAATCACCCTGAGAAGCCAACTATTGTGCATGAAATATCAATAGTACTGCACAGATCATACAGTTTAAAAATGGTAGCAAATCACCCTGAGAAGCCAACTATTGTGCATGAAATATCAATAGTACTGCACAGATCAAATACAGTTTATAATTTAAGTTCATTTTGATTGGTTCACCTGTTGAACAGATTTCCTCGTACAATTCAACGCTGTTTCGATGTCGTTGAAGACAGGAATTGACATTCTTTCGATCAAATCTGTGAGGTAAACATGACTCCGTTCCAGGTCCTCGATTTCACTTAAATAGTCACAAGAATTTCTGTCACAACAATCATTTACCAGATCAAATGATGTAGCACAGCAAGACAGCTACGTTCAAATTATGCAACAAGTACCATATTACTTTTGCCCACGATATAATATTTATTCCAAAACAACAGAAACTTTAATTTCTCTTCTCAATGACCTTCATTGCAACTGATTCTGTTTCAATGTATTGTATTGTATTGTATCAAAACATTTATAATGATTCTGATTTCACACAATATGTTGTAATTTGCTATAAACATCAGTTGTATCAAAACATTTATAATGATTCTGATTTCACACAATATGTTGTAATTTGCTATAAACATCAGTTGTAGTTTCTGATTACAGCAACAATACTCTAGAAATTTTGCGATCTCTGACAATCTAGACAAGGGCTATGGTATAAACAAACTAAAACAGTTGAATACACTAAAAAACAAACTCATCCGTCCACAGTAAAAATGGCATTAGACTGCAACTTTTTCAACACTTGATCCCACTAATTAAGTACTAAAATGCATTAAAGCAGTTATAGCAATCACTGCAGAGTAATCATGAACCCATAATCAACTGATCATGAATTAACCCATTAATTAACTTTGAGTTTTCTACTTCTAAGGAACCTAAAACCTTATGCTAATAAATAATAATTTAATGACATATACTTATAGGCTAAACAGAGACTCAAGGTTACCTTTCTAAGAGCATTTCATCGTAGATGGAGATGGGCATTTGAAATCTCTTGATCACAAGAATGAGCTGTCTTCCACACCCTACACAAAACATGTAATAATAATAATTATATTCATTATTATTATTATTATTGTTAGAGTCCTTGACTGTGCAGGAGCATCAGCTGGATTTCAATTGGACAATGGACGAGTGTCCAAAAGACACAAACTGAAGACCACCCTATTACTTCACAGTAACCTTCGACTGATGACCTTTGACAGTGTGTATTATATTAATGGCACTGCAGAAGTCTTCAGATAAGCATAGGCTAGATCAGTAATACAAACGTTTGCTCATAATTAATACAACCAATACTTAAGCAGTGATTTGTACTTCACATGTATAGTCAACCTCTGCTAGCGCAAAGTAGTTTAATTACTCCACACTAGTAGTCTAAGACAAGTCTTCAGACTGCTTAACATTAAACAGGACTTCAGCTGATTGCCAGGATATGGCCACTGCAGGCGGATGCTTGGCAATTTAAGCAACATGAAATGCTATACCTCCGATGTAGGCTGCTTCAACCATCGATGCAGTCGACCGTGTCTGATTGTCAACGACGAAGTATAACAACTCTGCGGTCTGCAAGAATCAACAAAAGTTTCATGTTGTAAAGTGCGGCAATCATTGTCATGTGCAGAGATGGCAAGCGTAGACAACCAAGGTGGCAACAATGAGATGGCAAGCGTAGACAACCAAGGTGGCAACAATGAGATGGCAAGCGTAGACAACCAAGGTGGCAACAATGAAATGGCAAGCGTAGACAACCAAGGCGGCAACAATGCTGCTTGAGAACAATAGAGAAATCTGTCGTCATAATCACTATCGTTCACTATTCTTCAACACAACACAAGTTTGGCCGCAAATTAGTCATGCCCTCCTCCTTTGCAGCAATTCTTCGTTGTTCGATCGACTGTCCGTGACCTCCATCTCTGCAAGTCCTCAAACCGGATTTGCTTGAACTTGGCTAAAACTAAGTTCATCTGGTATAGCACTAGTTTGCAGCTCAATTTCCTTCTTTCAAATGCTTCCTTCCTTCATCTCTTCAACTAGTGTCCGTGATCTGGGTGTCACCCTAGACCAGTAAACAAATTACATCTTAAGTCAAATAACAATCACTGATGATGAATTCTGAAGTCGACAGTTAATCAGCTTCAACCATTGACTCATCCAATTTGTAACGTAGCAGTAATTCAAGTAAACTAATCACATGAATAAGACACGCTTTTGCAAAATGACTGCCACATAATAGATAGCGTACCAGCCAAACTCAAACCACACACACACACATCAACACACACTAACACACACTAACACACACTAACACTAAGCTTGGCTTGTATACAAATCCACCAAGCTAACTATATGATAGCTACATGTATGTCAGCCAGGAACATTGTGTGACTGATAGTACATCATCAACATGATGACTCATCGGTGTGACATAACTGAATTTTCAAATACAAATTACGACGACCTGTTCACATTCGGTGCAAAATATTACATGGTCGAACGAATGTATTTAAGAGAAAGCATTCTTATGATGATTTACCTGTTTTGCTTGATCTTCCATCTCCATCAATTCAGGTCTCCAGTTGCTCACTTGCTAAACATTTAAAAGCCAACATCAATTCAGGTCTCCAGTTGCTCACTTGCTAAACATTTAAAAGCCAACATCAATTCAGGTCTCCAGTTGCTCACTTGCTAAACATTTAAAAGCCAACATCAATTCAGGTCTCCAGTTGCTCACTTGCTAAACATTTAAAAGCCAACATCAATTCAGGTCTCCAGTTGCTCACTTGCTAAACATTTAAAAGCCAACATCAATTCAGGTCTCCAGTTGCTCACTTGCTAAACATTTAAAAGCCAACATCAATTCAGGTCTCCAGTTGCTCACTTGCTAAACATTTAAAAGCCAACATCAATTCAGGTCTCCAGTTGCTCACTTGCTAAACATTTAAAAGCCACCAACATCAATTCAGGTCTCCAGTTGCTCACTTGCTAAACATTTAAAAGCCAACATCAATTCAGGTCTCCAGTTGCTCACTTGCTAAACATTTAAAAGCCACCAACATCAATTCAGGTCTCCAGTTGCTCACTTGCTAAACATTTAAAAGCCACCAACATCAATTCAGGTCTCCAGTTGCTCACTTGCTAAACATTTAAAAGCCACCAACATCAATTCAGGTCTCCAGTTGCTCACTTGCTAAACATTTAAAAGCCAACATCAATTCAGGTCTCCAGTTGCTCACTTGCTAAACATTTAAAAGCCAACATCAATTCAGGTCTCCAGTTGCTCACTTGCTAAACATTTAAAAGCCAACATCAATTCAGGTCTCCAGTTGCTCACTTGCTAAACATTTAAAAGCCAACATCAATTCAGGTCTCCAGTTGCTCACTTGCTAAACATTTAAAAGCCACCAACATCAATTCAGGTCTCCAGTTGCTCACTTGCTAAACATTTAAAAGCCACCAACATCAATTCAGGTCTCCAGTTGCTCACTTGCTAAACATTTAAAAGCCACCAACATCAATTCAGGTCTCCAGTTGCTCACTTGCTAAACATTTAAAAGCCACCAACATCAATTCAGGTCTCCAGTTGCTCACTTGCTAAACATTTAAAAGCCAACATCAATTCAAGTCTCCAGCTGCTCACTTGCTAAACATTTAAAAGCCAACATCAATTCAGGTCTCCAGTTGCTCACTTGCTAAACATTTAAAAGCCAACATCAATTCAGGTCTCCAGTTGCTCACTTGCTAAACATTTAAAAGCCAACATCAATTCAGGTCTCCAGTTGCTCACTTGCTAAACATTTAAAAGCCAACATCAATTCAGGTCTCCAGTTGCTCACTTGCTAAACATTTAAAAGCCAACATCAATTCAGGTCTCCAGTTGCTCACTTGCTAAACATTTAAAAGCCAACATCAATTCAGGTCTCCAGTTGCTCACTTGCTAAACATTTAAAAGCCAACATCAATTCAGGTCTCCAGTTGCTCACTTGCTAAACATTTAAAAGCCAACATCAATTCAGGTCTCCAGTTGCTCACTTGCTAAACATTTAAAAGCCACCAACATCAATTCAGGTCTCCAGTTGCTCACTTGCTAAACATTTAAAAGCCACCAACATCAATTCAGGTCTCCAGTTGCTCACTTGCTAAACATTTAAAAGCCACCAACATCAACAGTGCTCATTAACAACATTTTTAAAGCACATGATCAAAACGTCGTTTCAGTAAAACAATGAAATCACTCGCATGTCCATGCAACACATATTGTAACAGTCTAGACAGCACAATTTTTTAGCAATAACTGTCCTCATATAAACCAGTAAAATATGGAAAAGATTAGCACAATATATTAAAAAAGGTTAATTTTAAATGCGTGCTTTAAAAGTAAGAAGTAATGGTGATGCTATGGCATATATATACATTATACATGTATAGTTATGCACATGTAATGTAAACTTTGACGTACCGGGTTATAGAATGTGATACCATGCTTTTTAAGAAATGGTATAGCAATGTCATGTCTCCACGTAGTTGGATTACAAGATCCACCAAGAAAAACTGACAAGAAAACAAGAGAACCATCAAACAACATTACGTAATATGCTATATTATACTATATTACATTACATATTATTATATTACATGGTATAATTATAAGGGCATTTCATACAAAACCAGAAACAAAACAGGAAAACAACAAATAGCTTACCATTAATTTATTCATACTGAGCATTTACATTGTATTAAGTGTACTCACCTCTGAATAACTAGTCTGCAAGATGCACTTTATAAATGCTTGTATACAATACAATACAATACATAGCAAACCTTCAAGAACCTACTGATGATGTAATGCTCCAAGTTCAGTCATGACTAAATAAAAAAGACATGAGCGGTTTGTAAACCCTGCCAGGAGGGCCGCACGTAAAGAGTTGAGCTCAAGCAGGAGGTCATTTCAGATGGAAGGATCGATCCACAGTCACCATCGTTCCTGCTTCAAAGTGTTAGCAGAATTAATTTATCATATCTCTTTAAAAATCCAGATTCTTCAAAGGTCATCAATATACATGAAGCTGAAGCAAGAGCAGGAATGGTGGGTCATATGACTAGAAAAGCAGAGCAGGTTCAGCATTACCTTTAGAAGTTGTGAACATTTAATTTAATAATAAAGGTGTGGGACTATGTCGTGTCCAGGGTGACGGTTAATAGAAGAATCGTGAATTGTGATAACCTGCCATGTAAATTTATGGCTGCTATTAGCAAGTGCACTTGTACAAGTTCTGACTTGAAATCTGTTAGGGTGCAACCCAAAAATTTGCAATTGCACCACATCATCTGATTAAAAGGTGTGACGTGCAGTCTGAACAGTGTTGTATTCTGGACCGAATAGTTAAGTTGGAAAGTATTCAAATGAAATGTGATATAGTTTACCTTGAAATCCAGATGCATGACCTACAAGCACCAACATACAGACATTAAGAAACACCTAACAACTGATGTCTAACTCAATGGTACAAAAACTGCCAGCATATACTCATCATCTACTCAGTTTTGCTCTCATTCATTGTCACCGGGTGAGTCACAAGAAATGCTGCAAAGAGCATTACTATTCTGGAACGGGACGTGGCAGTGAGTAGTGGTTAAGTTCGGCGCCTTGTGACCAAAGAGTTGCAGGTTCAAATCTACTTCAAGCCACTGCGTAGCGACCTTGGACAAGTTGCTCACCCACAATTGTTGGTGAGGAAGGCAAAGAGAAACCACCTCACTCATCTCATCCTCAGAGGCATAAAGTCAATGAACTTGCCTTTGGGAAGAGAACTCATCACCATCATTCTGGCGTAAACCACAACAGAGGACAGACACATTGAATAAAAAAACAAATAATAAATATTTTATTAGCCCCTTTGGTTGCTTCAGTTTAACAACACTGTGTGATAATAGAGAGCAGTAGCGGAACCCTCCTCCTTTATCCAGGTTTGAGACTGGCACTGCCAAAGTGCCAACAGTGGCGGAATTATATTAGTCCCTTCAACTCAATCACAGTATGTCAACTTTCAATTAATAAACACACGTAGCAGACCCTCAGATAAACTCCTTTCTGATATGTTTCTGGCAACTGAAGGTGCATGAAACATTCCATAAATGCATTACTGCGCATTATCTTATCCATGTGATTGCACGGTTAATCGGCATTCTGAATCTGATTCAATTTCTACGTGCTGTTAACAACTTGCTCGAATCTTGACATTTCAGTTGCAGAAGATCATTTAAATTTACAGTACATGACGAATTTAATACCATCATGAAGAAAAAACTGTAGCTTTAATCCATATAAAAAACATTCAGTGCATCTTTAAAAGAAAACAAGTTCAGACACAGTTCCTGATGACCAAGTAGAGTCTTTAAAACTGTATGGATTTATTTCAGTCAGAATTATAAAAAGCTTTGGCAATGGTAACATAAAGAACTCGACTATGAAAGTAGTGGAACCCTCCTATATATATATAGTCCTGACAAAACATCCCAGATAGAAGACGAAAAAGCAAGAATGCATAAGATGGCATAATCATGGGGTCATATGAGGCTGAAGTCATCTTAATGACTTGGGCAGCCTACTATAAGAAACAAAACACCATTGAGCCACCAACTTTCTCTTAGTGGTCTTTCTTCTCTTAGTGGCCTAGGTTTCCACCAACTCACCACTGAAGCGTCTCTGTAATCTTCTCTCTTCCAGTGCCAGCACAGCCTTCTGCTTCAATTGAGAACGCGGAAGACTTCCAGGGATGCTGAAAAACAGGACCACTTATGAATAGCCAACAATCACCTAAAGCCAATTAATTACCAGTACTATTAAAAAGACATGTATGTTCATTGTTCAATCCATATTTCTAGAGAGCATACATATTTAAAACAATACACAGCCACATCTAGAATATCACAAAATATTTATAATCATCATAATCATCAGTTCATTATGCCAGTCATTTGGTAGCAATGATTACAAACAAATGAACTCCATTGTCCTCGGCCATTTGTTATGTCCATTGCTCCTCATTAGTCCAGTTGTTACGTCCATTGCTCCTCATTAGTCCAGTTGTTACGTCCATTGCTCCTCATTAGTCCAGTTGTTACGTCCATTGCTCCTCATTAGTCCAGTCTTATATTTATTTATATCAATTAATCTATCGAGTACATCGTGGTTTGCTCTGAGTCGATTTTCTTAGAATCTTGTATCATATCTATATATTTATATGCACGAAAATACAGCATTACTCCCCCATGTTGAATGCTTTCAACAAAGGTATCACAAAACATTTTGCCTCTGGAGAACATTATTCCGTCTACTTCCTAAGCTACATGTCAGTCCAAACGGTACTGTACTTAGCAACTGGTCAGCAAATCGCATATAACCAGATGGTTGATGCTAAAACACTACCACTGTACCACATAAATCTAAATTAAATTCAGTAAACTGTTAACTTTCAATTTTGTTTGAAACACGGAATACTTTCAAGATAGGGGTAACTGTTTTTACTTTAAAGTTTATGAAAACATCTGATGCTTTCAACAAGCCAGCTTCTCAATTTCTCCAACAGAGCATTTATTTACCAAATATTTAGATAAATCAAAAATGACACCCCAATTCTATTTCTTGTTGTATTTTAAGAAATTATTACAATCAAGTTCTGTAAGTACAGAGGCTTATTTACTTCAGTCGATAATGTTCCCGTAATTCAGTGACAAAGAAGCAGAACTCTCCAAACGTTATGTGGTCCACAGGAACTCTTCCAGATTGTTCACATGCGACATGGACAAGCTCATGAACTACAAAAAACACATTCCCTGAATCTTCAGAAAGCAACAGTCCACCTATCCTCAATGGTTTTTAACCCTCAGAAAAATTGAGCTAAATCACACAGTAGACCAGCAGCAGAGGAAATTAACCAGATGAAGCTGGACAATCCACAAGTTAACCTGTTTAGTAAAGCTACAGAACAAGAAATAAAAATAATTCATAATGCAAAATACACTCCGTTGTATTTTCTGAATTTATCCCAAGTTGACAAGAATATTCACTTACTCTGTGAGTGAGTTGGGAAGAGGCCGATGCTGTTGAGAACCGAGCGAATCTTTCCATGCACAAGGACTTCATTCTCACTCATGTGACTCTTAAATACTTCCCACAGCTGCCTAAGTAGGACAAGAAAAGAATACACACACACATATACATTAGATTCATGTTTTTTTTACTGAACTAAATAAAAACATGGTACATTTGGTGACATCTGGCACACAGGCAGAGTGCACAACCATCAGCATGTCTCCCAGATAATGTACTGTTCTGCTCAATGTGCTGTGGTATTATGTCCCACCACTGCTATTACCTTAACATGTTACACGTTAGACAGACGGATGTGACTCAGTTTGTCTGACGGACAAACTGCTTGATGGTCAGCTGGACGGTTAAGACGAATGGTCTGATGAATAGATTGACAGCTGTACGGTCTGACATTGGATGGTCCATTTTACACACGGTCTCGCTTAAGCGCTGTGTCGGACCCAAATGACAGAAGTCAACCGGTCTGAACGGCCTATAGATACTATAAGATGTATACTGTCTGTGCATCTGAAGTCGGTGTCATTCTGATACGTGCTGTGTCTAATACCTTGTATCCAGACTGGATTTTGGTTACTGGTCCTGTGTGACCATGACCCCCAGTCTCTTCACTGGTTAAATTGTCATCTTCCTGTATGCATAAGGCCTAAAAAAAAGTTGTGTTTCCGGTAACAGAGCTAAAAAAAATTGGGTAGGTAGGTCGGAAAATATTTTTATTTTGTAAAATATTTTTATGCAGTGACTATCCGAAAAAGTATACCCCACTAGTCTTTTTTGCACGCTGAAACAAAGTACGTGTTCTAAGCAAGTATAAACTGCCTATTTCCCGACTGTCTGCACCTAAAACTGCTCTAGAAACAGACCTATTAATTTCATTTTGTTGACGTCTCTTATGTTATGTCAATACAAATGTGAAACAAATATTTTTTGAAAAAAAATTTAAATTTGTTTTTGAAAAAAAAATATTTTTTGAAAAAAAAATTTTTTTGAAACAAATTTTTTTTAAAAATATTTGGGTCGCGGCCGTAAAAATGGGTCGGTCGGGTTACCGGAAACACAACAATTTTTTTACGCCTAACATCTGGTAGATGTATGAATGACAAAGGATGTTCTGTGTTTTCCATCAACATTTGTTTTTGTTGGTGGTGCACTTCTCTTGCTCATCCTCACTTCACCAGAATACTACAGGGCTTCAATTGAAAGTGATGCTACAAGTCAAGTGCATCATGTCAAATTTGTAAAGTCTATCTCATGAGGAGGGAACACAGTGTCATCATATTCATATAAAACAACAGCAAAATGTAAAAACACAATGTGAAGAGATATATGCCACACCTATGGCACCATCACATTTGCTATCATCTCTAAAATACTAAAATATAAAAGCCAAACAAAATAATTGTGAAAAGGCATTTCTACACAAGCTTCATGCTAACACTCAACTTGCTTTTCACTGCTTCATGGGATATCACATTTTAAACTAAACAGGTGAAATGGACCAAAACTCCTAATAAATATCTTGAAAAGATAAAAACAAGGACTAAAAATATCTGGCATTCAAAGGGTTAAAATTGAGTTGTGGTGACTTTGCATCCCAATGCTAACACATTATTGGTCCGTACTGTATTAGGATGACTAGTGCAGGTCCATCAGTAAGGGCAGATAAGGCAGCTACAACCTTTGCTTCAAGAAGTTGTAAGGTTTCGTGCTGGCTATTTCTTTACATTTAGTCATGTTTCTGATTATAATTATGTCTGATGTGTTTCATAATTAAAAAATTCTTTAAGCATCCCAACCCATTTACTTGCTTGCAGAACGTTTTACCACAACCTTGAAGGGCCGCTATAATAAGTTTTTAATGAGTGATTGATTAAACTTCAGGTTTAGTGGGTCACAGATCCCACTGCTTCAAGATTCAAGTACACTGCATCTTTATTTGCAAGACGGCTCAACATTGTCGCTTTGTGCTTTTGCAGTGGCTCAACATTTTCTACCTGACATAATAGTCGTCCTACACATTTGCGCCTTTGTCTTCGTTAGGCGTAACAACAAAAATTGTTGTGTTTCCGGTAACCCGACCGACCCATTTTTACGGCCGCGACCCAAATATTTTTGTAAAAAAATTTTATTAAAAAAAATATTTTTTCAAAAAAAAATTTTTTTTTTAAATTTAAATTTTTGTTCCAATTTTAAAAAAACCATTTGTACTGACATAACATAAGAGACGTCAACAAAATGAAATTAATAGGACTGTTTCTAGAGCAGTTTTAGGTGCAGACAGTCGGGAAATAGGCAGTTTATACTTGCTTAGAACACGTACTTTGTTTCAGCGTGCAAAAAAGACTAGTGGGGTATACTTTTTCGGATAGTCACTGCATAAAAATATTTTACAAAATAAAAATATTTTCCGACCTACCTACCCAATTTTTTTTAGCTATGTTACCGGAAACACAATTTTTTTTTTTTAGGCCTTACAGACAAAACATGAACTCTTTATTTAAGCTTGATATCTTTTGTTTTGCTTGGTTGGGCAGGGAATTCTTCTGATAAGATATCTTTAAGAGGCATTCTTAACAGTTAACCAATAAACTGATTACAATGGAAACCTGTTTACATCTGGTCAATAGGAAACAAAGTCACCATGACTGCATGTTGACAGACCGTGGGTTGGGGCTGTACGGAAATATCATAGTGCATAATTTACAGAAGTCTTAGTGTGGATAGAAAGTCAAAAGACATAGGTCATCTGGGGATGCGTGCACAATGCTATCTTAGCTTACGTACCGACTAAGTGTTACATTGCGACTAGTTAGAATATGTCTTAGAGTCTGCAACAAAGGTATGCAGGAGACATGCCTAGAAGAAAACTTAACAAGTCGGTAACTAAATTGTGGCTATAGTTAATATGCATGCGCAAGAGACGGTCGTCCGCGTACAGAAATAAACAAAGATCTATACATAAAGATGGTTGCACTGCATGTAGAAAAGATTTCTCAGGCTGTACATCATATTCATTAATTCATTCATTCATTCTATGGACACGTATGTGACACCAGGGTTCGAAACCCATCGCTTGTTGCTTCCTAGATAATGCGCTAGAAGCTGAAAATTGGTGAGAGAGTATAATATTCTTCAGTTTGAATGGATGCTCCAAATTCGCTATAATTTGCAAAGTTAGCAAACAGATTTTTATGCCGTTTGCGTTTTTTTTATTCAGAAGAGATTCTTTTATTGCCCACAAAATAGAAGAATAATCCATTGGTGGTTTCTGAGGACTTTGATGACAATAATATTCAGAAACTTTCTATTTTTTATTTATTTTCTCAATCCAAACCAATGAAAGAGTCAAACGAATATAACTTTTTATTAGAAAAAAGATATTTTCATTTGGTCAAAAGTATTTTAAACCAGAGCTGCAGTAGCAACTGACTGAATAAAAAGGTTAGTAATCGACATGCGACAGGTTTTGACCCCAATTTTGTACAACTCTGAAAAGAAAATATTATTAAGTTAAATTATTTTTTCTTCTTTTTCTTATTTCTCACAAATTTGCTACAGTGCCCTTCAAGCTCTCAGAGGCACTCCCAACTACAGCACATATGCTGCATCAGAGTTTCATGAAAAAGCGCACAAGCAGTTGCGAGTGAAGGACTTGCTCAAGGTCCCTAAGTGGCAGCTTGAGGTGGATTCAAACCTGAAACCCTCTGGCTCCAAGGCACCGAACTCACCACTACACCACCATGCACCATTTCTTGTTGATGATGGAGATGATGTAACTGCTGCTGTTTGTTGTGATGATGGAGATGATGTACCGGGTAATTGTTGCTTTTTGTTGTTGCTATTGTCATCATGCTTTCCTGTGTGTGCATTGAAACTGTTGCTGCTGTTGTTGTTGTCCTTGTTGTTAAATTGTCATTTTCAGTTTATTGGTGTACAGTTAAGGATCCTGTTTCTGTCAAGGCCAGTGTGCCTGACTAGGTTGCCAACTTGCCATACATGTATGTAATGAGTGGGCAACAAATTAGTGCATCTAACAGGATAAGCAGCAGCATAATTCATCAAGAGTAGAGCAGACTACGACAGGTAGGAGGAGGAGGAGGAGGAGGAGGAGGAGGAGGAGGAGGAGGAGAAGGAGGAGGAGGAGGAGGAGGAGGAGGAGGAGGAGGAGGAGGAGGAGGAGGAGGAGGAGGAGGAGGAGGAGGAGGAGGAGGAGGAGGAGGAGGAGGAGGAGGAGGAGGAGGAGGAGGAGGAGGAGGAGGAGGAGGAGGAGGAGGAGGAGGAGGAGGAGGAGGAGGAGGAGGAGGAGGGCTGGAGGAGGAGGAGGAGGAGGTGGCCAGATAAACTATTACAGTCTAGCAGAAAAAGGTTGAAGCTCCTCACACAGATCCTGTTTGAAAGATTGCCCACGTTAGTCCCTAAATGCTTTTCACCTGCCTTCGCCCCTGCAATTAGCATAAACGCTGTGGCTCCCTCTGTTAACTACTCCCATTGTGCATCTCTTGAAACTGACTGAACATGGCCCTCGTTGTCTCCATCATTTTTTGGTCACAAGTGCAAATGATTAACAGTTCTCATCTGCGAAAGTCAGACCTTAAAAAAATGCCACCGCCTATATCACCTTGTAGAACATAAACCCAAGAATATCGGAGTGCAATACTAAGTGTACTTGGATTCAACACTCAATAGCCAAGGCATAGACGTTCAACTACAGCATTCCATTTCATAAAGTGGTAGAAATAGAAAATCCATAAAAATGATTAATGTTGGTAAAACTTACAGCAAGGCATGACAATTTATTAGGTGAAAATATGACACAACAGGAGTCTTTAATCGTGAGAAATTATACCTCAATATTTCATGTTAAAAGTGATATTACTAGCAAGACATATAAGAGAAAGGCTGTTCAATTAATTGAATTAATTCAATTAATCATCTGATCTTGTGCTTCAGATTTTAAAAAATGTGATGGCTTCTGCCAGGAAACTGAAGATAGAGTTAAATCTCAAACATAAAAACTTATTTTAAACTCAGTACTGTAGAAACATAACATTTGTAGTTGTAGCAATTTTTAAACGGTGTCCATCAATCAGCATATTTTGATGCCGATTTGCGAAGCAAATTTTATTGCATGATGCTCGATTTTATTCAGTGGCTCTCGAGATGGCCACAATATTCACAAGCGGGTCACGACCTAGAGAAGTTTGGGAACCACTGCTCTAGAGCAGGGGTTCTCAAACTTTATTTTTATTGTACCCCCAAGCAAAAAAGTTGAATGCTGGCGTACCCCCACCAAAGTCGGGTCAGAAACAAAATGCAATTGCGACATTCTCTTGCTGTGACAAATAAAAGTCCATTAATCAATGGTGACATCGTTTATTAGTGTCGTATTATAGGGAGCAAAATTTAGTTTGAATCATATAATTTTTATCAACAAATTTAAAAGGGAAACCTGGTCTATAACCCATAAGAAAGAGCCAACCTATAGTGATGTGGCCTTGTTTAGACTAGCACATACTCAAAATATCTGGTTTAATATTTGTCAATTTCAAACGAAAATTAACCCCATGTTTGTTTTTGATAGTAAGAATTGTTTAAAAACCAGCTTCATCCAGATAATGACGTGGTGAAAAAAACACACGAAATTCAAAGCTCGATCAGAAATTAATCCATAGGCCAATTCAGCTCTCTGCAATTTCAGCTCTATATACATATTACCATAGGCTAAGAATATCTGACTTTGGTACTTTCAACCATTTATACATTATTTGTTTGAAATGTAGCCTATAGTAATAATGTATAAACATAAATATGTTGCATGCAATATTATGTATAATATGTGGGTCTAATTATATGTTGTGAAAGAAATAATATAATTGAGATGCTGTTATATGTTGCAACATTAAAAAAATCATTGCTATTCGAAGAAAGATGGACACAAAGTTCATAAACTGAAAGAAGATTTATATTTTTGGAAATTTTCGCGTACCCCTTACCGGCGCCTGGCGTACCCCTAGGGGTACGCGTACCACAGTTTGAGAACCCCTGCTCTAGAGAACTATTTATTTATTGCTACGCTGTTAAGAAGGAAAGTTATAATAAAAAAATTTGGTAGAGATTAAGAACGGCTTGGTAGTACGTAAACAGTATGGCCGTCACAGTTATAGGCAGAATAGAGCAGTCTCACCCTTTGGTCTCACCTACGGCGATCGATAGCCCAATGTTTCCAAAAAAGTAAGTAATCCAATCATTTGTCAGAATAATAATATTTTCTTTATTGAACAATCCGCGGTTGACAGACAGCAAACTTCTTGGTGGCAAACGTAATTAAACAATCGTAGACAATTCATGCAGTGCATTATACAGGCAGCAATAAGGCAATAAATTTACAGAATAATAATAATAACGACAATTTATTTGGCGCCATAATACAGGAGTCAGTTACTGGTTACAAGGGCGCCTCAACAAACTAAGTACACCAGCCACGTATACGGCACCAAATGTGCCTCCATAGGCAGAAAAATAGTCTCTTATGGACCATCTTTAATTATATTACGTATGTAGACAAATCACATTTTCAACCCTCCTCTCGCACGTACATTATTGTTCACATCCACCTTACAAATAACCTTCTCTACCCCAACCACCCCATAAAATGGATATATAGCTAACGTCATCTATAAAATACTAGCTGAACCCGGCCACGCGTTGCTGTGGCTGAAAAGAACATCCAACCATCCCTTCCTACCTCCCCCAACCATCTCCCCTCCCCCTCCCCCTCCCCCACCAACTCCCCCTTCCTCTTCCTCCTCCCCAACCCTCCCCCTTCGCCTCCCCCTCCCCTTACCCTCACCTCCCCCTCCCCCTCCCCTCCCCACCCCTACCCTCCCCCTTCCCCTCCCACTCCCTTCCGCCTACCCCTCCCTGCATCCCTCCCTCCTCCATCGCTCCCCTTCCGCTCCCTCCCCACCCTCTTCGTCCCGCTCCTTCCGGTCTTTTCCTCCCTGACAGCGGATAGAGCCCAAAAAGTGAAAGTCCGCTAGACCCCAAGAAAGATGAAAGGCCGCTTTATAGAATGAAGGGAAATTATTATGCAACTCGCTTATGACGTCACGGCACTCGACCTCATTCTATGTTTCGTCTGCGACGTTTAAAATTGTATAGCTCAAATAGTCGACGAATTTGATAAAATATTGTTGTTAAAGATTGCGTTTTTTGGGAAAAAACCATTCAAAGAAACACTCACGTATTCGAATGGAACGTTTTGGTGAGATTTTGAAAAGAATCCGTGCGTTACTTTGGGAGATCCCATCATTTTCAATTTTGTGCGAACGCTGCTACATTTTCATTTATATAGATGTAGGCCCTACTTTATCATAGGCTACTATTTTTCTTCTTATTGAACAATGATTGGCTTACTTACTTTCGCAGAAACATTGGGCTATTGATCGCCATAGGTCAGAGGGCTGGCAGAAACATTGGGCTATCTATTGATCGCTGTAGGTGAGACCACTCTATTCTGCCTATATCTGTGACGGCCACACTGTTTATGTGCTACCAAGCCGTTCTTTACCTCTACCAATTTTTTCATTCAATAATCCGGTTGATAGACCCAAGCTGGTTACAGTATACAGTCATGCAGTACGAAAGATACACAATTCAAACAATTCACAAAAACGCAAATCAGACATAAATCACAAAGTTGCAGCCATGTCAGGCGCACGCTCTATGTACTTTAGCTGCCACCTAGAGAATGAAGGAAGAGCTAAACCCGGGACCCTACGGGATTCGAACCGCGTACTGAAAGCACTTCAAGCCAGAGTATTATCAATTTTACTAACTCCACTCCCAGTAACATTATAAACAAATGACAAAATTGATCAAAATTACTCAAATCTCACTGAATGGCAGTAAACGACTTTTAAAATAAAGGTAAACAATAACGTGCATTAAACCACTGTTATCTACGGTCTTTGCGCCATAAACCCATATTTTATACGAGTGTGGACAGCAACTCCGTGAATGAGAGAAAAGTGAAAACTCGGAAAGAAAGCTAAGAAACTACAGTGGAAGAAAAATTATTTAAAACGTATTACTTCCCGAGTCGTCTTACCCCGTGACCTTTCCAAAAACGGTCGAAGGTGGCGGCTGAGGTGTCGTATCCTCTTCGGACATTTTATTTTCTCGCTTTTTTGAGTGATCAGCTGCTGCTTAACTGGCCTAAATATTACCACATTTCGCGATTCGACCGTCGTTTTGTCATGGTTCCCGATCAGTCATGCAGAAGCCGTTCGATCATGAATAACCACCCTGAATTGGCAGTTATTAAGTTATTAAGCATACAGTTCACGCCGTGCAACCGAAACGAAACGACTCATCGAATCCGGTTTGCTGCATTCATAATGCACGATCATCGTATTATCGCTCAGCTAAAACTGGGACGACGGAAGGACGGATAATAAGCCGCCGCCGCCGATGCTTCTGGGCGGGCTACTTATTATGATTCGCAATGACTACACGGGGCCTGCACCTAAGAAGGCCTGCACGGGCTATTCTCGTGCTCATTCGCCCGTGAGCAAGTGGTAGCCTATCTAATAAACCCGTCTCTTAGGGAACGTCACAAACGCCTAAGCATTTCATAATGCAGCACTAGAATGAGTCAATGTCCAAGGCCTTTCTTTCTTTTGAGAGGCTGGCCTCCGTGGGTTGACGCAGGAAACGCTGACAGAGCCGCTGCATTTAAAAGGTAGCCTAGATATACATTATGCGTACAGGTACGTCTAATTGAATCCACCTGCAAACTGTGCGTTGAATGGCGCTGGTGAGTGTTTAAAGATGCCGTTGCTATTTATAGTCTCTACCGAGTCATTTTGGCTCGTGGCAGTTAAACAAGAAATCGTGTTACCTACTTTAGTTCCTTGTCAAAAGAAAATCCTTTTTATCCCACTCTTCGGTTGGCTTCCATGATTAGATTGATTACAAAGAAATCAGCTGAACAAGCTCTGGTCCTGTCCCAGATCCATGCTTGGTTGGTTATTTTTCAGTAAGATCACACAATATTCTTAAAAAGGAAAGAATTGCTAAGAGGAGGGCTAAATAGAAATCTGAAGAAAAGAATGGTCAAAACATTTATATGGAGTGTGACGTTATATGGCGCAGAGACATGGACAATAAGAAAAGAAGACGTCAAGAGGCTGGAAGCTATTGAAATGTGGGTATGGAGAAAGATGGAGAAAATCAGTTGGACAAAGCACGTTTCAAATGAAGAAGTACTAATGATGGTAGAAGAGAAAAGATCTCTGCTGGACACAATAAAGATAAGACAAAAGAATTGGGTGGGACATTTGCTATGAGGTGACTCACTGCAGAAAGAAATAATTGAAGGAAGATTGGAGGGAAAGCGGTGCAGAGGAAGGCCTAGACAAAAACTGCTGGACGGGATGATGGAAGAGGGATACAGAGAACTGAAGGACATGGCACAACAGCGTGAAAAGTGGAAACATTGGACGTTTGGACTTGCCACTTGGCAGAGAATGTAAAGAAAGAACACAATATTACCCAATATTGTGATGTCATTCTTGGGGGACTTCAAATGGACTTTTGTAAGACTTGAGGCATGGCACACACACACACACACACACGTCTCTAACTTCATAGTTATTTACTTAGAATACTGTACCTCCGGCTAATAGGCTTGTATTAACTTGTTTGGAAACAAAATATACAGCATCATGTTGAAATGATTTAACTCTTTCCCGCCGAATGGGGTCACCCGTGACCCCATTAACAGCATAGGTATCAGAACAATTCCGGCTGGAATTAGTTAACTCAACTCAAACTGAGTTTTCCCTTAATCGTAGAACTTCACAGCAACTTAAGAAACTGACTTAGAACTTTTAATTCTATTCACCTGGACATTCAGCCTGGAATTTGGGCATTGTAACACAATAATTGACTAAACCTGTCAATGAGTAGAGATCTTGAAGGGGTTTTATATAAATTTATGTGATTGATTGATTGATTGATTGAAGTGAATAGTGAATACATTAACTCCAGCTGCCCAATACCACTCCTGTGATGCATGTACAATTAGAGGTCACACTCCCTTTCTTAACTCTGATGTGTTTGTGTAAAGCTGTGGTCCCCAGTCATATCAATCTTACGAGAATGTTGTTGAAGGTTGATTTAAAAATCATAATTTATTGAGCCAAGCACATAGTGTTATACTGTGTATCGCCTGGAACCAATCAATGATGAGCTTTCTCAGGACATACAACACCTACGGTCCTACACTGTTAAACCTTGGATACACGTTTTGACATTCAACAGGTAGTTTTGATTGATTATCTTTAAAATGACCTGTCATATATCTGCTACTCAATGAAACTGAAGAAAAAATTTCTGCTTGAATCAACTCTAAACTACTTTTAGAAAAACACTGGAGATGCAACAATAATTTTCAGGTCTCCTAATACTGCTATCATTGGTCTACACTTGATGTAAGAAAACTTAGTACTAATATGCAGATGCTGAGGCTGAATTTCTAACACCTCAGATCCATGGATAACTAAACGAAGTTATTATTACATTATTATTACATTTTAAAATGGTACACATGAGGAACAAATAAAATTGAAAACTGTATAATGAAACATTTCGTTATCTTCTCCACACCGAAGGAACAAGGATGTTACTTATACCAGGAAGAGATTAAAATTACTGACGTATATATGTGACGATCCTTTTACAGTGAATAAACATTAATTCAATAATTGTGGAAATTTATACAGCCCCTCCTTAGTACTAACACAATGATAAATAAAGTTAGTTTCAAGTGTTTATAGTGTTTGTGCAACAATGTACATTATCCACACTACATACAACATTGATATTAAGAATCTTGCAGTCTCTCAAATAATCACTTTTTTGTTGATTTTTTAGATTATTCATATATAAAATAAACTTATTTACAAGTTAATATTTATAATGACATTTTGTAAGGTGACATTTTGTCATTATGACATTTTGTCCGTGCCACTCTTTGTTCATGACATTTTGTCGGTGATGCAAAAAAAGCGTGCAGGAGAAAAGCATGCAGGAGAAAAGAGCGCAGACAAAGCGCACAGGACAAATGCGTGCTGACGAAAGTGCGCAAAAGAGACAATAGTAGAAGGAAGCATTTATTTAAGCTAGAAACAAACTAGAATTATAACTCTTTAGGCACAAGAAAACACAATAAACATACTATAATATATTCATAAAGTAGGCCTACTATCAGCCGAATTTTGGCACATGAAAACATACTAGAATGTATTTAAACTAGAAATAATGATAGAATATATGTAATATAATTATGTGTAAACTAGAAATATAAATTGGACATTAATTGCAATTCATTTGCACAGTGCTGTTTATCGTATAGTAAACTAATAACCTAGGCTTAGCCTTAGGTGGTACGTTATTGATCATTAGTTAGCATGATTAGATACTTTACTTTTCTAGAAAGTTGCACGCATTTGTCGTAAGCGCTTTGCTGGGGTGGCTTCTGTTGTGCGCATTTGTTCTGCACTGTTTTGTTACGGTGCCCAATTTGTTGCACGTCATTTTGTCAGGCCGTCGGTACAATCTATTACAGTCAAATATTTGCCATATGGTACAATCAATTAGGAGCTGTCCACATTATGTACGCAGGGAGAAGAGATCAACGAATTTAGGTGATTTGCATACGAGACCTTGACAAAATGTACATATTATGCAGAATAAGACTCTACTTATGATGTCAAATTGGCATGTCTGACCTACAAATCCCTCAGCACCAACACACTGTCCTACTTTCAGTCACTACTAACTCCTTACATTACTCTTCGTTGCTTGCATTCATCAGGTACAAATCTTTTAGCTGAACCTCGATGCAAAACATTTATGGGCTCACGTGCATTCCATGCCTCAACAGTCAGCACCCAGGGAATGGAATCGGCTTCCGCTCTCTCTTCGTAGCTCAATTTCACTTCCTTTCTTTAAAAAGCGGCTCAAAACTAACTATTTCTCTTTGGCTTTCAAGCACATCAAAGCAGTCATCTTCCTCTGGCGGCTGACTATCCGCGCCACAAATTCCCATTTCAGTGTGACCTTGCGCGCGTTACAAATTTATTTAATAATAATAATAATGTCCACATTAGCCTATTTATAACTCTGGCATTTTGACTGCATTAGCCTACAATTAAATTCTGTTCAGATCACAACAGTAAACCATAACAGTTAAAAAATTTAGCTAGCAGATGTTTTTAAAAAAGCAGCATACAGTGAAATAAATGTTCTATAGATGACTTTTGCTAATAAACTTTTGTAGGGGGTTTAGAGAAGCTTATATGTACATACGCAATTATGCATGGTGGTTCCGCAAAATGTATGGATTGCTACAGAGGGTCAGAGGTCAGAAAGTATGATTTTTTTGCATACATAAATAATTATATGGATGGCCCATACATTCATGAATATGCTTTCTATATGATATACTCCATCTATCAATCCAAAGCCAAGATTACACTTGACTTCGATTCTGCATATGTTGGTCCAGCCCAGCATTTTCTTGAAGTTATGACCGGTTGCTCATTGATGATGCAAGAATCAATCTTTAAAACTGTAAAATCCATACCACTATAACCCACTGCCTTCAGAAACGACTACCCGGTATTATGGTTATTCATGCATGTTTCTATAAGCATTTATACCATTTCTGATTAAATGAATAAACCTAGAAAATCAACCTATTTCCTTGTACTTTATAACCAAGTGGTCCAGTTCTAGACTGAACGATCTTGCATCTTAAAGTTAATTGAAAAAACAAGAGACAGCCGGCATACACATTATGTGAAACTGGAAACCGAATCCATGCTGTTCTCCATGCACCGCAAAACAACACAGGTGGGTGTGTATGTGCGACGTGCAGGCATCCTGCAAATCGCATCGCTCAAAACTAGAGCTAACAGTTGGTTCCTGCATATGTAATCAACTGGTGTTTGCATCAGTATGAATTACTCTGCAACACTTGCATAAATTATGGTTCATTCCGGCAGCAATACACGGACAGTTTCATAATGACCTTCTGACCTTGGAATTTGAGACCTTGATTTGCAAAGTCTTTCTTAAGTATTGTCTAGCATAATATTATGGCCCTACCAAAAGTTAACAAACAGCCATTCGTTTTTCTTTTCACCATTTCTTGCACCAAATTCTTCACATAATAAATTGAATAATGTACAAGTAAACTGAATGAATAACATAAACTTGTCATTATCAACAAAAAATGATCTAGTATTACAGCAACATGGTCTAACAAGGCTTACTGACTGGAAAAATATTTGAACTCAGGCTTGTTCTCTCTCTTGTTAAAACAGCTCCAATCATTTTACCAATGCAGATTTTAAAAATTCTATCCTGAGAAAGCTTCCGATATTTTATCTTACCCTATCTTTGACATAGTCCTCTTGGAACAACAGCTTAACTGAAGGAACACAATTTCAATCAGTATAGCATTTTGGCTGTTCTAGCAAGTACACAGCACAATATCAAATGAAGCCCTTCCGGGACAAACCAACAGCAGCAGCAGCAACAGCAGCAGCAGCGTGACCTAGAAGCATAATTTAATTACACATTTATGATCATCAGCTGACTGATCATAATTCATCTGAATCAAGTCAGCAGCAGAATGAAGCTGCAGACAGAAGAACTGAAAATCCAGTTAGTACAGCTCTCAAACTGCAAACTTAGACTGCTTGAACTTTGAATCAGAAGGATAAATTTAAGGACAGGAGGATCTTTCAACATAATAGAGGACATAAAGTATTTATGATCTCTTAACACATTGGCCGCCTACACGCCATGTTAAATGACTGGCTGAAGTACGAGTTAACTCGTACTTGGCGGTCAACGTGTTAATATGTCATTTCACATCTTAACTGTGTCAAATGAAATACTAGTGATGATATACAAGGATGTTAAACAATTCCTAATTGTCATTTATTCAACATCTGGTCTGTGATAGCATTCGTAATAGATTAAGTACTGATAAACAACAGAGAGTCACTGTAAAGTTGTGTCATCCTTCATTCAGTCACTCTGATGATTCAGATGATGATCCAAAATATCGGAACAGAAACACTGCCAAGATTGCGAGACCAACTGGAAAAAGCCAGGACAACAAGGAACTGCAAAAGACAAAACAAGAAAACTGCACTATCAACATGCAACTAGTAACACAATTTAAATGCAATCATTAGCATAAAACACATTCAACTTTAACACATATGTACATGTATATTGTATACAGCTTTAAAGTTCTGCCACCAAGTCAAATAAGTCAACGAACATCTATACAAATTTTTCATGAAAATTTAAATTAAATATAAGTTACAACAGTATAATAATGCACACAAACTTCACAGAACCTCGTTAAATATTTGCCAAAATGTCAGCAAATTTGTGACATCATAGATTAAGTGGAGCACATAATTATAGCCAATTAATTTGTAGTGGGGCTGTACCGAACACTCGCTTCGTAATATTCACTTCAGAGTCGAATAGCGAGCCAAATTGGGGAGGTCTGGTAGCGCATTTGAATAACACGCTGACACGGAGATCAGCGCACACGAGTTCGAGTCTCGAAGCCCCCTTAAGATAGACATGTTTTGTAGGCTGCTATTAGCACCATGTATTGCAGACTGTCTGTTCTGTTAGTAGTTAAGATTAATGTTAATTAAGATAACTGCATAACTTGTAAATGTACAGCGCTGTGCATTTGCGGGCATTTCATTAAAGAAAAATATTACATTATTATTATAGGGTGTCTCGATAGGTCGTGAACGATTTTGAATGCAGACAAATATATGTTATACACAATATAATGTGGAAAGTTTTATACTGGCGGATAGGTTATTCAAATGAAAATGTTAATATAAAAAAATTAGATCACTAGCTCACTTAATCAAATTGTAGCGCCAATATCCGTGACGTCATCAAATTCGTGCCAAGTAAACGTCAAGTTAAGCCGCAAACAATATTGTACGACCATCATTGTTAATCCACACATAGTTAATTAATACAAATTAGCATTTAATATTTGATAATGTTTCCCTTACTCTTTATTACAGCCTCAAGTCGATTAGTCATCTAGACAAATAGATTTTTCAGAGTTGGCAGAGGTAGCCTCAGGTAGGCTATGCCTATCGATGTCCATGCCTTACGAAGCCGACGTTTTAAGGTGTTCAGTGTCTGGGGTTCGGGTTCGGCATAAACAGTTGGATTAACAAAACTCCTTATCATTCCAAATAAAACTTCAGTCACTTCGACTTATTACATCAATGAGATAGGCCTACTGGAGAAGAGGTCAAACTCGCATTCCATCGAAGTGTAGTCTGCGCTCATTTAACAGCCACAAAAATGTTTCATAATAGCGGCGAAGGATTATTTCAACAAAACGGTGCACGTGCACACACACCAAAGGCCTCAGTCGAATGGTTGAACAAGAATATCAATGGATAGCCTACATATCACCGAGCGACTGGCCGCCTAATTCGCCGGATTTGTCACCAATGGAAAATGTTTGAAGTATTATGGCGGCAACCGTTTATGCCGATACCGAACCCCAAACGACCTTAAAACGTCGGCTTTGTAAGGGATGGACATCAATAGGCCTACCTCTGACAACTCTGAAAAATCTATTTGGCTCGATGACTAATCGACTTGTGGCTGTAATAAAGAGTAAAGGAAACATTATTAAATACTAAATGCTAATTTGAATTAATTAACTATGTGTGGATTAACAATGATGGTCGTACAATATTGTTTGCGGCTTAACTTGACGTTTACTTGGCACGAATTTGATGACGTCACGGATATTGGCGCTACAATTTTATTAAGTGAGCTAGTGATCTAATTTTTTTATATTAACATTTTCATTTGAATAACCTATCCGCCAGTATAAAACTTTCCACATTATATTGTGTATAACATATATTTATCTGCATTCAAAATCGTTCACGACCTATCGAGACACCCTATATTATTAGCTATTCGGCCAAATAGTAGCGGTCGGACTGAATACGAATAATGGTGACTTGATAAATAAGCTGTTGCTACAGCAGGTTAGCAGAAGAATTCAGAAATTACTAGTAGTTTACCTGTTTACTATTAAATTTACTGAACTAAAACTTTTGCTTACATTTAAAATTTTGAATGTTGTCGGCAGACCTATTTTGTACACTATTTGTATCAGCCGAAAAGTTGTTCCAGTTATTCGTATTCGACCGAATAGTAATAATCACCTATTTGGTTCAGCCCTAGTTTGTAGATGTAGTGTGTAGTAAATTGCATGATACAATAATTTTATAAACTTTCATCTCCAAATATGTACTAAATAATCAAAAACTTAAAAAGCTGAGGTAAGCCTACAATTTCTCTACCAATGCTAAAGTACAAAAATTATACGTCATGTGTTGTGTTACTGCATCATAGAAATTGTCATTATTATAATTATTTTTACCATGTCACCTAGAACTGATCAGCTGGAGAATCAAAGTGGAGTGTTTCACAACACAAAAATTAATCAAAGCTCAGTTTGTTGAGGGGACCAAATGCATATGCTTCCATATGGGAGGTCTACTGAGAATGTACGGTCTACTGAGAATGTACGGTCTACTGAGAATGTACGTGCACATAGAAAATGGTATGGGGTTTAAACTTCAATTCTATCACATAGGTCTGCAGGAAGCCCAA
This sequence comes from Lumbricus rubellus, assembly GCA_945859605.1. Lineage (NCBI taxonomy): Eukaryota > Metazoa > Annelida > Clitellata > Crassiclitellata > Lumbricidae > Lumbricus > Lumbricus rubellus. Next base: position 36,270,756 of record OX243813.1, read on the forward strand.
TGCATGGCCTAACCCTGCCGTGATTGGAGGCCCATGCGATCATAGTCTACAGTATGTCAAGTAAAGTTAGACAAGAGAATAATACAATGTAGTCTGGTTGCCCTTTGAGCTACATACACATCCTTCAACCTGACTTAAACTCTGAACTGCAGCTGGTCTGATAAACTGAATCACCCACAATGCCTGTTCAAATTGCTGCTGCCACAACTTTTAACATTAGTCTACATTCATTTACTATTAGCACAGCAGGACCAGTGTTGCTGTGCTTCAGGTTGACATTGCAAGTGTTCATGAAATTCCCATTTGTCTAAAGTTAAGCAGTTTAATAAAAATTCTTTGATGTGGCCGGACAACAGCAGTGGACTATCTGTTCATTAAACACATTGATATTATTAATCTTAGATTGTATCTAGATGGTTCCATGATTTAAGAGTAGTCAAGGTCTAGCATATGTAAGCGGCAGATCTGTGCAAAAAGTACATGTGTGCACAGAGAAGGGAGGGCTCCTGCTTATGTACCAAATGCTGCAAGTCCGACTAAAACCACTCTGAACCCTTCATTTAGTTGTTTGGTGAGTTCCTGTCTGATGAGTACAGTCATGGCCAAACGTTTGTGATCGGCATATTTTAATGAATCAATTCACTGAAAAACAAGCAACTTTTCAAGAATACTGATGATTTATATTTACACTGTCTGAAGTGCTTTATATTGCAAGTAGAATGTCAACACATAGCAATGGAACCAAAAATGAACATGTATAATTGAATGCTATATCAATAATTATAATTTATTTGTGTGAAAGTGTCGATTTTGGCCAGGTATCCTCGTAACTTGAAAAAATCACTGATTGACATCGACACACATATAGTGCCCACACATGAATCAATATTTGCATTGCTTTGACTGTCTGCGAGTCATTTAAGGTCACCATAATAAGAAATAACACTGGTGGTATTTGCAATGATAACCTGTGTCTTTGATAACAGTTTGGATTGAATACTGAGAAATGTCTTTCGATAATTAGTTGCAGTGGAATTTTATTCAGCTCCTCATGGTCTGCCATGATGCACGACGCTTCATAACCAGGAGTTGTGATGCATTGTGGAGTCAATTCAATCAACATATATATCACAATAAGTTTTATTCCGGATTGTAAGTAACTCACTTTGCTCCCAGGATTGTCTATCTGGAAAATAATGTATAGCTACTCTGTACAACCTGGTTAAAGAGGTGACAGAACTGCTTGTATCATACATTACGTCGTTTATATTCATTTTAGAAATCTAATTCTGTATCTTTCAACTTCTGCATTTTTGTATTCTACATTTATGGATTTGTGGATTTCTGCACTTATTCATTTTTCTATTTTTGCATTTTTACATGTATATATGCCTATTTTTGCATTTATGAGTAAATGTATTCTTGAATGTATACATGTATTTCTGTAAGCATACACCCTTGTCTATTTCTGTATCTGTGCATTTTATATATTACTGTATAGGCTCTACAGAAATTTGTGATCTTGTACCACACAATTTCAGCGAAAAAATCGAAGTATCGCGCAACAGAGAAAAAATTAGTAATGTGCTCAAATTCTGCAAGATTCCGCAGAAATTTTCACAAATGGGCTTTGAATGGCTTGAGAATCACTGCGATGTGTGGTGAATTCAACATAGCAATGACAGCATTGGATGATAATTAAAAATAGCTACCACCGAATGGGATGACAGCATCTGAATTATAGAGAAATATGCACTTAGGGACATTGTTTCTGATAGTAAAAAAGTCTTAAAAATTTTAGAACTTTACTGTCACAGTCAAATGAAATGGGTTAGACAGAGTTTCTCACAGTGATCACACAGGAGCGTGACTCTATACAATATGTAGAGTCGGTATGTGATCGAGCAAATGAATTTAACTATGTATAGGTGTTAGGCCTACACATGAAGATGATGGACTACTATTCTGCATGTTGTCTAAATTGTTGATTGATAACATGCATACCATATCTTGAAGTTGTATTTGTAATAAACGAAGATTTGAGTGGCTGTAGATTTATGAAAATTTCAAATTCTTGCAATCGCCTGAATATATTAATGAGTGTATATTAATCTCATGGTTAAAGAAACCTAATAACTGCATTTTTTGCTTGATTTTCTAATTTCTAGGAAGCCAAAGCAATACAATGATTAACAAAAACACTGGTACGATGACTTATAAAAAAAGTATTTTAACATTTTAGGAATTTGCAAAAAAAATTCCGAAATGCTGTTCAAAGCGGGACCAGACGTTATGTTTCAACATGGAAGTCTATTTCTGTTACTGCTGCTGTTTTTCACTCATTTAATGTCAAGGTAACAAAAACTATCATGGGACTAGGCCGTTAGTTGTCAGTTTTGAAGAGACAGATGTGAGGCACAAATCTTTTCCAACATCTTTCCATCTTCTCAATGCCACAACATTATCATTACATAGGTATAACTTTTCAGGATAGTCTTGTAGTCATGCATGATCTTTTATAAACAACATCATCATTACATAGGAATAACTTTTCAGGATGGTCTTGTAGTCATGCATGATCTTTTATAAACAACATTCCTACCTCATAAGTTTTTATTTAAACTCTGGGTAAAAAAGATAATCAAAGCCACAAACCGGAAACAAACCCCATTCATACGTGCATGGAATTTTAAAACACTATTCTATGCAATATTAACATATATGCGCACAATGAAATTTCATTTCAAAAGGAGATGATTATATACCTTCCGGTTCCATCATGCGAACCTTCAGATTTTGGTGTCTGAAAATTACAACAGTTAAAGCAGCATTTAAAAAAATATTAATGTCATGTTTGCCAGAGAATAAAATAAACTCCTTATCATGATGTTTATACTTAAATTCTAACATCACTTAGCAAACGACCACCATATAACATTTCTTCCAGCAGCTTAGTGTACATCAAACAATCTATATATATAAAAATGTAACGGCGTTCGCACGAATCTTCCTCATAAAGGATCTTGGTAAGTCCTGGACCGATTCTTTTCAAAATTGCAGCAAAACGTTCCGTTAATATAGGCGCAGGTTTGTATAATGCTTTTTTTCCAAAATCTTCTACAACAAAAAAACAACTTTCACTTCCATTCGACCGATTCCGAGTTGAATATGCGCTATATGAACCTTGCGCAACCGCCATTTTTAAACGCGAACTATTTTTGGCGAATGCATTTGGACGGTTTCAATTTGAACTCACAATCGGTCGAATCGAAGTGAAAGTTATTTCTTTTTGTTATGGACGGTTTGAATTTTAACTCTCAATCGGTCGAATCGAAGTGAAAGTTATTTCTTTTGTAAAAGATCTGCAAATTCCACCGTTTTACGCCCGCCGATAGGCTTTGCTTCGGGCGCGTGTTCCGTTTATGTAGCGCATTTAAACACATTCGATTCCGGTCTTTTTGATGTTCCGCGCCGCACTGTTCCGCGTCGCTGTCGCCCCGTGTCGGAAAGGGACGGTGCGAAGGAGGAAAGGAAGGGAAGGAGCGGGACGAAGAGGGAGGGGAGAGATGGAGGATGTAAGGGGAGTGGAGGGGGAGGGGAGGAGGGGAGGGGTGGGAGGGGGAAGGGGAGGGGAGAGGGGCGGGGGAATAGAGGGGGAGGGTAGGGGGAAGAGGGGGAGGGGAGGGAAGGGGGAGGGGGCGGGGAGAGGGTGGAGGAGAGAGGGGAGGGGGAGAGAGGGGGAGAGAGGGGGAGGGAGGAGAGAGGGGGAGGATTGGAGGCAGAGGACGGTCTTTTCTGCCACAGCAACGCGTGGCCGGGTTCAGCTAGTTATATATAAGATCTGCTATGAGAATATCATACATCTTATATATTTATCTCATCATAGATCAAGTATACACTTATCAATCATATTGTATTGTATTGTATTTAAACATTTATAAAGCGCCTCTAGTAGGGTGAACCGTTCAGAGGCGCTCCCAGTGCGCAAGGCCCAGCGAGAAGAAACAGGTTTAGAGAAGAGACAAAGCAGAGGAGAGACTACCAGAAAGAAGTGTAGAGTGAACAGAAGGAGAAAGAGCATTCCAAAGAGAAGGACCAATTAAGACAAATGATCGAGACTGAGCCATAACAGTTCTAGACCGAGGAACCAAGAGGTCAAATCTGTTGGATGAACGAAGTGGACGGTGGGAGGAAGCTGAGTGAGGACGAAATAAAACATTAGTGAGATATTTTGGGGCAAGACCCCGTTGAGCCTTTATGATCAGAGTGAGGATCTTAAATTGTGTGCGAGCACGGAGAGGAAGCCAGTGAAGTTCATGAAACATAAAGGTAGAGATGTGAGAGTACTTGGGAAGGCGGGCAATCAATCTAGCAGCTGAGTTGAGAACTGACTGAATCGGTGAAAGACGAACTTTAGGAAGACCAATGAGGAGAGCATTGCAATAGTCAATTCGTGAACATATAAAAGCATGAATTAAGGTAGTGAAGATGGAGGAGGAGACAGAGCGACGAATGGCTCTGAGACGTATTAAATGGAAATATGACGAGCGTGTCACATTGGAAATATGCTCAGTAAAGGTAAGTGAGCTATCAATTACAACACCCAGATCCCGAACACTTGAAGAAAAGGAAAACAGAGAAAATTTTTCAGAGAGCAGAATGAAATCAAGCTTCTGGAGCTGCTGGGGAGTACCTAGCCAGATGAATTGAGTCTTATATATATACAGTGTTATCATTATAATCAGCAAAAATATCAGCAAAATCATCTGGCTGAGAATATGAATCGTACAAGCAACTTGCTAAAACCTTGGACAAAATTTTCAATTCAATATGTCTACACAAGTTTCATATTTCACTGTCCTGTACACACATTATGGAAAAACATCTGCAAATTTATTATATCCCTTCATTAACAAGTTTCAATAAGGCAATTAAAAAGGATTTGCTCAAATGCAAATCAATAATAATATGCATAAAAAATCAATCTTGAGCTAAGCTCAGCAAGTTGGAGATGTGCAAAAATAACTTCCATGTTTCAACACTTCTTGCAAAGTTCTATAATCTGTTATCGACCCATGTATAGTAAATGGTATGGGAAATCGTATAAACTCAGTCGGTAAAGGGTTAAGCCTGATATTTAATGTGGATTAGATATCGCACCATTATTCTAATATGCAAGGTTAAATTTGTAGTCATGTCCAGAACTGTAAAAATTGCAAATCTTATATAACAAATATGTATGAGGTCATATAATTGAGCATCTACATAATTGCTATAGAAGCACATACAATACATATGCATATTGTTTACAAGACTAATGTGACTCAGTAGCAGTATTTCATTATCACACTGCATATAAATGTAGTATTAGATCCATTATTATTAGTAACTTAGACAAATATCCCATTTAAACTTGAAAATAAAAACTGAATTGCCACAATTATACTTACTTTAATCTTTTTAACTTCTCTGTCACTCTGAAAATAAAACCCACAGACATCAAGAACTGCTGCACCAGAATTCAATCATTCAGAGTCAATTTTACTGAGATAAATGGTGTTTAACAATATAGCATTAAAATGCTACATTGGCTTGCACAATGCAAGTGTTTGCTCAATACCATGAAAACAAGTGACAATAAGCTTCACTCAGTTCACAGCTAGCAAAACATTTTTAGTGAAACGAATACCAACGCAATCGATAAGACAATTTTTGCAATGAACAATTTGACCGTTCCTGTCGACAATGCATAAACGCAACGTTCTGTTACTAGGATACCACATATAATTCCAATAAAACTGCACTGTCAGAAATTTATAGGCATAACATTGATGATCTAGTATCAGATACATATTAATATGGTGGCTATTTCTCATAGCGGGGGTAAATTGGTTAACCAGTTTCAAAAGACGACAACACAAAAGTCCATTATGGCAATGCTTCCACAACCTATCCTAGCAACATATCCTCAAAGCTGAGACTTTCCACAGGCTGAAATAGTATGCAGGACAGCAATAACATTGAAACAATTTAACAGCCTTTCTATATATCAATTGCATGACTTTCAAAATGCAAACAAAACTTAAATGGATATGTATCCAAAATACTAACAAATTATGATATATAATAGAACACTGCAAGAGGTACTTTATATATGTCCAGATAAAATGAGCAATTCAAAAAGATTAGAAAACAGCTTAATAAAATCCCGATCCAGAATGGACTTACATCAGCCAGAACTCCGATCTGATACTGCTTCATCATATCCCTTGCATCTGACGAATGACCAACATCTTCAAATGCTGCAGTGCCATCTTTGCCTAATACCAACAGATATATGCAGCAAATTTCAAACTCAACGCATTTCACATTGCAGTGATGAAAAAAGTTAAGCACACAGAACTTGCATCAATTGCAAACCTTGTCACACAATAACACAGCAAAAATCTTTTAATTGTAGATTCTTATCCAATTGTGGTAATCATAATTTTGGAACATGTAGCATCTTGAATTGTTTACTGACTATAGAATATGTTACAGCTCTCATTAATTCACGTCAAAATATAAAACAAAAATCAAAACGGACAACTGGTTCAATTACTCATGTGTTGTCAGATTCTGGGTTTTTGTTTAGTTTAACTCATCTCTATGCATCCACATGTATAATCACGCATGCATGGGTTCCAGATCTTTTTCTCGCTACAATTTGTTTTACATTTTCGAGGAACCCTCTTCTGTTCAGCATAATAGTTGAACATGAGTAGGACCCCATTGAACAAGAATCCCATCACACACTTTGCGTTTCTCAACTCTGAGTACCCCAAAATTTATTTTTTTCTAACTTTGGGTGGATGGATGTGAATACAATAATGCTGAAGAATGATGCTTTTAAAAATTATGTCTGCAGGTCACGAACTGACTGATAATTCACAAGTTCAAATTATTTACTTTAGTCATTATACTGTAAAATCACAATTCATCAGGACCTAGGTGATAAAAAAATTATGATTGTTGTTTGAGAGTATATGAATTGACATGGGAATGAACCAGCTTCCATTTTGTACTAAACAATATTTCATCTACCGGTAATACAGTTTTGTCTTTAAAAGTGTTTTGCACTGAAGGCTATGAAAACTAGAAACACCTACACGAAGGCAAATGTCAGTTGCTACATTTAAAAAACAGCTATCTTCAATATGTAAATTTAAAACAGAATAAGAACTTATGTTACAGAACATTTAGTTGGTCTTCAGCAGTATATAATGCCTAGAATTGTATGGCATGGTAATACTCAAAATATTCAATTGTCTTCAGATGCAGAAAGCTTGCTCAGATCGGTTAGAGTTCAAGGTTCATTTAAAAAGTTTTCTTTTTGGAATCGGTACAAGCAAATAGTTTATTGGACTGCATGTGAACAATAGACTTTGACTTACAGTACTTAACAACTTTGATAACCTTTTTGAATTTTCTTTCTTACTTGGCAGAAACACAACAGTCACAAATAAATAACATATATATATATATATATAAAATTATATATATATATATATATAATAATTATATATATAAAGTTATATATAATATGCATTCATGAGTGTATAAAACGTAAAGTCCATCCAGTTCCATGTGGATCATCTCCTTTTCTTGGCCCTGAGCCGGCAATGGACGAATTCCAAGGTCCTGGACACGGAGCCAGTGTATCGCAGGACTTGCCGTTTACTTCCCAGCTTACGCCGGTACCAAATCATACTGCTTGGTGACAGATGCACATGCGCGTAAACAACTTGCCCGAGGTCGTTACCCAGAGTCGAACCCGCAACCGCTCGCTCTGTGAGCAAGCGCGTTACTGATCAGCCACCAGGTCGCATGAGTGTATAATGTATACATATTGCTTTGTATAGTAGTGTATGTGTGTGTGTGACTGTGTGTGTGCATATATGTATGTATAATTATATATATTCATCAAATATATATGCACAGAATTAGACACACACAGTCACACACTATTTAAAGCAATGTGTTTTTACATTAAATACTTTAGAATGAAAATCTAAGAATGCCTAGTAAGAGATTAGTGCTCATAAATATAATTTAACAATTCTATAGATTTTTAAGTCTAGTTTCTTTTCAAGGTACTGGTTCTGGTAACAATAAATAAGAATAATAAATGGGTAAAAGTTTTATCACTACCAAAAAAAGTATAAACTAGATGCTTGCCTGATCATAAAAACAAAAGTAAAAAATAACTTTAAATAAGCATAGGCAGGGTATGTGAGTATATGTTTGTGTGTGCATGTATATTAAAAGTTACCAGCTTGGTCTTGAAGAACTTCTTCACCACCAGGATGCTAAGTAACAACAACAAACCATATCTAACAATTTGATAAATATACTGAACAACTTCAAGGGTCTAAATGTAAATTATGATATTCGAACAAGTCTTTAAAAAAACTGAACTACACCGTGAGGCATAAAAAAGGAAACCCCTAGAAAAATCGTTATTATTTTAACAATTTTCAAGCAATGTCAATGAAATTCAGGAAATTTATAGCTAAGTAGCAATCAATGGAAATACATTTACAGTTTTTACTCTAACTGCCCGCCTTTAGCTTCTACGCATGCGCGAAGTCGCTTGCGCCATTCACGCACCGCCGAGTCAATAATTCGCTGGTCAAGATCGTTCCAAGCTTGCATGATTCGCTTCCGAAGATCTTCAACATTACGGACCTTTTTTCTGTAGGCCTACACCATTTCCTGCTTCTCCTATGTAGCAATACTCAAAATGATCGTCTGTATATAACAGTTGGAACTCGAAAGAGAGATGCTGCAGCCGACCGCCTTGTACGCACACGTCCGGCGTTTAGCAAATCTCTGATATTGACCGTCGGTGTTTCTTCTCTGGGGCGCACGTCAATTCATTTTGTTGAACCGGGGGTAAAAATCAACGGCCAATACTACCGAGATGTTTTACTCATGGAAAGCCTTCTAACTGAAATTCGAGAACTCAATGAATTTTAAATTCTCCAGCAAGAACGCACAGAGCTCGAGAAACGATTTCACTTCTGACGCATGAAACTCCTGACTTCATAATTCCTACTCTATGGCCCCTAACAGCCCATATTTTAATCCCGTCGATTATAAAATATGAGGATTCATGCAGGAAATGGTGTACACTGTACAGAACAAAGGTCCGTAATGTTGAAGATCTTCGGAAGCGAATCATGCAAGCTTGGAACGATCTTGACCAGCGAATTATTGATTCGGCGGTGCGTTAAAGGCGAAAGCGACTTCGTGCATGCGTAGAAGCTAAAGGCGGACAGTTAGAGTAAAAACTGTAAATGTATTTACATTGCTTGCTACTTAGCTATAATTTTCCTGAATTTCATCGACATTGTTTGAAAATTGTTAAAATAATAACGATTTTGCTAGGGGTTTCCTTTTTTATGCCTCACGGTGTATATGGGGCAAAGCACGTTTTATTTTGTTAGCCAGCATTTCTTCACAGAACAAGCAGACACAGATCAAACAGCACAAGAGAGAAACAATGTTCCACATGGTCAGTAGTTTGGCAGGTGTAAGTTAATTTTTGATCACCCACAGCTAATATTGAAATACAGTGCTGCAACCTTCCAGATGGAAGTCCTTCAATTAAATAACATATTTCTAAAAATACATGTTTGCAAATAACTTACTCTCATTTGGTGTAAACCGAACTAAGTGGCATATGTTTCTGAATAACTAAATCACATGACAAACGCAGAACAAATCTGCGCACGCCAAATGCAAATCTGTTCCCAGTAAAGGCATTTTGCAAGACGAACTCTTGAAAATTAAGTTTGAAACAAACTTAAACCATATTTTACATCTCTATTTTCACTTGCACCCACATGTTCACAGCTTTCTCTCTGTAGCTGCATCGCCTAGCAACAGTAAGTTCTTTTCATGTACAACAGAATGGGCAAAATGTCATTTTTCAAATTTCTTTGCAAATACTGTTCGCTATGATGCATTTCTGATGCGGGAAGTCAAAGCGCTCTATTCTACTAAAGTCTAGGGTGCCATATTCTTTTTATGGGTCATTACTAACACCTTACATTCCTCCTCGTTGCTTGCGTTCATCAGGCACAAATCTTTCATCTGAACCTCGATGCAAAACAGTCATGGGCTCCCGTGCATTCCATGCCTCAGCACCTAGGGAATGGAATCGGCTTCCGCTTTTTCTCCGTAGCGCAATTTCACTTCCTTCCTTCAAGAAGCGGCTCAAAACTCACTACTTCTCCTTGGCTTTCAAACACATGGATTTCTGATTGCATCTTCCGCTGGCGGCTCAGATTCACATTTCAGTGTGACCTTGCGCGCGTTATAAATTTATTTAATAATAATAATAATAAGGCACTGGCTACGGAACCGTCCGGACGGTGCCGTATTTTCTTTTCTACGGAACCGTGTGGAAGAGGCGAAGACCGTAGGGGGGGAGAAGGTAGTTGATGTTAGCAGTTGATGGTCAAGCTATTAGGCTAGCTTGGCCAACAACTGCTAAACAAGCAATATTGTTACAATGGCGGCAGTTACCGATAGTTGGTTTTATGTCGGACAAAAGTTTTCTTGTTTTAATGACTTAGAAAATTACTAGAAACAGAGTAAGCAACCAATTTTTTCGTGAGTGTTGGTTAGGTTCAGGTTAGGCGTCGTGAGGGTCGGTTAGGGTTAGTTTTAGGGTTTGTTTAGCCATTAGAAACTCTTGTGGATTGGTGTAAATAGAAAGCCTGGCGGCTTGCTAGTATTCCGTATTGGACGACCGCCAGTCATGTGACAGGTTACACGTGACTGGCGGTCCGCTAGTATTTGAGATTTGTGACTGGCGGTCCGCTAGTCACGGTGTCGACCGGACTTGCCGACCGCGAAGTTGCCGACCGCAATGACGTAGGTACTTGCCGACCAGGGTTTTCAAGATCGTAGGGAGTTGCCGACCGAAGTTTTATTACTTGGTTTTTAAGAATTATATTTATAATGTAAAAAATGACAGGAAATGAGAAACCATCGTTTATTATTTCCAATAATAATTATTTAAAAACGAAAATTGTAAAGAAATTAATTCTAATAACATTAATTATATATAAACCTGTCTGAGGCAGTACACAAGTAACGACGTCATTATAAGAATTATATTTATAACTACAACAATAAACTTGTATAGCGCATAATAAAATATAGAAATATAAAATATAACACCTTAAAATGTCACTTTCTAATAATCTTCGCCCAGCGTCGTCATAAATTATAAAGCCGCCCTAGATTTAGGTCAAATTTAAAAGCATTTCTATTGCGTAATCTTCGCCCAGCGTCGTCATAAATTCGCTCGCATCTGGCAGAGCACAGTATTAAACACTACCACAAAATAGACACCGGAAGTTCTTCTCCAATAAAAGTAATAAATAAAAGCATTTTATTTCATTTCAGAACAAATATTTTCATACTTATAATAAATATAATGTGAATGCGTAATATGTATGACTTTGATTTTATTGGCGGTCGGCAACTTCCTACGTTTCAATAAAACGCTGGTCGGCAAGTTCGACAATATTAGCTATAATCGATGGTCGGCAACTTCGAGGTCGACAACTCCCTACGGACCCCTAGTCACAGCCATAATAATAATAATAATAATAATAATAATGGGTGATCTGTAGCAAACGACCCATATCAAAGTTTAACATCCATCGAATTCCAAACTATTCATTTTTGCCTGACATGTTATACGCCGTGTGAACACCGTACATTGATGGCTTACAAGTTTCTGGAACTGACCCACCAAACAAGTCGCCGGTTAGGTGGCGACAGGGCGCCAAGCTTCATTTAAAAGCGTGACAGCGCATCAGAGCAACGTAAAACATTTACCTCGGCCGCAAATTTTGTTATATCGTACACATTATCATAGATTGCGATCCATAGAGATTTTTCATCTTTATGCTGCTTCAATTCTTCTAAAGTAATGACTTTTGTCTTATCAGCCATTTTACAGTTTAGAACAAATTCACTCGACTAATATAACTTCTCAGGCTCAGCACAGACTACTTATTCACAGGGTTTAAATGACCACTTATTAGTGTAGTGCCATCTAGCGCTTGTCTAAATATATGCAAGGTGAACCCTATTTTTGCATTCCTATGGTAAGTTACTTTTTTGTGACTATGCTAATAAAGTGCGAAAACATTATTCGGCATTATAAACAAAGATATCAGAGTCTTAATATCTTTGTTATAAATATCAATTTTTTTTAAAAATAATTGTGTCTGAAGCAATATTTCCGCAGCGCCACCTCTTGTTTAGATGAATTAAAACTCGTCCACGAAAATGCACTTCTAAAATATATGTAATCCATGGCCGCAGCTTAAAGTTCATTTAGTCGGACTCGGGACTCGAGCCAATCACATTGAAAGATGCACACACGCGGTTTGATCGCGTGTCTCGTGTCACTATGTGGTTAGAATCTAGGTCTCACGGATCACTATAATCTTTTGCAACTAAAGTTCCGCTACATGATCATGTAGAAACAACGACCTCATATATAGTGTAGAAATATGCCTGCACCAATGATTCCACGCCTAATTTAGAACCATGGTGTAAGAGGAGATGATTGGCACACTTCTACTTGCTGTACAAAAATAGGCCTATTCATTCATTTCAAGAATTTATATACCGCTTCATTGGAAGTTTAGTCAGAGGCGCTGCCAATCCAACCAGTTGGCAACCACGGTCAAACAAAAAAGTTGTGGGGAGCCATTAAAACCCTGACGAGTCAACCCTAAGTAACAGACACATCTCCAACGGAAGACTTTTCCAGATAGATCAGTGATGTGGTCTCGAGACCGTGGTCTTGGTCTCGAGACGGTCTCGAGACCAGAAAATTGCGGTCTTGGTCTTGGTCTTGGACCACCCGGTCTTGGTCTTGGTCTTGAAGGTCCGGTCTTGGTCTTGGTCTCGGTCTTGATGGTCCGGTCTTGGTCTGGTCTTGGTCTTGAAGGTCCGGTCTTGGTCTTGGTCTTGGACCTCTTGGTCGCATCAAAAGAGACAAGAAAACGTGAATGCTCAGTTATCCTAGTGCCTTAGTAAGTAATTACATCGATGCAATTGCTCGATGTGGCATTTTGTAGTTTTGCAAACATTGAGGAGCAGGGATTTGGACCTCAGTGGTGTGGTCTCGAGACGTGGTCTTGGTCTCGAGACGGTCTCGAGACCAGAAAATTGTGGTCTTGGTCTTGGTCTCGGTCTTGGACCATGTAACGATTGTCACCGGTGGCGGCCTAATCTAATTTCGCTTAATTTCGGAATGCGCTCGAAACCGCACTTTTACTCTAAATTCGATTACGTAATGGCTAATAATAGCTCGGGACGCGATCATAGCCAATCAGGAGGCTTCCCTCCTGTCAGGTGGGCGGTTCGGCGTTAGTGATGGCGGAGTTGTTGTTATGGCCGTTAAGATGAAAAAAAGAATTATTGAAGGTTTTCGCGTCCAAAAGTTGGATTTTGTGTCATCGGGGAAGGTCTTTGTGACCGCAAATTTGACTCTGTGTCGTAATCGCTCTGTGTGAGTGTGTGGAAGGTCTGTGTGACCGCAAATTTTGACTCTGTGTCATAATCGCTCTGCGTGGCTGTGTGGAAAAGTTTCGGACGCTGAACCTTCAAAATTCCGATCGGAAACAAGGCTGTTGCAAAAGAAATTGACAGTGGGAAGAATTATTTCTGGGACCGGAACTGAAAGATTTTCCTACGTGTATTCTCTGGATTGTCAGGGAAGTAAACAGTGTCAACCTAAAATAATAATTCTCGATTGAATGTTACTGATTGCGTATTTTATGAATGCGCTATAATAATTACTATCGAGAATAGTCAGATATTTTAGTTTACCTTTATTCAAGAAATCTGAATGCAAATTAGATTATACTGAAATTAATAATGACAATAGTTGTGTAGGCTGAACTGTAAATTTAATTAATTGGATCCCGGTGTGATCCCTTTCATTCCTATCGTTATTGTTTGAAAACAGGACGTGCACCTGTTCGTCGATAGGCCTCTTCTGTCTCTGTGAAAGATAAAACAATTGTCATAATAATTACAACTTTAATAAATAATTAAGGAAAAATCTGAAAAGAACAATACTGGTACGGTATTCTTTGTGTAACTGATAATAATAAAATAATAATGTCAGAAAGTGAAACGGAAAAGAAGGAAGAAAGTGAGAAGAGTGAGTCAGAAGGAGAAGGCTTAGATGACTCCAATTCAATTCAGCTAGAAGGGGCCAGTGGGGGTCTTTTCGATAAAGGTAAAGAACAAGAAGAGAGGTTAGAGGTTATGTCCCAGCGGTTTTTGGAAGTCTTAGAGCGCTTTGATACCTTGGCTTCCATTGTAAGTAATAACCAAGAGGGATTGGAGAAAGTATCAGAGAAGGGGGAGAATTTAACTGAACTGCGTTTGAGGGAAATTCGGTCTGAGAAAACTGCTGAATGGGAACCGAACCCAGATAAGCCCTCAAGGGGGGCTGTCGTCGTCCACCAAACGACCGTGCGACCATGTCCAGCCATCACTCGTCCATCTCCTGGTGTAGAATTTGGTAACGAGACCCATTTCTCAATAGAAGCAGGAACAGCAGTTACTGATCGAGTCATAAACGAAAGGCATTCTTCCCTGGAACCTGAGGGTAGGTTTTCCATGTCTGAGGACCTGGCGAATTACTCGTTTCCCCAGCAGTTAGCCCTCTCGCGGGTGGTCCAGTCCGAAACTCCTAAAAAACAAGAATCAGGAACGAGAGCAGGCGGCCACCTAGCGAGTGAGTACGGCGCTACAAATGGTACCAGAAGTGGGGTAAAAACTGAGGTCACTCCAAGGTCAAGGACAGAGGAAGGAATGGCAAGATGGAAGGAAAAAGGTCTGGAAGAGAAAATAAAATTTTCTAGTGATAAAATGTCAGATTATGAAACTCCCGTTGAGTACTATGGAGCTAGGCCTAAAATGTCTGAAATGTTAAACACACGAACTAGACTAGGTGAAAAGAGAATTATGCAAGAACCGATAAAATCTGTCTGTCTTAGTGACACAACTTCTAATGTGAAGTGTAGTGATTTTGAGATTTCTTTGCATGAATTAAATCGAGACCTGTTGTTAGAAGGGATGGAAGAAGAAGTGTTTAAGATGAAGTCTAACTCTGAGTTTTTAGTTTCAGATAAACGATCTTGTGGGCCCTTGACATCCAGTCACTGTCATCTGCCGACTGTGAGTGCACATCCCAGTCGTCTATCACTCGGACATTCTTGGGCTACCACCGTTCCCTACACGACAGCGGAACAAGAATCTCTGCTGAAGGAAAATTCACCGGCTGTGAAAGAATTGCTACCATCAACAATTTCTATTGCTGCTGTGGGAATTTCTCAATTCGACTCAAGCTTTTCAGAACTTAATCCAGCTTCTGTGCCAGAAACTGTAATCAATTGGCCGACTTCAAGAGCTTTACCAGAAAGAACTGTGGCTTCAGTGAATGAATCCAGATTAGAAGGTTACCATCAAGCGGACGATGACAACTTTAGAAACAGTGATCGCCGCCCTCGTCGTGGTAACGTAGTCAAAGAATGTGAACTTCCCTCCAAGGACGCGTGGCAAGAAGTAATCAAGCGCCTAGACCAGCTTGACCGGAAATTCGACACTTTGGAGAACAGAGTGAATAACAGACGACCACATTGGAGAGATCAGCCTGGCAACCGATGGCGTGGTCAGCCAACGGGTAACAGTTTCAGAAATTTCACTAGAAACAATCGGCGTTGCTATGCGTGCCGCCGTCCAGGACATTTCGCTCGAGATTGCCCTGATCGGTTGACAGATCCCTCTTCTGGTGAGGAGGGAGAAACAACTGAGGAGAATGGAGTGGGTAATGCAAGGCATGTAAAAGGAAATATCGATGCGTATCTGAGTGTGACGGTGAAAGGACAGAGCTTGTCAGCATTACTCGATACAGGATGCGAACTGACTTTGTGCCCCGCTTCGCTGATTGATCCGACTGAACTTTGTGGGTCTACTCAACTGATGAAAGCGGCAAATGGCTCAGCTATTCAGGTACTGGGGGAAGCGACGCTGAAGTTGGAAATCGAGGGACGGCCGTTTGAGATTCCCTGTCTGGTGACCCGACAGGTATCCGAGATTATTCTGGGCTTATCATGGATGAAGAAGGAGAATGCCCTGTGGCATATCGGCAGCAATTGGGTAATCGTCAGAAACCATCGGTTTACCGTGCGCTGCAAGTCTCGCCCGGAGAGGTGTAATCGGGTCATCATTGTGTCCGACAATACTAGGAATGCTCCACTGAGCAGTAAAGCCTTTTCCATTGCCAGGAACAGTGAAACGGAGAGCAGAGCTTCGGAACCGAAATGTTTTCAGGAAGACACGGACGAACAGTCGAGATCGGCAAACTCAGTGGTTGCTCGGTCGTTGGAGACTCTACCCACATTCTTCGCTTCTTCGGTGGTAGCCCAGGATCGTCATCAACAGGATGTGCACTCATCGGCCGGCCTCGCGGTTCTCCCTTTTGCTTACGTGCCTCCTCGTGCTTCAATCGCTGCCCGAGTTGATAATCAGGAGAGTTTGGTTTCAACAAGCCATTTCTCGTCGAGAGTGCTTTGTGCCTCTGAAGCGTCGGGTTCAAGCTATGTGCATGCTGTCATTGTTATGTCAAATGTTGATGATTCTGATGTGAATAAAGCCATGCATAATATTGAAACTCCCTTGGAAATTTGTCTAGCGCCGAGGTCCCAGTAGGTACCCCGGGTGAGGGATAGGGCGTAGGGAGTAGGGTAGAGTAAGTTGGTGCGCTATAGGTTAAACCCCTTTGTGTTTCTCCTTCTGTAAAGTTTTTAGAGCGCTCTTATTGCATATGTTGCGATTGACTTAGTGGTACGGGTGTCAGAGCATGATTTTTGTGATTAGAGGACATTCTCTCGTAAGTGGCTCTGCACGTTTGATGATAAAGCATTGTGTGACTTTATTAATGTTACGTAAACTCGCCTCGTTAGTAACCTTGGGCACCCTCCCTAAAGTAAGTCATATCATGGGTAAGATAGAGATGCAAAGTGGCATCTGGGCGAGGATAGTGCATTCCCAGCGAAAAGATCTGTGACGGTTAGCTATTCCCTCCGTTGTAAAAATTGGACTTTTGCCTAATTGTAATAGCAATTGATTTGTATCGTGTGGCTAATGATTCACTGGCTTATGCATAGATAAGATTTGCTCTTGTTTCGTTGCTTGTGTTAGTTAAGAATTAAGCGACAATTAAGTTTCGATTGTATTCAATCTCGCTGACACCTAAATTTTTCAGTTCTGAAAAATTTTAAAATTAGGGGGGGAGAGTGTAACGATTGTCACCGGTGGCGGCCTAATCTAATTTCGCTTAATTTCGGAATGCGCTCGAAACCGCACTTTTACTCTAAATTCGATTACGTAATGGCTAATAATAGCTCGGGACGCGATCATAGCCAATCAGGAGGCTTCCCTCCTGTCAGGTGGGCGGTTCGGCGTTAGTGATGGCGGAGTTGTTGTTATGGCCGTTAAGATGAAAAAAAGAATTATTGAAGGTTTTCGCGTCCAAAAGTTGGATTTTGTGTCATCGGGGAAGGTCTTTGTGACCGCAAATTTGACTCTGTGTCGTAATCGCTCTGTGTGAGTGTGTGGAAGGTCTGTGTGACCGCAAATTTTGACTCTGTGTCATAATCGCTCTGCGTGGCTGTGTGGAAAAGTTTCGGACGCTGAACCTTCAAAATTCCGATCGGAAACAAGGCTGTTGCAAAAGAAATTGACAGTGGGAAGAATTATTTCTGGGACCGGAACTGAAAGATTTTCCTACGTGTATTCTCTGGATTGTCAGGGAAGTAAACAGTGTCAACCTAAAATAATAATTCTCGATTGAATGTTACTGATTGCGTATTTTATGAATGCGCTATAATAATTACTATCGAGAATAGTCAGATATTTTAGTTTACCTTTATTCAAGAAATCTGAATGCAAATTAGATTATACTGAAATTAATAATGACAATAGTTGTGTAGGCTGAACTGTAAATTTAATTAATTGGATCCCGGTGTGATCCCTTTCATTCCTATCGTTATTGTTTGAAAACAGGACGTGCACCTGTTCGTCGATAGGCCTCTTCTGTCTCTGTGAAAGATAAAACAATTGTCATAATAATTACAACTTTAATAAATAATTAAGGAAAAATCTGAAAAGAACAATACTGGTACGGTATTCTTTGTGTAACTGATAATAATAAAATAATAATGTCAGAAAGTGAAACGGAAAAGAAGGAAGAAAGTGAGAAGAGTGAGTCAGAAGGAGAAGGCTTAGATGACTCCAATTCAATTCAGCTAGAAGGGGCCTGTGGGGGTCTTTTCGATAAAGGTAAAGAACAAGAAGAGAGGTTAGAGGTTATGTCCCAGCGGTTTTTGGAAGTCTTAGAGCGCTTTGATACCTTGGCTTCCATTGTAAGTAATAACCAAGAGGGATTGGAGAAAGTATCAGAGAAGGTGGAGAATTTAACTGAACTGCGTTTGAGGGAAATTCGGTCTGAGAAAACTGCTGAATGGGAACCGAACCCAGATAAGCCCTCAAGGGGGGCTGTCGTCGTCCACCAAACGACCGTGCGACCATGTCCAGCCATCACTCGTCCATCTCCTGGTGTAGAATTTGGTAACGAGACCCATTTCTCAATAGAAGCAGGAACAGCAGTTACTGATCGAGTCATAAACGAAAGGCATTCTTCCCTGGAACCTGAGGGTAGGTTTTCCCTGTCTGAGGACCTGGCGAATTACTCGTTTCCCCAGCAGTTAGCCCTCTCGCGGGTGGTCCAGTCCGAAACTCCTAAAATACAAGAATCAGGAACGAGAGCAGGCGGCCACCTAGCGAGTGAGTACGGCGCTACAACCACCCGGTCTTGGTCTCGGTCTTGGACCACCCGGTCTTGGTCTTGGTCTTGGTCCACTCGGTCTTGGTCTTGGTCTTGGTCTTGGATTTTCGGTCTCGTGCACAACACTGAGATAGATGCATGTACCCTGGGACTAATATCGATATTAGTCCCTGATGGACATTATATGGACCGAAAACTGAAAATTATAGCACGACGCTGACATGTTGAGGTTTCAACTTTCAGCACTCGGGACCATAAGCTTCCCGCTATAGAGGCAGAGCGAAGGGTTCTGCGAGCCAGAACAACAGATTACACACACAATTCCAAGTGGATGATGGTCCAAGCTCCAACCCCCATCCCAGTTATTTTTCCATAATTCTCACAGTGGCTACTATCGTCATGTGGGCATATAATATAGGCCTAGCTCTGCAATGTCTGCATACATTATGTAGGATACTACGATCATTACCATGGCATGCGGGTTTTTTGGCCGATATTTTCTTATGACTTTTTTAGTCACGGCAACTGTCATGTTCATTAACAAAACATTTTCGTAACCGCTATAGTTTCGTAAACAAGAGTCACATCCGTGCCCGTATTGCTTTTAAAATTTCCCTTCTGATGTTTCATATCCATTACGGAACCCCTCCATCCTACATATTTATGGCATCCATAGTCACGCCATGCATGTTCTGCCTCCAAGTCCAGAGGTCTTCGTTCATCCTCGACGCGAAGTGATTTTGCTACTCTTCGTACAAACCGAAAATTTGGGAGTCGTTCCTTCTCAAGCTCAGGACCTAAAGAATGGAACAGTCTTCCGACCTCCATTCGCCAATGCTCATCTAGGCCTATATCACAGTTTAAATCAAAATTAAAAACTCATTTATTTACAATGCATTATAATTAGATTTTAGTGAAGCGCGCTCTTGTGCAAGACTTGTTTGTTAAAGCGCGATACAAATGACTAATTGTATTGCATTGTGCGTCTGCGAATAGGATGGCTCTGGCGACTGTATGAGGTCTGGTGTCCCTATCAAGGAGCTATAAAACCATACGCGTATGGCACAACTAGAATGGCGCACTTTTGATGCGATCGAAAATGAGGCAGCCAATAAGCGGGGTTGCTTGTCCCAATATGGCGTCCTTTGTTGTGCTTAATACTGATTAGAATTAAGGATTTCGAATGTAAAACGTACCGATTTTTAACGTATTTCATGATCTTTATTAAGTAGTTGGATTATCACACGCACCAAATATCTTTGATAGCATCTTGTTGAAAAATTAAAGGTAAGAATGCAATATTACGACATGCGACGCGCGTAAGGTTCTTCGGTAAGTAAGATTATTTCGGTAAAGCTGCTTTGGACATTCAAGTAAATCAAGAGTTTGTTTCCGATGTAATCATGTATCATTTTAATTCTGTACCAATATTTTGGATTGATTATACTTCATTCTACTTTTTATAGGGTTTTATTTGGGGAATTAGGTCATTATTGAACCATGTGATAAGTTGGAATTAAGGAGTGTTCCGCTGCTTTCCTCTGCTACAGTTTTCCAGGATTTTGCATGCCATATTACGACAATGTCTCACTTTGTCAATAACTAAGAAATTACGAGTCATCTCCCACTGCAGATGGAATTATCATGTAAGCACGGCACTTCTGTGGAAATTTATTATTCTGTAAACGCGGTAAAAATTCTAGGTTGTAGACTACGCCCGAACGCTACAATTTTACTGCCCGCTGGTACCTAAGACCGTAAGTAATCAAAACCTTGCGAAACTGACCGTGAGAAACTATTGATTGCTCTAATTACTAATTAACGTACCCTTATATACCTAGAAATACAGTTGCTTATGAATGCTATAATTATAATACCCAATTCTACCTCTGGTACACGGAAGGCAATGTCACTGTACTATGTCAATACAAATAAAAACTTTTTACAAAAATATTTGAGTCGCAGCCGTTAAAATGGGTCGGTTGGGTTACCGGAAACACAACATTTTTTTCTGTTCTGTTCTCAGCCATCCTCGATCCGAGGGTCGGCCGCATCATGTACAATGTTCCTCCAACGCTTCCTGTCCTCCGTCAATCTTATCATTTCTCCCAATGTCAATCCAGTCCACTCCTTGATGTTGCCCAGCCAGTTTGTTCTTGGTCTTCCTCTTTTCCGGTCTCCTGGCATTGTGCCCTGCTTGATGTCTTTCTCAATGCATGTTCCCTCTCTTCTCATGATGTGTCCGAAATAAATCATTTTTCTTTCTTTTACTGTCTTCAGCAGATTCCTCTCCACTCCTGCCGCCTCCAGCACCCATTCATTTGTTCGTTTTTCCATCCATGATATTTTCATTATCAATCTCAGACACTTCATCTCGAACATTTTTTTACGCCTTAGTAAATAAATTTTTGGGATCGACCGATATTCTTTTTGTGAATTCGGGTCACACCCGTCTTTTCACACTGTTGGTAATCCCGAAGACTTCGTGCCTGTATACAAAACAATCTGGATGCCAACGACTTGGAAATAGAGCGCTGCGACCTATCAGCAGCCCTCCCATGATGCAATGCGCTCGGTATGTAAATGGTCAGGATAATGAATTTAAAAATGAGGGAAAATATGCAGTAAAGCGAGTAAACGGTAAGTTCAAAACTGAATAAACATGCGCTTTGTAACCTGATTTATAGGCGCTTTTGAAGTTAGATGTTCATTTGTGTTTCACACTTTGTTGCCGATAATTTTATGTGGATCTGAACGAAAGCTTATGACATGAAAGGCTGTTTTCGTCAACAGAATTTTGAGCATTTAACTCTTTTAAGCTTTTTTGGGAGTTTTCTATTGCTGTAATTCAACAAAATGTCCTATTTACCTAGAACATGTGCTATGCTCTTGTTAATTACTTTCTTAATGAACACATTGCCTCATGGGATGCGACTAATAAGACGGCAGCACCTGCTCTATTTTAGCGATTTCTTGGGCGGCCATACTGTTTACATGGACAGGCATGCAGTCTTTGGGATTACCACACTTTTCTACATTTTACCATTTTTAAATATCGTATATTACAAATAAACATGATGTAAAGATTTGTTGTTGATACATAAGGGATTGTGTTTCTTCAGGTAGGCCTATTATTATTGAAACTATAGGTAGTTGTATTTGTTGGTGTGGGTTCCATTGGGGCTTCTGTTAAACCTGAAGATCGCGGGCTGTGCTGCTTCCTTTGAGGATTCCCTAAGACCCTAAACTTCCAAACACAATTACCCAATGCTCAGAGATGATCCAGCAATTGTTTTAAAATTTCTCAAAATCTATAGATACCACTTCGCAAACATTCTATAACGCCATGTTTATGCGTTTTTGTGGTCACAGATCGACAAAGAGAACGCACGAGGGTGCACACCTCTTACCACTTTCCCAATTATCATGTTGCTCTCATTCCTCAGCATTGAGAATTAAATCTCAACAATGTCACTGGGAAGTCTGAGTAGGAAGTCTCGGTACCCGATAACAATATGACTGTTATATTAATGCAAGGAGTATTTATGTCATATTTATTATTTACGTTATTCAAAGACTTTTACTGATTCAGGATTAATTATGTTGTCTCAACATATTAACAGATATATTAGGATTATATATTGCTGTGTTCGTTTTTGAATTCTTTTAGATCGCTTAGCTTTGAAACATGGATGCAACTGATAATACAGCAGCCTCAGATGTACCTGAGACTAATTTTATGGCAGAATTGGAATCAAAACAGCAGACTACAGAACAAGCTGAACGAAATGAAGGTGTGTCAGATTGATCAATGTATAACCATTAAAATCTGGAAACTAATATTTTGCAGTAGTAATTGGTTAATTGGTTGATTCTTTTTCTACATGTTAACATGTTTACTTTCAGGACAGTGTCTAGTTACTCTAGTAGTTTCACCCACTTCCTTTAGGATCATGGGCACAGTTTCAAATGATTTGTTTTTAGTTTTGGCATCAAAAATTAATGTTGCATAAGTGGCCAAAAGAAGATGGAGCAGCAGCTCTATATAAATTGGAAGTCCATTCCAAGTCAGAAACAGATGACTCAAGGCTAAGCAAATTCTGACTACAATTGCTATAGTAAAGCAACTTCTTAAATTTCGTGTTTATTCTCAATCTTGTTTAGAATCTGAAGCTGCACCAATGGATGTCTCGGATTCCAGTAAGAAAACGGATGAAGTATGTGAACCGACTAAAGAAGTGGTGAGCACATCTCAGACAGAAGACCCGGTAAAAGTCACACCGAAGAAAACGATTGAGGTGAAAGCGACAACTCCTCCTGGGTCACAGAGCATAACAATTATTATGTCACCATCATCGAGCAGCCAGAAGACACAGACCGTTCGATTGATCAGTCCAGAACAGATGTCTTCTCTCTCAATGCAAACCATTCAATTGCCTCTCAAGACGACGTCACCAATTGTCCTCAAAGCAACGACAATTCCAATGCCAACGAAAACTGTCTCAATCATTGCAAAGCCATCGACTTCTACAGTTCCATCAAAAGTCACATCAACTCTTGTTTTGCCTTCAACTTCTAAGACACCAACAAAGTCATTAAGTGTGCGAAAGGTAAGAAGTTGTTTTATACATAGCAATTATAGTCAGGTTTGTTAAATCTGTGACATTCAGTACATGATTTTTGCATACATGTGTGATGTGTAATTGTGTATCAGGTAAGACAAATTGTAAAAACAACAGGACAGCACAGTGACACAACTTGGCACACAAAAGTTTTCAAGAAAAGAGAATGAGTGCCTATTGTGCAGGCGGTGTTTTTATTAGCTGCGTCCTCTACCTTGATTCATTGATTCAAATGCTTGTAACCAGTCTTTATTGTTGTAGGGTGTTGTTGGTGTTGGAAAAGGAGAATCTTCAAAGTCAGAGGCTGCTCTTCATCAAATGGTTCGTCCTGGAGGCGTAGCAAAGGCCAAGCTGCAGTCTGCCCGTGTTATTGTTGTGCCTCTTCAAATAACAAAAGAAATGATTGCCGCTAAGCAAAAGGCGGCTGGGAAAACAAGCAAATTAGGTGCTGCGATTGCAGGCAAAAGTGAGTTGGGCTTCAAAGCCGGAGCGGTTTCTATTGGTGAAAGTGGCGACGCTGATAAAAAGTTGAGCACAAAAGGAAAGACTCCAGTTAAACTAGTGAAGACGGGTGTAGCATTCAAGAGAAAAGATGAAAGTGGTTCTGAAGTTAAGATAGGGGGTCTAAAGCCTAAGACATCTTTAAACGTTACCAGCAAAGCAGCCAAAAAGCTGGCTTCAGTTGGGTCAGACAGTGAATCTGAAAGTCTTGATTTGGAGTCTATGCCAACTGGGAAATCACAAAAGGTGAAGTCAGATAAAAAGAAAGCAGCTGAAGCGGAAAAAGTTGACGATCAGGTGAAGGGTGATGAGGACGAGAAGGAAGGCAAAGAAGTCGAGTCTAAAGACTCTGAAGGTGAACAGGGAGGCAAGACCAAAGTGAGTAAGGTTAAAAAGGTTTTAAGGAAGAAAGATGAAAGTTCAGAGGAATCTGACGATGAGGCTTCTGGGAAACACAAGACTAAGCAACTAAGCAAAGATAAAAATGAAGAAGATATTGAATCTGAAGTTGAAACTGAAGCAAAGCCAAAAGCTGTGAGTGTGAAAAGCAGAACTCCAAAGAAAAGCATCAAAAAAGATGAAAAGGAGGAAGATGAAGAAGACGATTTGGAAGCAGAAGCAAAGTCCAGAGTATCGAGTGTAAAAGGGAACAAGGCAAAGAAAGAATCTCAAGTGAAAGAGGAATTGGAAGCAGACGTCAAAGAGGATGACGGTGCAGAGGATAAGCAAGCAAAAGAAACAGAACCAGATTCAGAGGATTCGCAAGTGAAAGCTGGAAGTAAGGAGAAAAAGAAAAAGAAAGCCAAAGAAGAGGAAGAGGAGTTGCTTGCTGCTGACTCGGGAACAGATGAGGATCAAAAGTCAGATTCTGAATTGGTTAAAGTGAAGAAAACTCCTGGCCGAAAGAAAAAGGAAAAGACGAAAGAAGAAGAAGAACCTGTGGTTGTTACATCGACGAGGAGGTCTAAGCGTGAGAGCAACTTGTCTGTGAAGTTGGCCGAGTGGGGTCTCGTTCCTATGGGTAAGCATTTTTTTAAAATAAATTACTTCAATACACTATGTTGGCAGATTGTAATTTCGTAGTGACATGTTGAGATATCTATGTATATTCCTATGCAATCAAATATGCAAACTCCTGTTGATGGACCATTATTTGATTATAAACTGTATGTCTGAATTTAATCATCATCTTTTGCAGAAAGCTCTTCAAAGATGCTGTTGACCTCGCAAGACTAATAGACCACAGCTGGATGGAATATGATCTGTAACTTTGGCAAATTAGTCAGAGAAATGTCATGGTACATAGTGAATGGCTAAGAATGTGTGAAGTACAGAATGAGGTCAACATCTCAGGAAGATCCATCATGCTGGATCTTTAATGATGTGCTGCATTGATTTTCTTAATTGCAGTCGCTTTTAACCCTTTGATGCCGAGAGTGTAGTCAAATGTATGGGAAATCCTATACCCTCCGGCATTAAAGGGTTAATGCACTCTCGTTGTTAAAGTGTTAAATGCAATTTGTCTCTGCACAGACAACCAATGCAGCTCATCTCCCTTGAGATGTGACCAAACTTCGGAATCTCACCATCTGGCTAAGAGGCAGCATTTATTACAGGTAGAAGGTGGCTAATGTGAAAGAGTGAAATCAAATTCATATGATGTTGAATACTTTAATTGAACTCAAAAGCAGTATAGCACATGTACTTTATTGAGAGTTTGAAATGTCTTGAATGATACTTTAAAATGCATATATCTGAGTGCAAGTTCATTTATACAAGCAAAAATGCAGTAGCACTAAGTTTTTGTTCTCATTACTTTTGTGAGTTGTATATAATATTTTATGCTGATTTGTTCAGCTACTCCAAAATCACATTCAAAGCCTGCAGTCTCAAAAACACCAGCTACAAAGTCTCCAATAGCCACAAAGTCTCCAATGGTCACAAAGACGCCATTAGCCACAAAGACGCCAGTAGCCACAAAAGCTGAGGTTCCTACATCACCAGTTGCTTCCAAATCAGCCGTGACATCAAAATTGCCTGCGACTGCACGATCACCTGTAGCTGCCCGATCGCCTTCTGCAGCAGCTGTGTCACCTACGACTTTGTTGGAAACTATTTCCCCACCTGTCAGTCCTGGTGAGCAGCAGCTGCCACAGACAGGTGTAACGGTGACAGTGGTTAAGGATGACAGCTGCACTGAACCAGCTGAGGAAATTTCACAGGAAAATAGTGCAAGTGCTGCACCAGCGAAGCCTGGCGTGGAAAAGTCAGCTACCAAGTCTGGTGCTGAGTGGATTGCCAAGGCAAGTTCCATTCTCAGTTCAGGATCACCTAAAGTTGTGCAGAAGGCTGTGCCGAAATCAACGCCAAAGGCTGCGCCAAAGGTTGCAAAGGTGGAGAAATCAACTCCAGTGCAACCTGCTAAACAAGTGATAAAGGTAGCAGTATGATCATCTCTGCACAATGTGTTCCTCTGCTCTCTAGAGCTCTCTGTCTCTCAGTCTATGAGATTTGTATTTCTATGCACTTGTGATAACAATTTCTAAGACACAGATGTGTATGTATCTGGATTTTTACAAGCGTTTTAGGAACCAATCTGAGGTGCTATCATATCTAAATTTATATAGCGCCTCTCGCAGAATGACCATTCAGAGATGCTCTATTGTATTCTAGCTATACAATGTATACATTTATATATTACATGACTATATAAGGGAACAGATTGCTTGATTGGTTATATATTTGATGATCAAAACAAAACAGAAGTAACAATTATAGAAAATTGGCACAGGCAAGATAAGGTTTCTCAGGAGCCCCCTTGAGAGGCCAACGGTCTCGCTAGTCTGTAACACTAATAGGTGATACATAAAGCATAGAAGGCAACTGAAAGATGCCATGAAGTATATAGACAAACTGTGCATGCATGTGTAGTTCTTCTTATTCAGCTTGATAAGACCAAGTTGTTTACTGTGTTTTGATTTGTCAGGTTCTTAGGTGTCATTGAGTGATTTCGTAATTCTGATTATTTCAGGTGCCAGAAAAAGTGATTGTATCGAAAGCCGTGGAGGTCAAACAGATGCAGAATAAGTCACTTATGTGTAAACCAATCATGATGACAAAGGCTACTTCCTGCAATCCAATACGAATTAATAAAGACACACAAACAGGTATTGAATCTATTGATGTTATTAATACTTGACAAAAACTAATTATTTCCAATACATTTGAAAATTATAATATAGAAAAATTATGGAATTATAAGACATTGCCGAGATAAGGTGTTGACAATGAATGACAATTATTTACATGTCTATTAATATATTTTATTTGATTTTTCTAGGGCCGTTGTGTTGAAGAAAGGATTTAGAACTTATATGGTATCCTGGGCATAAAAGTAGTCAGTCCTCAGTGCCCAGTTGCTGAACACGCAGCCTTGCTTATGACATACAGTCTCTAAGTTTTGATGTTTATATAAAGACGAAAAGTTTGGTAAAACATTTCCAAAGTAGTTAATATATGTATACCTCTAAACACCAAATATACTCCTCAGTTGACAAACTTCACTACGGTGCTATTCTTACAGATTTGACATTATCAGAACTAATTTACTGACGTGGATTCTATCACAACTAAGCTATAAATGTATATTGTTAAATATCCTTGTTGCTCAGACTTTATCTAACACCGACACAAAATTGCTCTTGTGTACAGCAAGCAAACTTGTGTTCATATTTGATATACCAGACCTGTATGCAGTTAAGTGAGAATATTATAATGTGCCTGTGTTTCTTTCGATACAGATGGATCTGATGAGGGAAGGAAGAAGAAGACGATGTTTGTACCAGTACCTGTACCATTCATCTTACCAGCTCCTGTGGCTACATGTGCATTGCCAGCTCCTTTTCCAGTACCACTTCCTGTGCCTCTTCCAGTTCCTTGTTTTATTCCCAGTACTCGTAAATCTATCGATAATCTGATGAAATCTCTGCAGGTAGAATCCAGTTTCTGCTGTTCCTTTATAGGGTAATGTTAATGAATTCAATGTGAACAATATTTGTTGTATGAAGATTCAATTCCATACTGAAGATTTAATGATCTGACGAACATCCTCCAGTGAATCAGAACATCATTGGGGATTAAATTGATTGTCATTTACTTTATGATCACAGCGTGAAGTCATTCACTTGTTTTAACAGGAGCTGCTTAGTCGACCTAATTAACTAAGCAGACATGCTTTTGATTTTTTTACAATTTGTTTCATATGATGTTTAACGACTACTTTCTATGTGCTGTAAGCTTATTTTTGTGTAGTTCTGTCTTTGTGATTAAAGTCATCATTCTTTCTGCTACACTTTAAGAAGGATGCAATATTGACAAAAACAGCTGCGCATGTAAATTCACTGTTTAGTTACGTGTCCTGCTGCAGGTCTGAACTGGAGACTCAATTTGTTTCGACTCGTTTCAATTTGTTTACTCTTCATGATTTTACCATTGTTTTTTTCTGTCGTTTTACAACTCAGCTTATCCAACAGATTTACGAGTTTTGCCTACAGTTTAACGTAAAGCAGACTTTGATTGGTGCCCTGTGTAGTGTATATTGCAGAAACAGCTGCTCTGTGTGTAAGGCATTAGCTTTTTACTTTAATGACTCGAAAGAGTTGCATTGACCACAGTTCTTACAGTGTTCTGATTGTTTTGCAGGAACTACATGATCAGATGCCATCGGATCCATTTGAGGCTGATTTGTTAGCAATGGCTGAGGCAGTCACTGCAGCTCATAATGAAGTGCCTGATTGTATCGTAGAACCTGAAGATATAAAGCGTATGTATGATTTCCGTGTCAGTTAAATCCAGTAATATGTTAAATTTTCTTTTGGGTTGAAAGTTTGACGTCAGCATTTCTCTGTTCTTAAAATTGATAGTGAAGTCAATAACATTTTTACCAAATTTTTGCGTTTTTTTCATGTAATGGTTTTATTAGTAAATACTTTTTATAGGATAAGCACAAGTTTGTTCTCTTGGATCAACTTCGTTCTACATGCTATCACTCTCTTGTTGTAAAGTAAAGTCTTACCTCTAAGCATTGATACTTCAGTAGTTGATATCTTTCGGATTAGATGCTAAGACCAAAGGGGTTATCAAGTTACTTTGTGTATTACATACTGTATGAATGGATGGATAGATTCTGCATATGAATAAATTTATGTTGTCTGAAATACTGTTGTAGCCATCATGAGATCTGATCCGAATATTGGTGTGGCAGCGACTACCATGCTGCAGCAGCAGTCGAGTGGAGGAGAATCATCTGAGGACATGCTGGAATTGGCGCTTAGAATGGCAACGGAAATGCCGGAAGAAGGGTCGTTAGAGATAGAAGCTGTCCGAGAAAGAATGGCCAGTCATCCAGGTATTGCATTCATCTGGCAACTCATTTAGAACTTGTTAAAGTCAAACAAATTTTCCATATGATTGAACTATGCACATCACATGCATTACAGGTATTGTAAGTTGTGGTTCAGTTGCATTAGAACACCAATAGTAACCTGCAGTTATATAATATTTTGATGCGCTGAACTTTACATGTACATATAAATCCTGATGAGATAGAGCTGTATCTGGCGATCCCATTCATACGCTCTATGACAATGCATAGTCATTCTGTATTAAAAGTCTGCACTCATCATCTAGGGATAGTGTACCTGACTGTGCGCTGGCTTAGCGCGAACTGCAAATGCTAAAAAAATAAATAGTGTACCTGAAGTTTGTGATTTAAAATAAATTGCTACACACATACGGTTTCAACATTGTTTTGCTATGTTTTTAACATTGTGTTAAATGCTATTGTTGCATTGTAATTGGTAATTTATTTTTCTCTCATTGTTGTAGAAGCCTCTCAGACAACAGAGTTTGGCACAATCTTACATAATGGCAGCACTAAGAGAGGGGCATCTAGTGCCAGCGATGACGAAAGGAACCATGGCAAGAAGGCACGGCTTGAGGTATTTGCTGGCAGTCACAATGTGTCTGGTTCAGCTGTGGCATTTGCGACGGCTCTACCAATCAGTGAGTCACACATGAAGCTCAAGTATTCCTACGGAGTCAAAGCCTGGAAATACTGGGTCAGTGAGAAGAATGCCGAGTTAGAGAAGACACCTTCAGCGTCAAAGGGACGCTCAAAGTTGTTCAAGCAGGAAATCTTGCAGTGTGGGACGGATGAGCTGAATCTAGCGTTAAGTCTCTTTGTGAAGGAAGTACGTAAGCCTACAGGCGAAGAGTATGCACCAGACAGCATCTACTATCTGTGCTTAGGTGAGCGAAGATTAGCTCTCAATTCATTTTTTGCATGTTTCCATTACTTATCAGATTCTTAAAATGCTGAGGTTGTTGATATGCATCTTCTTGTTGTCTGCTGCTCTTTCACACTGTAGATGTATGTTGAATTTGTGGGATAATGTTTTGCAAAGAAAATGAAAATGAAATTTTGTAGAGGAGATAAAGTGATAAGATATCATTTGAATAGTTTTCTATCATCACTTGTGAGTTTTATATTCTGTTGTTGCTTGTTATTTCTGTTTAATGTGACCATGATTATAATGAATGAAACTGCTCATGCAGTGAGTTCCGTTATCAATTGCAGTTCTACTTGTTACGTACCATTTTCTGTGATTCATGCATAAATGAGTCAAAAGTAGTTATTATATTGGGGTAAAAATGTCTTATCCAGGTAATATTTGCCTAAAAGCATTTAGATGTACTTAGTGCTCTTGGCATGTGCAGTTGTTACATTTGTATAACATTTTGAATTTTTGCTCACTGTTCTAAACATTAGGTTATGATCTTAAGATTCTCATTCGTCTATTTGATTTGTACTGGAATCACGCTGATGGAAGAATTTTTTGTCAATTATTATCATTGTCCGGATTTTGACTACATATTGATGTTGAGTGACCAGCATTGGTAGGATTGTTGCTTTACGAGTTATTGATTGGTGTTTTGTAGGAATACAGCATTATCTGTATGAGAATGGACGTATTGACAATGTCTTCACTGATTTCTACTACAAAGGATTCACTGATGCACTGAATGCTCAGCTGTCAGGATTCCAAGTCTGCCTGAATACACAAGGTGTGTGTGTTAATGACTTGAAACTTCTTAGCCTGTCTTTATTTCCACATTGCAAGAAAATTCCAATGGAGTTGGATGCATTTTTTTAAACATGCAACACATTTTGTTTTGTTTGTTTGTTTTGCATGATATACTTTTTTGGAGTTTGTTTTTTCAGGTTAATTTGGTCTAGATTTGCAGTGAGGTTTTTCTCTCAATAAGTTATGTTGCTTTTCAAATATTATACCACAACAATATTGAGCAAACTAGACTGTATTTTGGTATTGTATTTATTGTAGTTATGTATGGTTGTTAATATGATTTTTTTGGTTAAGCTGATTTTTGGTTTTAGAAATCAGATTTTAAACTGATTGTCAGATGTTTTCATTGGCTCACAAAAAAATTGATTTTGTTCCTAAAAGTGTACACAAAGATGGCCGCCGCTGAGATCAATTGCATTCAACACTGTTTTCGATGTAAACAAGTGTTTAACCCTTTAATGCCGGAGGGTATAGGATTTCCCATACCATTTACTACCATCTCGGCATTAAACGGTTAAGAAATTCTCTGTTTTGCTAACAACGAATTTTATATTGGTTTTATTTATTTATTTTCAATTTTGACTAATTGTGTGGCGATGTTGCGTTCAAAGCGCTGCATAACGCTTCTTTGCATCCATGTCTGTCGTACCATGGGTAACGACCTCTTATACATAACGGGCTGTGGGTGATGCAGCATCATTTATTTTTTGCAGTTAGTTTGTTCTCACGGCAACCTTAAAGCCTGTTGTCAGTTCAAATGCTTGATGCATCCCTTGTCATTTTCGCAAAATGATTTTGAAATGAATTCGATTATCGGTTAGTAAACAGTAAAAACCGATTATCATTTTCAAACCTGAAAATCAGAAATCCGATTATCGTTTAACATTGCTAAGTTTAAGTAATGACTCAACCTGATGATGCACTACTTGTTTGGAGTTGGTGTTGTCAGTTTAAGCATCTGTTGACACTTTAGGAATGATTGTCTGTCGTGTGACTGAGGAACACTTGTGGGAATCTCGGCAGCTGGGAGCACATTCACCATACGTCCTTTTGAATACGCTAATCTACTTCAACACGAAATACTTCCAGCTGAATTCAGCTGACATGCACATGACTTTGTCTTTTGCCAACATCATGAAGCAGTTCAAAAAGAACGTAGTTTCATCGGATACGAAACAGGGGCGATCTGTCTACCTTCGCTACAATCCAACCAATGTCTATACAGGTAACTCAATTGCTTCTTCTTTATGTATAAAATGTCAATAGATATCTTAACTGGATTTTTGGCAATATCATTGTATGGTCTTGTCCATTGCTAATCTGCTGTCATCTCTATCACTTTGTCAGACAGACTAGCAGTTGAGAAAAAAATGCATCTTGGCCAATTATGTTAACTGAAAAACTATGAGATAAATTCTTAACTATCACATAAGCAACTTGAAATTATAGAATAGATGTTAGAATACAGACATAACTTGCAAGCAAAAGCACTCTTAGTGATTCGATAGAACTGCCTATAGATGTGTATTTCAAAGTTAAGAATTTGAATGTTGGTAGCATGCATAGTTGATATTGATAGCATACATAGTTAGCTAATACTAAATAACAACTTGGTAGACAGTTAACTTAAGCCTTATCTTAGTACATTTAGAATGACTCGGTGTATACAGTACAAACAAAGAAGTGCATTAAACAATAAACATACCATAAAATGTAGACTGCAACTTTTTCCTGGTTTCTACTGGAGGAGCACCGGATGGCAGGATGTGTTTTTTCTATGGTCATAGACCACCATTGGACAGTTTAAATGCATGTAGTTCGTGCATTTGTTATGTTTACCACTATTTTGTCCAAGGAGCTGCTATTGTCCAGCGTTTTATTAGTACTAAACACCTGTTGTTCTGGTTTCTAGGAACAGATGGCGCCAGGCGAAAGATGGCAACGCCACCAATTAATCCATCAGAGCAACTGGAAAATTCAGACAATCCACTTCGGTGCCCTGTTAAGCTGTATGAATTCTACTTGTCCAAATGGTTCGTCTTTTTTGTGTTTTGGAAGAGTAGAATTTCTAAAATTTGTTAGCATCGTCTTGTGAGGATGGGTGTCTCGATTTATCTGCATGTCTTAACCCTTTAACGACCAGCGTGTACTAAAATGTAAGGGAAAACATATGCAGCTGGTCGTTAAAGGGTTAAGCAGGAATGAGGTTTTCAGTGTGACCCTTTTGATTCCACTTATGTGTAACTCTTGATTTCAGTTTAACTACATTACAGAATTGTAGAAATAAGAGTTGCCCATTTTGTTTATATGTTGTACATATCTGTGGCAGAAATTAGCGGACTTGGTAGTATTGTCTGTTTATCCAAGGATGCTGGAAGTTTCTGTTGCTATCTATATTCACATATGTTTATTTCTGACAGCTTTGAAATATGTTTATAGTCATATAAATTTGAATGATTAAATTGAGCAAATAAGTTCTTACGTAATTTCTTTGTTTTTTAACAGTCCTGAGACGATTCGAAATCGAAACGACTTGTTTTACTTGACGCCAGAAGTGTCATGTGTACCAGACAGTCCTGTCTGGTATTCAACAGTGCCACTCGGCACAGAAGTCATGTCGAAAATGTTGAATCGAATACTAGTTGTTCGTGAAATTCAGGAGGCTTGTCTTCATCTGCAGCCAGTGTTTGGCTGAGACACGTCGTCGTCGTCGTCACAGTGGATAGTTAACTGTTACCATTTTGACGAACGTTTTTATGCGACTGTTCTGTTCTATCAATTGCAGAGAATGGCTTTTACTCGTTTTTGTGCATGTCAACAGTTACTACAAGGGCCAAGACAAGCGTCTAATCTTAATGCATTAATTATGAAGAATATTGGGAAAATAAATGTACAGGTAAAAGGTTTAGTAGTTAGTTACTATCCATCACAAGCTAACTGAATACTGTTTGGCTGTAATATTGATCAAGATGTTCTTGACACTTTTGAAATTATAAATACAATGGCAACATTGGCTCTGATTTTTGCCGTTGTAAATCTACTAACCATTGCATGAGACTTGACACCTTTTCTTGGCCCTTGATGCATTTGTTTTCTTAGGGAGCATTAAGAAAAATGAACTGAAATTGAGCAGATTTTTACAGAGAATGTTGACTTTTGTAACTGCTATTTAAGAACAGGTTCATGCATTAGAATGCTGTAGGTTTTGATATTTCCTAACTTCAACATCCTAATTTTTGCTTGGTTAAAATACTTTGAAAGAAAGCATTTGATTTATGCAGTTATTTTAACTGCATATACGGCAGACCTAACTCTTTAGAATACATGTAAATTTGAATTTCTATAGCACCTTTTAAAGGCCTCAGAATCTTTCTAAAAGTACATGTATGGAAACTGGATAAACAGGATTGTGATCACATACGTTAGATTAAATAGGCAAACTGGCAGAGATTGTTTCAAACAATAATCTTCTTAATTTATAGGGTAGGTGAGATTGTAAAAGTACTGTGTAAATATCCAGCCACATGCTGTGAAAGAACATTGATAATTTAATATCGTGTGTAGGAATAATTTAAGTACTGTATCCAGGTAGGTTTGCCAGCAACAGACCAATAAGGATTTAGTTGAGGTTACGAAACAAGGAAGAATTCTACATTGATAATTATTCTATAATGCAGGTTCATCTTGATGTTGGAAGTAGGGAAAGGTGATTGATGAAAAGGTCAATCTTGGGCAGTTGGTTGGTCTAAGATGTGACGCTATGGTCTTGATGTTTGTGGGCCGTCTTAGAACTCTGCTGTACTGAACATTGCATAGGGGGTCATTGCATAATTACGTAACGCTAAAAATGACCGTTTTTCACCCACCCACCCACCCTGTAACGCTTCGTAACGTTTGCCTTCACCCACCCACCCACCCTCCCCGGCGTTACGTAACGTTTGATACGAAAACTCAGTTGAGATTTGTAGGTCTATTATTGGCTTATGTGAGCGCGTAATTATAATTCATATCTTCGTAGCGAATTTAATATACCGGTAGTAGCCTATAAGCATATCGTAGCCTACATGTGAATTAGGACTATAATTTGACATTAGACTAGGCTTAAAATATAGGCCCACACAATGTTTTATTTATAATATAATAAATGAAGTCATGCGTGAACTGCAATTTTCTTAAATTTTACCACAAGAATAATTTTTTTAAGGCGTTACGTAACGTTCAGCTTCCCCCACCCACCCACCCCTGTAACGTTTCGTAACGATTTCAATGACCCCACCCACCCACCCTCGAGCGTTACGTAATTATGCAATGACCCCTAGAGTGAATGGCCAACCTCGTGTTTTCTAGAACTTGAATTTGAGAAGACTTCAAGTTGAGCTGTTCAGAAGCAGTGCTGTAGAAGCTGCATTTGCATGCAATGATGTTACTTCTAATCTGCACAGATATATTGTTTGACCAACTGTCAAGGTACAACCTGCAGTTCTGCACTGATGACACAATCCCATAGCAACTTAAGAGTCAACTGTGTAGAGTAATACTGATTATAAAGGCTAATCAACGTATTCATTCATTAGAGTTTTTCTCTTCTTTTGGTCCTATGCTTCCTATGAACGCAAGAGTGTGCATCCAATCAATCACCATATTATCATATTATTGCATAAAACCAACAGGAAATTGGGTGCCTTTGCATTAAAACAAGATTATTTTACTTTCTATGTCAGTATCAACAATGTGTTGGATGTTTCTGTTGGCAAGAACAAAGGTTTGATCTAAACAGAAACTAAGTCATGCTAATGCCTTTATTGAAGCTGACATTCAACAAAATTCACAACTGAAAGTGGTGTAACTGAAATTTGCAATTCAATATTAATTTTATACATTGAGCGAAATTTCATTTTAAGAAATTCTCCTTCTGGCAGCAGAGCTTGCCTTCTTTGTGGAAGAACTTTGAGGCATCATGCAATGACTGTTTGCTCTTATATAAATTATTTAGGAGCTGCTTATAATAATTTTTTGTCAGGTAACCAAAGTGTGCTGAAACTGTTTAAAAAGTGAAACAAGCAATATCCACTATCCAGTGACCCTCAAAGCTTTAGGGATACTGAACCATTTCATCTTACTTACATTATTCCACATTTCTCAACTGAAATGTGCGATTCACTTGCTCTTTTCAAGCCTGGGAGAATTTTTGTATGTATGCAGTCAATACCCTGTTTGCTCTGTTTAAATCTGGAATATGTATTCAGGTCAAGTTCAGTCAACTTTTATGACGAGTTTGCAGCGATTTGGCTCAATCGGCTCAATGCTAATTTGAAATTGCATAAAATATACGATTGTAGAGATAATGTGCTCTCAAACTTGGTTGTTTGATAAGCAATACCACCTTAGAAGCTTCATTGTGGAAGAACTTTGAGGCATCATGCAATGACTGTTTGCTCTTATATAAATTATTTAGGA
Organism: Lumbricus rubellus; assembly: GCA_945859605.1. Classification (NCBI taxonomy): domain Eukaryota; kingdom Metazoa; phylum Annelida; class Clitellata; order Crassiclitellata; family Lumbricidae; genus Lumbricus; species Lumbricus rubellus. Next base: position 36,307,421 of record OX243813.1, read on the forward strand.
GCTGCTTATACCCATAATAATTTTTTGTCACGTAACCAAAGTGTGCTGAAACATTTTTCAACACCCAGTCTAGAAACTCAAATTCTCTTCACTTGTCGAGCACAGAAAGGACTTTGGTTGGGAATTGAGTCATTTAGTTATTGTAGTGCAGTAGTAGTCTTTAGTGTCTCGAGTTTCTATTGCTATTGCATGCACCTTGTCTTCTGCTCCACAGTGTGCAGTCGTCTCTTCTACGGCAGTTGCTTGATATTCATTTTGGCTTATCCCATGGCTTTCACTCTTTTCCAGCATCTTGGATAACGTTACTAAGCATATCCTTGCAAGCAAATGGTGATTGCATCACAGTTGTGCATAATTGTTAAATAGCAACCTCTATATTGCAATTTAAATTTTAGAGATGAAATTTTTAAAGCTGAAAGTTCTACAAAATTAGATAATACTAATTCTGACGAACTCTACTAATAACTAAAAAATACAAGAGACAATGTAATGAATTTCTAGATACAGTCAAATAGTACTTAATATGTCATGCACTTTAATATAGCTCCTAGTAAATAATAGTTCCTCCCATTAAATCGGAATGTTTGGTTCCAGGGCTGTTGACTGGAGTATGATCCTAGTAGGTACATGCCAAACATGCTCAGAGCAACTGGACTTGTGGAACAGGACGCTAGTAAATCCAATGTACGTCAGTTTCAGCGTCAATGTACGTAGACAGTCGTGTGTTAAGTTCTCCATTCAGCTGCTTCTATTCATCAACTTAATCTTCATTGTCAGACGGTGGTGTTATGCAAATACAGATATAACAAGAATGAAAGTGTAGTATTGTTCTGTCTAGCTAAAGTTCTTAACCACTCTCTCTAATGCAACAACTGAGATTTGACAGCAGAAAGCCAGTGGTGAATGGCCAGTCATTCTATTAACTGTTTAATGCCGGAGGGTATAGGATTTTTCATACCATTTACTACCATCTCGGCATTAAAGGGTTAAGCCTTATGTACAGTTTCAATTGATCGATTAGAAGTCGACCAGATCTGTTTCGAGATTTCACAGCAGCATGGCACCACAGAAGTTGCATCATTTGAGCACTGCTACAAGATATTTTAAAGCTTTTAAGACATTTTATGACAGTTTCTTTTTAAGAAGACATTTTACTACAGTCAGATGATCGACTGTCCTGTTGTAACTAGTCACAGCTCTAGCAAAGTGTACTGTCAATACCAATGTCATCTAGTATATTCCAGCATAGTATGCAAAATTAAATCAGTCTATAGAAAATTTCCTAAGTTGATTTGATATCCGAGCATTTTACATCTACGTGCACTTCATCTGATTCATATTAAATAAACATCACAGTCAACCATAACAAAATGTAATATTTACAATTTTCAACAGATAGATCTGGAGCAATAAAATTCTAGACTAAAATTACAAACTTGTGCAGTATGTCCAATTTCAATGATGAATCCCAAATCAGGCAGCATGCAATTGTTGAGCCACTTTGGTGTAGTTGGCTCAAGATTTAAAGATTAGATATAGAATAATCCTTTTTCCAATGCCTGATGCTGTTGAATTGACATGCAGTATTTAATCTAGACGTCTCAGGGTGGGGGGCCCCAGAACAACTGCTTTTTCAAGTAAAGAAAAGAGCTATCCCCTGGCAGAATTAAGAAATAGAGGATACAGCTAGATGATATGTTAGAAAAGTCGTCGGATAATTATTAGAAACGTGAAATTGTGAGTTTTACTTCCACGATTTGTTCTAAAAGACTAAAAAAATTCATCTGAAAAAAAGAGAAGAGTAAAAACCTTCCACTGGTCAGCGTCATGCACCTCAGCGGTTGACCAAATGGTGGCTTGTCCTCGCCCCCACCCGAAACCTAGACCCCCTCAAAGCAGAGGGACTAGATTAAACACTGACAAGCAGGGAGTGAGAAGGAAAGAGTGATAAGGAAGTGTCATGACTGACTCACAAATTCAAATCCAGGATTATCTATTCCTTTTATATCTGTTCCTTTTATATCTGTTCCTTTTATATCTATTCCGTTGATGTCTATTCCGTTGATATTGGTTGCTTTCCTGTCCGTTGTTTTGTATGTGCTGACGTGAATTTCACTCATCTCAACGTCTTCTGGATCTGCAATTTAAAACAACTTTCAAGCTTTTTTTGTAAATTTACTTTTCCTATTGTTGTTTACAGCCTCCAGAGACATGTATAGTTTAACACTTTAGCAAAAAGTATGCACTAAAAGTGACTAGGAAACTAGTGCAGCATTGTCAAGACGAAGAACAATGAAAAGGTAAATGGAGATAAAGCATTTGAGAAAACTGACCAGTGGCGGGATGTGTGTCATTATGATTCAGCATTGTTGCAGCATCATCACTCAACGTCTCATCGCCGTTCTGTTTTCGAATCACATGACCAATTGTTTGATGAATGAATTTGAACTGAATCTACAAAATGTATTTACAGAATTCAACATCACACGAATGGTAGGCGGGTGTAGCATGTGTAGCAAATTTCAGTTAAATATGTATTTCTACAATGTTAATATTATTGTAAGTTATAATAAATCATTATTATGCATATTTTTAAGCATCACTACCTACTGATGAACAAGCATCAAGAGATAGCACTGAAACAGATCATGTTACAACATTTGCAGAAGCAGCTTTAAAGTCAGAGACAAAAATCAATGAATTGAGCAGATATCAGGCAAAAGGTTTTAACTGACTGTACTCTGTAGTTGGAAGATTATGATCTATGAATTACGTGTATCTGAGAGACTGTTTTTTGACACATCATAATAAAGTTTCAGAAAAACTTCTATCATAGATGATGTTATTTAAAGATCTGAAAAACCACTTTTAAATTCTGCAATATAACATATAAAAATTAATATATGATCTGTTTTACTTTTGTGTGTGCAATAAACAAACAAATCAAATCAACCAACCGAAACTAAAGGGCTTTTTAAACGAAATCTGTAGAACTGCACAACCAGGAAGTGTTTCTAGTACGGCTTTGTTTGGGGAAAATTTGGGGCTTCCTGCTCCTTGTTTTTCACTGCACAGGTAGTGGTGAGGTTGTCGCAAGACGTGTTTTTCGGGCAACTCGTGCGAACACTTAGGCCGCAGGGTATTTCATCATGACTGCCAAGGAGAAGGGAGAACCAGCGGTGTTTCTGATCATGTGTATTTAAATACAAATCATAATAAATAAAATGTAGTTAAATTAATAATAATGGAATGATAAAATAAGCTAAAATGGAGTTTTACCTGCAGCTCCATGTCATGAGATCTGATAGAGGAGAATTTAGTAGCAAATATGAATGGATGGAGCAATGAATGAAATGATCATCTGACCTCCGTCTGTACCATGAAGACGCGATTGAGCCTCAACCGATAGACAACGCCAAATACATCGAGCTGCCTCTCGTTTTCCAGCTGCAGTAGCAACGTCTCAATGGCGATGTATGTTCCCGTTCGGCCAACACCAGCGCTACAACATGCATCATTCACTTCAGTTACTACCACAATGACTACTTATGACACACCTGTACAGTAGTACTGTAGATTAAACACAATTAATCTATAGAAATCTATCGTGTGCTCTTGGTCAAAGGCAGTGCTCTGACTACTTTATTGGGGTAAATACTGAAATGGCATAATTATGATTAGGGTTGAGCATAATCAAAGCAAATAATGCCTTGTTTACCCTTGAGCACATCTGCTCAGCAGATGGGGTTTGCTCAGGGACATATCTCGTCTGACAAAGTAAGTTTAATGCAGCTTGCGGCCTTCTTTGACTACCATCACCAACAAATCCCCACCAAGAAAGATGATGAGTAAAGCAAACCAGCCACAAGTATGCACCTCACAACATCATGCAATCTGATGATAAACGAAATCCATGACATGATGAAACACTAGTAGCATATTGAGCCTGCTACGCTATTGAGCAGATAATACCAACGTGCTTATCGAAAGCAATGTTTCAATGGCGATATACGCTTTCACTTGCTAATAAAGATCGTGAAGAAAGAGTAAGACTCACCTACAATGTACGACTATTGGACCTGCTTTGGCTGTTGCGAGTTCAGTCTTGACGACTTGCATGAACTCAAGGAGCACCTCTGGACTTTTCGGAACGCCATTGTCTGGCCATTCAATGAAATGAAACAATATGATTGTTCTCTTCTGCTGGCCCTGATTTAACAGAACGAACACCAAAGTAAGACAACAAAAGTCACATAATAAAATAGTTTGAAAATTAAATAAGAAAGAGATTCAGAACAAGTCATTCACAGAAATACAATGATGATGAAAGCAACAACGACAAATTAGTCCACATCCACTCAATATTAAAATGCACAAGAAGTCTAAGGAAATTGACTGATCAATTGTTACCGATATCATTGCATTATTCTTGCTACTCTTAGATCCTCAACAATCTGTGTAAAAGTCTATCGAGTGAATTACTCCGAAAAGACTTATTTATTCATTTGGAATTGAAGTCAAAACTGACATTTGAAAACTGAACCCCCACACACAACCGGTTTGCACTTGTGTCAACCTGATAATAAAATAAATGACTATTGATTGACTGATTGAAAAAGATAATGGAAGAGTATGACATGGGAAAATAGACCAACATGATGTGACAACAACTGGAAGATAAAAGCTGTTCAGTGTATGTTTGTACGAATGCACTTACCACTGACAATTCCAGTTTCTTCATCGTCCACTTATTTTCCTCTGATGATTCACTGATCAAGACAACTTGTATATCGCCATAAACAACTGGCTCCATGTCTTCAGGCCAATACTTATCACACTTTTTCTGAAACATATATAATTTACAGAATAAGAAACCTAAAATGAATGAACTTCCAGAATATCTCTTTGAAAAACTCTGATAGAAAAAACTTGTGTCAACCCATAGTTTGTCAGACTAGTCTTTCGTTGATTAGTCTTCAGAAACCTTGGTATTTGAGAGCAAGCAATGTTTGCTGCTGGCAGCTGACGCTAAAATTTGGATTTCTCAATTTGATCATGTCACAGACTATAAACATAATGTACCTCACTGGCAAACAAGGAAACTCAATATTTCTACACACATTTTCTATGTCCTTGCTTACTTTAAAATCTGCGTTTTCAAGTTAACTTGTCCCACAGATGATAGATCGTTTTGCTCCACATCTTAGATGAACTGGTTAGTCATCCCTTCGCAATCACATGTGAAATGCAATGTCAGCATGTTGAGGGTAGAACCATCAGAAAGAAATTGACCGTTGTTTAACCTGCATTTTCATGGTTGCCACAATATGTTTCCTGTGCTTCTTCTGACAATGTTGGGAAATTTGTGTCAAAGGTTATACTGAAGCAATGCTACATGATAATAGTTTGAAGGAATACTATTGCCATTATATGTAATAAGCAATGCTCTGCATAACGAGTAAAAAATACATGCATCTGAATATTTGCCTATGTAGGAGAAGTTGTCGTGAGGCAGCCACGATTCTGACTATGACCAAAACATCAATTGTCTGGCACAAAATAATGTTACGAAAACTTAACATGGCTAAGTGCAACACATAAATCATTGTCTTATAAGAGGATAGCAGAGGACTTGTCACTTGCTTAGACACATTAGACCCATTATCACTGGAAAGTACTGTAGTAGATACTCACTCTTCCGCCTTCCATGCATTTCGTGAGCATGATGATTCCCTTGCACTTGTATTCCCAGACCATTCTCCACATGTCATCCTCTGTCGCTGGTAAAGGACCCTGAGCAGCAATGTACTCTCGCTTGGAATAATATCCCTGCAAAATAAAACATAACTCAAAAATGTTCCATAGATTTAGCTACAATTAAGAGCTTAACAGTTCACATGCTGTATGGTCACCACAATCATATAAATCATCAGACTTTGCTGCATTCTACTACTGTATAAAATACCAACATTTCCAATCTTACCTCATGTCCAACATTGTGGATATAAAAAGTCTTAGAATTGAATAGCATCAGATTTAATGTTTCCAATTATATGCCGATTTATATAACCTTTAAAAAAAACTTCTGTCACAACATCATGTATCTAATGTCGCCATAATGTTTATGTTGTTATCAGAGTCGTGGGATTGCTTACTGGAATCCAGCTGGAGTTGATGTAGTCCGACCCATCCTCACTTTCGATTGGCAGAAGTTTGACGCGCGTGATGTCATACGGATGGATGTTGATGTATCGGTTCTTCTCTGCGTTGCATCTAAGCAACGCTTGGTCCGTTGTCTGCTCTCGTCCAACCAACTGAAGCGACTGCATTCAATAAAAAAACAGTCAAACTTGCAACAGATTGTCACATAACTGACAACACTCAGAAAAACAAAATGTAGGTTTCAAAATTATAGTTATCTATCGAACAGAGTACATTCGACCATTTCTAACTCACACTTATGCAACATCAGAATTGTTATTCGAGTATTCAATTGCACTATCACTCAATTGCCGATAGATTTTTTCGCTTCTGGTGCCATTCTCTACCCACCTACGTAATAACAACATACATTAAAATCTGGATTTTAAATAACTACTGTGTGCATGTTGGTAGTCTTAACTCCAACGATGTAAGATTACCTCAAACTGTTCAGCATATTTGAAATCACACTCTTTCTCCATATCGTTTATGTAATCAAGAAACTCTTCAGCATTGACAACCAGGCTGAAAACATAGACATAAAAAGATTATTACTAGTGATGTTTGTAAATATATTCACGTACTGCTTTTTTAGTTTTTGCTAACGAAAACAACATTACTCTCGAATTATCACAAATAGATTTAATTTAACTGGTACAACATCTTGAATCTCTTTCAAAACTGAACTTTTACAATGGGAAACTATATCATGCATACTGAAATAAATTCTGAATTCCAAAGAGCTATGGAGAATCATAAATCACACATCTGTTGACAAAACCTTAAGTATTAGCATTAGACAATTGGCACAATATGCTATAATGCTATGTGAAGTCTTATAAGACCAACAAACAATGATAATTAACTGAAGATATTTATACACAAACATACCTAGTATACGGAGGTAATGCCAAAGACACCTTTGCAAAAAACAAAAACAAAAATCAGACACAGAAGTCAAACAAATAAAAAATACGCATACATAATAGTAATCTTTAAAAATATATTCGTTTATCAATTCAAACTGACAGATGTGCAGTACGATCACAAAATAATATCATGCAATCTTCTGCAAACTTGTCATCATCTGAGCACACTACTACTTATAATATAGTAGTTACCGATGATGACGATTCTAACATGAGTCGAATTTCAATGTGTGGCTACCTTCAAAGCATCCATCTGTCCTTCTGTTCGTTTTACAGACTTTGCCCATAACCAAGGCTGAGTCAACATTACGATTATGGGGATCTGGCATTATTATTATTATTATTTTATTATTATTATTGACAACAATCCACCTTAATATCTATGTGAACAACATATCTGCCTAACCTGAATCTATCCACTGCATCTGCACTTCAAGCATAAATATGTCTGTATGTGACAATATTATGAGACGCTTCTACATTGTTCCAAAGGTGTCTACCTTATTCATGTCTGATATCTGTTTAGTGGCAGACACTGGGTTAGCATCATAATATTCAGGAATGTTTTTGGTTCTGATCTGTAGCAATGCTGCAGGATCTATATTTGCATGGATGATGACCAATAGAACACGGTCCAGTTCCTATGATTCAGTTGTTTACATAATTCTGTACTGATTCTTTATGAAAAGTTATATTACATGAAGGTTGCAGATATACACAGAAGTTTTGAAGATAGCCACATAGAGACATCGATGTAACTGAATATCGTAGATAGATCATTTTATCATGCAGAAAAATCATTGCAGTAGACGAATTACACAAGAAGAATATTGTTATTATTTTGTAGCTCCTCCTTTAATGCACAATATTGTTTTTGGTTTTGGTTTGAGTTCCAAGTCCAAATGACGGCTTATCACATGCAACATTGTAAAATGTTATTCTATTTAAGTCCCAGATGACTATTTTTAAGTAGAATTGACTTATCAAATATTAATTAACAATAGCAGCCTATCGTTATCATAATAGATATTTACATAAGTGCTTATGCATCATTTGCTGAGCACATAATTGCTGAGCCATAATTATTGTCTCTCATGGGAATGATTCGTCTACTGTTTCATATTATGGTAATTATATGAAATTTCTGCTCTGGCTAATCTTATCCAATTTACGTCATACTGCTATATCGAGAGCTGTATGCTATGGTAGAGCCCTGTTCAAAATACAATTAAAGTTGTTTGTTTTCATTTTAATTTATTCCGAAATTTATTTTATTATGGTCATTATGTAAACCCAGACATATAGAGACAATCATGCACTTATCGAGAACCACAATAGCTGAATGTATGAATGAATGAATGAATGAATGAATACTACAAGTTTTTCATTTTGTAATATCTTGAAATGACAGCAAAACCTTACGAGGTTCATATGATCTACATATGGATAACATGCGGGTGGCCTGTGACAGGGTTGGGTTAGTCTAAGTATCAGTTTGGCTTAGTGTTATCAAGTCCAGGTTTGGTCAGCATGTGAGATTGTGGGGGCATTCAAATTCCTTATCACTTACAAAATGGTTTACAACATTGTCAGCCATTTCTCAGCTTAGCAGTGAAGTCAAATTATGAAATGTGCACAATGCAGTAGATGGTGCCCCAGATGTTGTATTGATTATGGAAGGTGTTAATCTTGATCAGTAAGCTCAAATGCAACATGAAGCAAAATGAGAAACTTTGAGGAAGATTATGCAGATCTTGAGCAGCAATTGGATGACAAGCAATTCACTCTGACACTTGTCCATGCCTTTGTCACCAGTAGAATCGATCACTGCAGTTCGGTACTCATGGGTCTGCCACTTGGACTAATTGGGCGCCTTGAACGAGTTCTTCGTTCGGCTGCTCGCCTCATTGGCCGCATTCCTAAATATTCCCCCGTCTCTGCTTATATGCGTGATGTTCTTCACTGGCTCCCTGTTTCACAGCGCATCTCCTACCGAGTTGCTGCACTTGTCTGGCGTTGCCTTACTGATTGTGCTCCATCATACCTGTCTATTCTTTGTCGACCTGTCTCTGACCTTGCAGCTCGTCGAGCTCTTCGCTCTGCGACTACAGGGGAGCTTTTGCTTCCTCGAGCTCGCACTTCTACAAGACAGCGCCGAGCCTTTTCTACTGTGGGTCCCGGTATCTGGAATGGCCTCCCACTAAACTTGCGACTTATGCCTAGACTAAATTCACCTGCTTTTTATAAGTCGCTCAAAACCTATTATTTTAGCTGTGGCTGGGCTGGGAGCACCTCTGAGTAGGTTTCTTGAAGAAGCGCTATATAAATTCACGAAATGAATGAATGAATGTTTACAAAAGTGAGAGATTAAATGATGTAGTGGATGCACAAAAGCCAACAAAGAAATTTAAGAATAAGAGCAGAAAAACGATGCTTGGAAGCTGTAGTAAAAGCATTGGCAATCTTGAGCATTCTGGACTAATCTGACACATGTCATTTGACAAAGTTAAAGAGACTGATTTAAGATATAAACTAATTAACAGAAGTCCAGCAGAACCAAACCAGTCAGTGAATGAGCATCATGAGCTCCTTTAAAATGCCATTCAGAAATGTAACTGACAGAGCTGGCAAAGTGAGAAAAACAAAAGCCAGCATTAACCAAACATTATTTTCCTTGCAATTACTTTAAGAGATTTTCAATAGTACCTCACTAGAAGATGCTCCATCATCTTTTACTCCACACAACTTCTTCAATCTCTTGCGGTAGAAAAATAAAATTCCTGCAATGATCACTAATACCAGAATTGGTATTATCGACGCAAGAACAGCTATAAGAACCTCTAAAAAAACAAGAAAAAGGCAATCATGGAAAAACTTTTAAAATATATAAAAGAATGCTTAAATATTAATCTGATAAGATGCAACATAGAAAATTCCAAACTGGCACTAGTGGTAGAAGTTGAATCTATCACAGTGTGGACTCGTGAATATACCGATGATGATGATGTGCTGCATCACTTATCGGTTAAAACATCTGAAGAGTTGGAAGAAAAAACTGACATACAGATGAAGGGATGGACTGATGGTCAGATGAACAGTCAAATGAACTGTGAGATGGATGGATGATGGTCAGATGAACAGTCAAATGAACTGTGAGATGGATGATTGTCAGATGAACAGTCAAATGAACTGTGAGATGTGTGGATGATTGTCAGATGAACAGTCAAATGAACTGTGAGATGGATGGATGATTGTCAGATGAACAGTCAAATGAACTGTGAGATGGATGGATGATTGTCAGATGAACAGTCAAATGAACTGTGATATGGATGGATGATCGTCAGATGAACAGTCAAATGAACTGTGAGATGGATGGACTGATTGTCAGATGAACAGTCAAATGAACTGTGAGATGGATGGATGATTGTCAGATGAACAGTCAAATGAACTGTGAGATGGATGGATGATTGTCAGATGAACAGTCAAATGAACTGTGAGATGGATGGATGATTGTCAGATGAACAGTCAAATGAACTGTGAGATGGATGGATGATTGTCAGATGAACAGTCAAATGAACTGTGAGATGGATGGATGATTGTCAGATGAACAGTCAAATGAACTGTGAGATGGATGGACTGATTGTCAGATGAACAGTCAAATGAACTGTGAGATGGATGGATGATTGTCAGATGAACAGTCAAATGAACTGTGAGATGGATGGATGATTGTCAGATGAACAGTCAAATGAACTGTGAGATGGATGGATGATTGTCAGATGAACAGTCAAATGAACTGTGAGATGGATGGATGATTGTCAGATGAACAGTCAAATGAACTGTGAGATGGATGGACTGATTGTCAGATGAACAGTCAAATGAACTGTGAGATGGATGGACTGATTGTCAGATGAACAGTCAAATGAACTGTGAGATGGATGGATGATTGTCAGATGAACAGTCAAATGAACTGTGAGATGGATGGATGATTGTCAGATGAACAGTCAAATGAACTGTGAGATGGATGGATGATTGTCAGATGAACAGTCAAATGAACTGTGAGATGGAAGGATGATTGTCAGATGAACAGTCAAATGAACTGTGAGATGGATGGATGATTGTCAGATGAACAGTCAAATGAACTGTGAGATGGATGGATGATTGTCAGATGAACAGTCAAATGAACTGTGAGATGGATGGATGATTGTCAGATGAACAGTCAAATGAACTGTGAGATGCATGGATGATTGTCAGATGAACAGTCAAATGAACTGTGAGATGGATGGACTGATTGTCAGATGAACAGTCAAATGAACTGTGAGATGGAAGGATGATTGTCAGATGAACAGTCAAATGAACTGTGAGATGGATGGATGATCGTCAGATGAACAGTCAAATGAACTGTGAGATGGATGGATGATTGTCAGATGAACAGTCAAATGAACTGTGAGATGGATGGATGATTGTCAGATGAACAGTCAAATGAACTGTGAGATGGATGGATGATTGTCAGATGAACAGTCAAATGAACTGTGAGATGGATGATTGTCAGATGAACAGTCAAATGAACTGTGAGATGGATGGACTGATTGTCAGATGAACAGTCAAATGAACTGTGAGATGGATGGATGATTGTCAGATGAACAGTCAAATGAACTGTGAGATGGATGGATGATTGTCAGATGAACAGTCAAATGAACTGTGAGATGGATGGATGATTGTCAGATGAACAGTCAAATGAACTGTGAGATGAATGGATGATTGTCAGATGAACAGTCAAATGAACTGTGAGATGGATGGATGATTGTCAGATGAACAGTCAAATGAACTGTGAGATGGATGGATGATTGTCAGATGAACAGTCAAATGAACTGTGAGATGGATGGATGATTGTCAGATGAACAGTCAAATGAACTGTGAGATGGATGGACTGATTGTCAGATGAACAGTCAAATGAACTGTGAGATGGATGGACTGATTGTCAGATGAACAGTCAAATGAACTGTGAGATGGATGGATGATTGTCAGATGAACAGTCAAATGAACTGTGAGATGGATGGATGATTGTCAGATGAACAGTCAAATGAACTGTGAGATGGATGGATGATTGTCAGATGAACAGTCAAATGAACTGTGAGATGGAAGGATGATTGTCAGATGAACAGTCAAATGAACTGTGAGATGGATGGATGATTGTCAGATGAACAGTCAAATGAACTGTGAGATGGATGGATGATTGTCAGATGAACAGTCAAATGAACTGTGAGATGGATGGATGATTGTCAGATGAACAGTCAAATGAACTGTGAGATGCATGGATGATTGTCAGATGAACAGTCAAATGAACTGTGAGATGGATGGACTGATTGTCAGATGAACAGTCAAATGAACTGTGAGATGGAAGGATGATTGTCAGATGAACAGTCAAATGAACTGTGAGATGGATGGATGATCGTCAGATGAACAGTCAAATGAACTGTGAGATGGATGGATGATTGTCAGATGAACAGTCAAATGAACTGTGAGATGGATGGATGATTGTCAGATGAACAGTCAAATGAACTGTGAGATGGATGGATGATTGTCAGATGAACAGTCAAATGAACTGTGAGATGGATGATTGTCAGATGAACAGTCAAATGAACTGTGAGATGGATGGACTGATTGTCAGATGAACAGTCAAATGAACTGTGAGATGGATGGATGATTGTCAGATGAACAGTCAAATGAACTGTGAGATGGATGGATGATTGTCAGATGAACAGTCAAATGAACTGTGAGATGGATGGATGATTGTCAGATGAACAGTCAAATGAACTGTGAGATGGATGATTGTCAGATGAACAGTCAAATGAACTGTGAGATGGATGGACTGATTATCAGATGAACAGTCAAATGAACTGTGAGATGGATGGATGATCGTCAGATGAACAGTCAAATGAACTGTGAGATGGATGGATGATTGTCAGATGAACAGTCAAATGAACTGTGAGATGGATGGATGATCGTCAGATGAACAGTCAAATGAACTGTGAGATGGATGGATGATCGTCAGATGAACAGTCAAATGAACTGTGAGATGGATGGACTGATTATCAGATGAACAGTCAAATGAACTGCGAGATGGACGGATGATTGTCAGATGAACAGTCAAATGAACTGTGAGATGGATGGACTGATTGTCAGATGAACAGTCAAATGAACTGTGAGATGGATGGATGATTGTCAGATGAACAGTCAAATGAACTGTGAGATGGAAGGATGATTGTCAGATGAACAGTCAAATGAACTGTGAGATGGATGGACTGATTGTCAGATGAACAGTCAAATGAACTGTGAGATGGATGGATGATTGTCAGATGAACAGTCAAATGAACTGTGAGATGGAAGGATGATTGTCAGATGAACAGTCAAATGAACTGTGAGATGGATGGACTGATTGTCAGATGAACAGTCAAATGAACTGTGAGATAGATGGATGATTGTCAGATGAACAGTCAAATGAACTGTGAGATAGATGGATGATTGTCAGATGAACAGTCAAATGAACTGTGAGATAGATGGATGATTGTCAGATGAACAGTCAAATGAACTGTGAGATGGATGGATGATTGTCAGATGAACAGTCAAATGAACTGTGAGATGGATGGACTGATTGTCAGATGAACAGTCAAATGAACTGTGAGATGGATGGATGATCGTCAGATGAACAGTCAAATGAACTGTGAGATGGATGGATGATCGTCAGATGAACAGTCAAATGAACTGTGAGATGGATGGACTGATTATCAGATGAACAGTCAAATGAACTGCGAGATGGACGGATGATTGTCAGATGAACAGTCAAATGAACTGTGAGATGGATGGACTGATTGTCAGATGAACAGTCAAATGAACTGTGAGATGGATGGATGATTGTCAGATGAACAGTCAAATGAACTGTGAGATGGAAGGATGATTGTCAGATGAACAGTCAAATGAACTGTGAGATGGATGGACTGATTGTCAGATGAACAGTCAAATGAACTGTGAGATGGATGGATGATTGTCAGATGAACAGTCAAATGAACTGTGAGATGGAAGGATGATTGTCAGATGAACAGTCAAATGAACTGTGAGATGGATGGACTGATTGTCAGATGAACAGTCAAATGAACTGTGAGATAGATGGATGATTGTCAGATGAACAGTCAAATGAACTGTGAGATAGATGGATGATTGTCAGATGAACAGTCAAATGAACTGTGAGATAGATGGATGATTGTCAGATGAACAGTCAAATGAACTGTGAGATGGATGGATGATTGTCAGATGAACAGTCAAATGAACTGTGAGATGGATGGACTGATTGTCAGATGAACAGTCAAATGAACTGTGAGATGGATGGATGATTGTCAGATGAACAGTCAAATGAACTGTGAGATGGATGGACTGATTGTCAGATGAACAGTCAAATGAACTGTGAGATGGAAGGATGATTGTCAGATGAACAGTCAAATGAACTGTGAGATGGATGGACTGATTGTCAGATGAACAGTCAAATGAACTGTGAGATAGATGGATGATTGTCAGATGAACAGTCAAATGAACTGTGAGATAGATGGATGATTGTCAGATGAACAGTCAAATGAACTGTGAGATAGATGGATGATTGTCAGATGAACAGTCAAATGAACTGTGAGATGGATGGATGATTGTCAGATGAACAGTCAAATGAACTGTGAGATGGATGGACTGATTGTCAGATGAACAGTCAAATGAACTGTGAGATGGATGGATGATTGTCAGATGAACAGTCAAATGAACTGTGAGATGGAAGGATGATTGTCAGATGAACAGTCAAATGAACTGTGAGATGGATGGACTGATTGTCAGATGAACAGTCAAATGAACTGTGAGATAGATGGATGATTGTCAGATGAACAGTCAAATGAACTGTGAGATGGAAGGATGATTGTCAGATGAACAGTCAAATGAACTGTGAGATGGATGGACTGATTGTCAGATGAACAGTCAAATGAACTGTGAGATAGATGGATGATTGTCAGATGAACAGTCAAATGAACTGTGAGATAGATGGATGATTGTCAGATGAACAGTCAAATGAACTGTGAGATAGATGGATGATTGTCAGATGAACAGTCAAATGAACTGTGAGATGGATGGATGATTGTCAGATGAACAGTCAAATGAACTGTGAGATGGATGGACTGATTGTCAGATGAACAGTCAAATGAACTGTGAGATGGATGGATGATTGTCAGATGAACAGTCAAATGAACTGTGAGATGGATGGACTGATTGTCAGATGAACAGTCAAATGAACTGTGAGATGGAAGGATGATTGTCAGATGAACAGTCAAATGAACTGTGAGATGGATGGACTGATTGTCAGATGAACAGTCAAATGAACTGTGAGATAGATGGATGATTGTCAGATGAACAGTCAAATGAACTGTGAGATAGATGGATGATTGTCAGATGAACAGTCAAATGAACTGTGAGATAGATGGATGATTGTCAGATGAACAGTCAAATGAACTGTGAGATGGATGGATGATTGTCAGATGAACAGTCAAATGAACTGTGAGATGGATGGACTGATTGTCAGATGAACAGTCAAATGAACTGTGAGATGGATGGATGATTGTCAGATGAACAGTCAAATGAACTGTGAGATGGAAGGATGATTGTCAGATGAACAGTCAAATGAACTGTGAGATGGATGGACTGATTGTCAGATGAACAGTCAAATGAACTGTGAGATGGATGGACTGATTGTCAGATGAACAGTCAAATGAACTGTGAGATAGATGGATGATTGTCAGATGAACAGTCAAATGAACTGTGAGATGGATGGATGATTGTCAGATGAACAGTCAAATGAACTGTGAGATAGATGGACTGATTGTCAGATGAACAGTCAAATGAACTGTGAGATGGATGGACTGATTGTCAGATGAACAGTCAAATGAACTGTGAGATAGATGGATGATTGTCAGATGAACAGTCAAATGAACTGTGAGATAGATGGACTGATTGTCAGATGAACAGTCAAATGAACTGTGAGATGGATGGACTGATTGTCAGATGAACAGTCAAATGAACTGTGAGATGGATGGACTGATTGTCAGATGAACAGTCAAATGAACTGTGAGATAGATGGATGATTGTCAGATGAACAGTCAAATGAACTGCGAGATGGATGGATGATGGTCGGATGGAATAATAATAGCAATAATAATTCTCGATTAATTTAAAACTGACACAACACAGAATTTTCCAGTTTAACACAGATTATCGCCAGAGGGTTGAGGCTGTGTGAGGTGGAGTGAAGGTGGAGGGAAGATGGGGTGATGTGGAGCAGAGAGCGCAATGAGAGTGGGACACAGTCTTTATTCTTCTCCTGAAGAAATCTGTTGAAATTATTGATCATTATTGTCCTTCTTTTGCCTCAGTCCTTTCTCTTGGACCATCTGCTTGGTTCTCAATTCATTTTTACTCTCCACAAAGGTCTGTCGTGGCTCTCTCTCCTACACATCATGTACACGGTCGACCTGAGACAGATTCTCCTTCCTAAATTGGCATGGTGCCTGTCCGTAAGTCTTTGTTCATTTCGTGATGGATGCAGCTCTCTCTTTGGTAGGACTTCAGCATTCCGCCTTTAACCTCTCGATGTCCTCCAACTGCCTTCAATTAAATTGTAATAACAACCAGTTCAGGACTTTCACTCGCTAATATTCTGAACTTTGGTTTGTTTCTATTGAAGTGCTTCCTTAATTGTTTGGTCATGTAGCTCGCTTTCAGTGTGACACTCTGCACTGGCTCCCCATCATGCAACTTACTCAATTTAAGATCCAAAAAATTATTCGTGATTGTCTTGTTGGCTCTGCTCCACCACACTCTAGTGACTTGTGCATTTCGGTTCCATTGGTCCCTGGGTCCTGGGACCGAGTGATGGCTGCTTACCATGGATTCCTGAAGTCTGTTGTATGCATACTGCTACAGCTCAATTGAGACGTTTTTGCTATGGATGTTGCACCCAATAGAGCTGCAGCAGTCGCCTAAGTTCTCTAGATCTGCAGTTCATGTCACTTCCGGTTTCACAATCATCTCAACTTGTCTGTATTTATTATTTGGCCGTGATTATTACACTGGTTCTGGTTGGAACTCGGAAGTGGCACTGATGAGTTATTTGTTCAAGTGGCGCTTTGTTTGTGTCAGACTACAATTACAATTTATTGCTTGTGCCTGTCACATGACACATTCACCTTATTTATTGTGTGTGGGAAAGTGTGGTGCATGATGTGTGCATGATGTATGTGTGCGTGTGTGCATGTGTGTGTGTTGCATGGTGTGTGCGAGTGTGTGCACGGGCATGTGTGCGTGTGTGTGTGCATGCATGTGTGTTTACATTTGTGTATGTGTGTGCATCTGTGTGTGGTGTATCCCAGTAATCCACAATGCACATGGTTGTAAACAAAATGGTTCTGTATAAGATTCTGTATTTATAATACAACAACAACAACCGGACATGTTGTGCACACGCACATACACACTTGTCTCTGTTAAGAAGCATCACTATGCTTACTGCAGCAGGATAGAACATGTATAAGCAGACAAGACCTGTGATGAGCTGCTTCTGTCTCACTCCCTGCCTCTGTATCTCTCCATCTCCCTGTCTGTCTGTCTGTTTGTCTGTCAGTGTGTGTGTCTCTCTCTCTTTCTGTGTCAAGGGCCTTTTATGCATGTATCCCTTGCCAGCTCATCGTCCAAAGTGCAGATATCAAATGCCATGCCAATGATTTATTTTTCATTCAGAATTCAAACCTAAGTGAAAGATGTCAAAGGCGGATGCACATGTAGTTCATGCACATGTAGTAGGTTCCTTAACCATGAGTAATAAATAATATGATAAGAACTGAAATCATCTAGATTTCACTAGTATGATATGTTTGGATGAGCAGTCGGAACACTGAATGTGTGAGAAGAGGGAATGCTGAAGAAGAGTTTTATTGGAACGCATGTATTTCCAGGGTCCATGCACAATAATAATAGACCAAGAAATTCAAGAAATTCATTGCCACCAACTTTAAACCCTGTCTAGAACATGTACTTCATTTTAGAGTGTACATTTGTTCAAAATAGGACAGTGGCATTAGCTCTTGGGTAATCATTGTATAAAAATATTCACCCCAAAAAATTTTCCTACCTCATGGTACTCACTTTTGTAAACCTCTGTTACCGGAAACACACCATTATTTTTTTGCCTAATGACATCTCTACTTTTAAGATAACCTTTCTACTCATTCATACTTTGATCAGTTACTCTTCAAATGATAATGCCATACAACTCTCTCTTTAGAATTACAAGTATATCGTCGATTCAACAACAATTCAAGTTCAGATCATCAAAAGCCAATAAGAATGCGACATAAAGCAAGCCATTTACCTTTACATATCAGAGCACATTGTATTACCATATGTAGTAGCTGTAGATGCCAGAACACTTGCAGAGGGAAAATGAGTACACAAATTGTGGTCTAGACACTTACTTGTATCGTTAGGTTTTATAGAAGTCGTGCTACTTGTAACTGAATGTTCGGATGTAGTTGAAGTTGCTGTAGTAGTTTCAGTCGTAGTTGAAGGCAGAGCTGCTGTTGAAGATGCAACTGTAGCTGTTACATTGTCCGTAAAATTGCTACTAGCAGATGGAGATACAGTAGTATCATTATCTTGCGTTGCTGCAGTTGATGCAGGAACAGCTGAAGCAGTGAAGTGTGCAGTGGATGAAGAGTGAGAAGTTGAAGAGCGAGACGTAGTTGAATGATGAACTGATGATGAAGTAGTTGCATCATAATCATTTGTGTTGATGTCGATGTTTGATGTACTCACAGCCAGATCATAAGTTGAAATATGGTCCGTTAAATTCGTACCATTTGCTAGTACCAACGTAAGTGAAGGCAATGCAAACAGCTACAGTCACAAAACAGAACAAAAGCAAGTTACTTAAAATTTCATGTCTATGATCCTATTAAAACAAAGCAACTGACAGTAGTCTATGCATCACAGTACTACTCTTGTTCAACCTATAGCTTGTACTATCAGATAATGGCAACATAATTTGCCACAACACTTGAACGCTTGAATTAAACCTCAGGTAAATAACGCCTTGCATGCTACACTGACCGCAAAACAAGTTATTAATTATCTATCGAAATTGACAGATCAATGCATCACATATTTATACATAATATATACACATACATATCATACACATAGGTTTGTGTACACATGACGTATGCAATGCATGCAAGCCACCCTTGAGGTCCTGGAACAATTAGATCGAGTTCTCATAATGGATTGCTGCTCTGGTTTCACGCTCCATCCTTGGTTGCAATCCATCTTACCTACGCGATCGCTGTCACCCAGTCTCTGACGTTGAAGCACGTCGGGCTTTTCGCTTTGCTGTGAAGGGGCAACTCCTAGTTCCATGGGTTCACTTAGCTACCATGCAGGCAATGCTGAGCCTTCTCGGTTGTAGTGCCGTCCATCTGGAATGACCTCCATTCAAAGCTGCGTTTATTACATCTGACCTGCACGACAAATGTGCAAACTTGCATATTTGACGTGCAAACTTGCATATTTTGTGTGTGATATGTATTTGTAATATGTGTGTGACATTGTAGGTGTATATATCATGTGTATATATTGCATATTTTACGTGGAAACTTGCATATTTGGTGTGTGTAAGTACTATGTTTGTCCTGGGCACGACGTTACACTGCATCCATCCTCCGCCACAGGGAACCAACAACGTCCCTGTGCCGGTCCTAAGCCCGGACAAAGAAGGAAGGTTTGCCAGATGGGTGGCGATACACTGGTAGGAAAAGACCAAGACGATTGAAATCCCCAAAAACCACGACACAAGTGACATAGCGACCCAGATGCTTCAAGGTGTCATGATGTGGAGCAGACATTCACAGGCCGGTCAGGACAGACCAGTGGAGAGAGTCGGGGGAGAGCATGGGACACATACGGGCATTGACCCATGTTGTCCTTCATGCCTTTTTCCCACGATTCTCTTCAATCAGACAAGGTGGTCTAGCGGCTCCAAGATGTTTATGGTATGGAGCAGACCTGCTGACCGGACCGGTTGAGGCTGGGCAGCATGACGTGAGACAGACTCAGACAGAGAGTGGCATCGGACTCTTACGGGCATTGAGCCCAATGATTTTGATGATGATGATCAGGGCTTAAAGCGTGGCTGGACGGTCATGGACGGCGTCCATGCACTTATTTTCAAAGCTGCCCACCGTCCTGCCACTTATTTGGCTACCACAGCCTGGAAAGGAAGATGCGTCCAGGCACTTCTTTTTCTACACTTTAAGCACTGATGATGATGATGAAGTACTATGTACTATATGCAGTTTAAGCTAATCAGACACAACTTGTTTAGAATGACTGAATGTATTTTGAAAGTATAGTTTGAATAATTATGTCAGTTGTACTTCATTTAAGTAACTAGGTCTAGTCTGTACGTACGTGTGACTCCTGGACTGCATAATATGTCGACAATTTTCCTTTCTAAATTATACCAAAAAACTTGTTATCTCTTCAGTTACTCTCTTCCTTGCTGCAATCTTATTTTTCATCCTCTTCTTTTCCGCTTGCATTAAAATGCTCCTGCTATATCCAGCCCACCTCCACAGAGACCGCCATGCCTGATGCTCTGACCGAATCATCAACCGTTCTTTCTGCTGCAAGTGGCTTTTCTAATAGGCTTTCCACAAAGCAAGCCAACATTAACTGACCACTATTAGCTGAAAATCTCGATTCTACAATCGTAGACACATCCACATGATTCACATCTGTGAGACACTAGATCAACATTGAGCCTACATTACAAAATGATATTACCAAAAATGCCGTCTTCAGTAACTCCTTCTTCCCTAACCAGCACTGAAATCCTCTGGCTTTCGAGTGATTATTTGGATCAGAGATTTAAACAGCCGCCAATAATTGAACTTACCAGCCGAACTGCGACAATCTGACGTCTCATCGTGTTTCCTGTAGATCTACAAGACTTGAAAAGTTGAATTTCTGTTAAATGTCCGTCCGACGATAGGAAGTCTTCTTGTCATATCGTCCAACCACAAATTCCCAATCTTATAATCACGTACAAGTTTTCTTAATCATCATCGCAAATAAGACGACGACAACAAAAACCGCCAACGAGGAAGTTCGCTTGAATTACTATAGGCCTACTACCACGGTTCATTGGAAGTTATGATAACATAGAACGGCCAACCCGCTGGATGTAAGGCACCTACAGGTTCTAAACCAGTATTAATATTATAAGCATACGCGCTCATTTAATGTATCGGTCAAAATTTCGAAAAGCACACTAATTTCGTAGCTGACACTTTATTGGTAGAGGAAAGGAGGCAGTGAAGACGACTTGGATGACTGTGTAGACATTTTAAAAGACTTTGAATTCTTTAATAATGGAATACACACACACACACATGCAGTCACACGCTGAAGTAGGTCAGCAATGGGCGCTGAAATTTATACAATGAAGATTGGCCCATGTGTGTCACCATAGCTATTCGACTGCCACAACAGTAGGCCTATTATTGCATTATCGTGCACAGAAGCATAAGTACACAGTTCCATGCAGACAAGTATACATGGACGCCTGCATGCATGCAGGCATGCATGCATGCATGCATGCACACATACATACATACATACATACATACATACATACATACATACATACATACATACATACATACATACATACATACATACATACATACATACATACATACATACATACATACATACAGGGTGGCTCAAAAAAAAATGTACCACCGGATAAAATGCGATAACTTCGCAACCGACTGATATTTTTCTGTGAAAATTTTCCAATTTGCAGGGGAATGAATTTCCAACAATCCCTGAAAGTTTCACTTGAAAATTTTCATGTTTGCAAAAGTTACAGCTGTTCAAACTTAAAATTTCGTTTTTTCAAATATCCGGAGAATCAAGTTCCAATACAATGTGATTTCATTAAGATTTTTTGCAAATTACATCATAAGAAATGATGATGATGTCCTACGACCTCACTAAGAGCTGTAAAGAAGCTGTTTATGAAGCAAACTGTTCATATTTAGTGATATTTTATAGATTAAGGTCTCAATTCGTGAATCCATTACTGAACGTCACGGGAAAAGTTTGTGCGGAAGATAAAATGGAAACTCGGACGCTGCGTGAACAGAGACTGTGACATTGCGTAATCATAGCAAAATACCCGGTGAAAAGTGGAGCCTGAGCATATTGAAGGCTATCTGTAAACATGTTTATGTAACGAAGATCAGATGTTGGAAGCGAGGCAGAAAGTGGTCGCTTGGTCTGATGGAAAAAGTATGATTTTCAAGAAATTCGCTTGGTAATCGAAAGGGTCAAGTTTGCAAAGCACATCTTGGTTTCGACATCAGATATGATGGCGTGTGTTACGGCTGCAAGAAAAGACTGCATTTAATCCCATTCCTTAGGTTAGATGTCAAACTCATCTTTGAACTCTCTTACCCAGACTCATTGAAGACCAGGTATGCTCTGGTTTTATTTTCCAGCAGGACGGTGAGCCTGCTTGCTCGCATGGCAAGTTTGATTATGATGGCGCTACCTTATTGCCATCAACTGAAGTAAATGCATTGGCAAAGATGACTAACAAACTCGCCAGACATTAGCCCTCTTGCTTATCACGTCTGGTGAGCTAATCTGGAACGCTGCAAGACATTTCATCCCAAGTTGGAGAACATTGGCCAGCTGAAGCAAGTCTTGCTGCTAATGTGGGGTCAGTTGCCGCAGGACCCGACCAACAAGGCCATACTGAGCTTCACAAAAAGAAGTTGAGCTTGTGCTAAGGCAGGGAGTGGACACTCTCATTATGTCACGACTGGGATACCCAGCCGCCACGTATTTTTGGTTTCTATTATATATATATTATATCATTATTTCCTTGAACTCTGCATGGTATTTTCGGGGTCCAATAATTATATATTTATATTATAAAATTAAAAATTAATATTCTTGAGCTGCATTCGGTGACCTACATAATATTGGTGACCTAGATTTTAATGTCGAGCTCGTGTGTGAAGCGAGTTGCCGACAGGGATGACGTAAGCGGTCGCCATAGCTACCAGGTTATTGATCGCTTCTTGCATACGCTCAGCGAATGGAGGGTCGGCCGAAAAGGAGGAAGAGGAGTCGGCCGATATGACAGACGCAGTGCCAGAGCAGCACGTATACACAGATAGGCAGACGGACGGAGCAATGCGCCCTGCTGGCCGCTGTCATTGAATGCATGTGTGATATCTTTCCTTCACGCTGTACGAGGTGACCTGGTCTATTTGTAGCACGGTTGACTCAGTGCAACTCGTGCGTACGTGTCAGAGCAAGAGGAAGAGAAAGAAAGACAGTGAGCTGCAGACAGACGCTTGGAGGGAGATAGGTGGTCGCAGCTGGACAGGAATTCAGCGCGCTTTATCTGATCACGCGGTACATGCGTGATCACAGCTCGTGTGCGCTTCAGTGCGCATGCGTGTGCGTCACCTAGAGGCGTGGCTAAAAAGGCAGAAACGCGCAGCTCGCAGACAGATTCACGACGGACTTTGACGAGGATAGACGTGTAGCTCTGGAGAGCAAGTTACAAAATCAGAGTTTGATTATTTTAGAAAGATACTAGTTTATTTAAGTCAGCTTGGATTCGTCGTCTGAATTATTGCGTTGTCACGTTTGGTCTTTACGGATTCTGTACGGAAATTCTAAAAAAACCGGCAAGGAGCCGATTTCGTTGCGGTTTTGTATTACGAGTGAATGGTCAGCGCCGTGGTTCTGTTTCGTATCTTCGTAAAGGAGTTAAGTCTTTCGTTCTGGTTTTCGGAATATCTTTCTGTCGTTTGGATCGAAACTGCTCGGTCTTTCTGGAATTACTTCTGTCATCGATATCTTCCGCGTAGTTGCCTACGGGCGTCAATCTTTTATTAAAATATCTTTTCGTGGATTCCCTGCTCTCGACGTGCCAGTTCGGTCTTAGCGACAACTCAGCGTTGGGCTTAGCGGACCCTTCCGAGCCTCATTTCATCGACGCAAGTCCCGGATTCGACGCCGCGTCTGCGCCCCTTTCCTCGCTTATCGTCGTCCTTGTCCTGTGTCTCTGGAAGAAGGTACAATTTATTAAGGGCATTAATACGAATGTAAAATTGATCTTTTGGGCAGAGAAATTAAGATTGGCATCTAAGTACAAAATTGGGGATTCATTTTGTCTGCTCCGATTGAAGTCTGTTTGAATTGTGTTGCATATAATTGAGTGGCTTTAAACTGTAAGCTGTTGATTAACACTGCGAATAATTATTAAATGTTTCTGATAATAATAAGATCAATTAAATAAACTTTCGGAATTACTTCTTGCTAGCGTTAGGACTTGACATAACCAAAACTTGTATAGCGCCATGGATAGAAGCAGAGCATCAACTCCCTCGCAGCCATCTAGACCACCATCTGCGTTGGAAATAGGCATTTTACTAGAGGCCATACAAACAAATTCTAAGTCTACACAAGAAGCAATTTCCTCAGTGAAAACTGATGTGCAGGCAAATGCCAGGTCCACACAAGATGCCATACAGGCTAATGCCAGAGATACCCAGGAGGCTATCTCCGTCGTACAAAGCAATGTTGAAGAGGCTATCTCTGTCGTACAAAGCAATGTTGAAGAGGCAATTTCCTCAGTGAAAATTGATGTTAGAGAGGAAATTTATGCGGTACACTCTAACGTGAGGGAAGCGCTGACGGAAGTCGTGGCGCGTATAGAACGATTAGAGACGACGCCCAGGGCATCTCCGAAGCCGGTTGCAGGTTCGAACCCAGAAACAATGTTTCCCTTTGGTACCACCGCGGATAGACCTTACCACTCAGCCATCGGCCTGGGAAGAGCTTCGGGGGCTAGGCCTAAGGACCTTTCACTTCCGGTCAACCCCGGAATCCTACGCCGGAGTGAAAGACTGGCCAGTAAGGCCCCAGTTTCATACGGAGAGCTAAGAGGTCGAGATACCTGGCCATCCCGAACCCGACGGGATTCGAACCCCGAAGCTACCGCCTCCCTTCCTCCGTCTATATCTCTGAACTACGACCTGCAACCGCACGCGGCCCTCTCACACGCTGGACCGGAAGTGGCGACTCCGGGAGTGTACGCGGGGGCGGGCGTTACAATTGGTCCCAGTCAGTGGGGTCGAATTAGTTCTAGAGATTTGGACGAGGAAGAGGAAATTGAAAATGTCGGAAGAAGAGAAACTGCATTATCTTTTGAAAGAAGGAAGGAAAGGGAATTTGTTGATAATGTTGAAATTATGTCCGATGATGGTAGCATAGACATTGAAGTTAGCAAAATAATGGAATATAGACCTAAAACTGTGAAAATAATTGATAAAAGAATGCAAGCAGCACAGCAATCGGAGTTTAGAAATTTTGAAATAAATAAATCGATTGATCATAAATTGTGGGAGGGGGGTGATAAGGTCAACCCAGTTCCTTTGGCCTCTTCTTCGCCCTCTCACGTGGATTATCCTCGACCTGATCCGCAATGGAGGAAGCATGAATCGTTCGTGCATGCGGATCAGCCAAGAACGGAAATGATGGCAAATCGGGTCGACGCTTTCCAATCAACGTCGGGAATGCCGACCTATCACTCCGTGCCCAACTACGATGGGCTGGTTACTTCGACCATGGTTGGTCGAGACTACGCTCGACCCGACCTTCGACCCGATCCAGTGGCAACTACAGCGGGTGACTGGATGCAACCGAGCGCACACCCTGAGCATCCATACGTGTCATGGATGGCTGCTCCGAACTACGCTCCGAACTACGCTCCGAACGCGCTCTACAACAGCATCGACAACCGGGTGTGGCTCGATCCGCTTCGCTGTCTCAATCCGCCTCGTACCAGCGACGTCGCCTTTCCTCGGTGGCCAACCGTCGTGGAGTCGGCGAGGATGAACTCATGCCTCGGCGCTCAGAATTTTGGATTTAGTCGTGACGTCGAACTGCCTCGTCAAGCGCTTCTGAAACCGATGTATCTGAATAAAGGTGAAACAACCGACGACAATAAAGCGGCGATGTCGGCGGTAAATGAGACGAAGGTGCTGGCGCCTGTCAACGCTTCCGTCGGCCCCGCCAAAACAGTCCCAACGACATCAGTGGCGACACAGACAACAGGCGACTGGGAACTTCCGACGAGTAGCATTGTGGGAACGAGAAAGGAACCGGAAGCAACTGCGTCAACGATCAATAAAGTGGCTGAGGTCAAACAGTCGTCGGCTGCGCCTCCTAAACAAAGGCAATACACGAAACTTGGATCGTACAGCGGAAGGACGGATGTGGAAGTCTTTTTGCGCAAATTCGCGGTATGCGCAAGGAACAATGACTGGTCGGACGAGGAGAAATTTAATCAACTGGTCGTCTCCTTAGTCGAACCGGCGACCCATTTGCTGAGCGAGTCGAACTTGGATACATGGACGGCTTTGGTCCAACGACTTCGGGAACGGTACGGTACCGCTGAGCAGCAGGCCCTGTTTCAAACGCAGCTCAGCACCCGGAAGCAGAAAGCTGAGGAGGATCTGGGAGTTTTGGTTGATGATATCCGCATCTTAGCTTCCCGTGGATATCCTGGTGTGTCGACCGCCCATAGTGAAGCCATTGCTATTCGGGCATTCGTGGATGCCTTGAGAGACCGAAATCTCGCTCTGAAGATCCGCGAGCGGGAACCGAAATCTCTCGACGAAGCGTACAAGGTAGCTATGCGATTGGACGGCTATCAGAAAGCGGAAGTCGGTGGCCATGAGCAACAAGAACGACGACCTGGACGTGTCTATGCAGTTAAAGAAGAGGATACTACAACAAAGGATACTATATTAATGAAGGATATATTACGACGACTGGAGCAGGTGGAAAAGCAACAACCGGTGTCGGCGCCTCAATACAGAGACAATAATCGCGGGTCGTGGAGAGATCAGAACGGTTCAAACGGAAATGGTTGGTCGAACGGTAACGGAAATAACTGGCGGAATAACCAACGCTGTTCGATCTGTAATAGAACAGGCCATGGGAGTTCCGCCTGCTGGTACCGACAGGCGGCGGGACCGGAAGTTGGACGATCAGAGCGAAGATGTTACGAATGTCACCGGATTACAAATCATGTCGCGCGGGATTGTCCATTCCGACAACGGCAGCAGAATCCGCCTGGTGATAACCCCGGTCAAGCTGTGGGCGATACTCCCGACAATCCTAATGGTGGTCGGAATTCGCCAAGAGAGGGTCGGCGCTGTTTCTACTGCGACTCGAGCTCGCACTTGCTAAGTAGATGTCCACTTCGGCAGCAGCAACAGAATCCACCTGGCGACAATCCCGATCGACCGGTGGGCGATAATCAGGACAACCCTAGCACTGGTCGTGTGTTCGCCGTACGCGCGCCCACCCCAGATCATCTCCAGGACCGGTTGGATCGGTGGGAACAGTACGCACCACTGGAGGGACGCCGCTGGGTCACTATGAGTGACAAAGCTCCCCGGTTGAAGTCTTGTCCGCTACCCGATGGGTAGAACTGACGGTCAACTGACTGACCTTTGTGGTGACCGCTTAATCGCGGGGGATTAACTGAATGCAGAAAGCATCTGTAACGTTGTTTTAGTTCGATTCTGATGGAAATGATTTATTTTTACATGTGAAGGTTTTGCATGTTGTGGTTACGGTGTAAATACTGTAATGTGCATTGTAAGTTGACTGAACTGGTGTGGCATTGCACCGATTAATATATGTAATGTATTGCATTGCATTGTAACGATGGCAGTTTGAATATTGCATCAGATGATATATATTGTGTGGCGCTATATAAATAGTTGGCGCTATATGAATGATTTTTGACCTGAGGAGATATATTAGAATGATTAAGATTGCTCATTTTTAATCAGCTATGATGGTAAGAATAATGATAGGCTGACGTTGAGAGATTGTGAGGCAAGAATTACATTAGGCCTATGCTCTGCTGCATATATATAAATAGCGTGATTAATTAATTAATTCATTATTAGGTTTTGATGCAGGGATAGGTCTACATAAGATTTCGTGATCATAGCATAGCAGATATATAATATTAAGCGAATAGATGCATTAGTGATGATTTAAAATAGCGCTATATAAAAATTCTAGAGGGCCGTTGTGTCATACTGTAACAGCGATATAATTATATATAGGTTGCATGGATAAGATTATGACATATATAGGCCTATATGTTTTGCCTTGCGCCGCTGTTGTAACTGCATTAATACACAAACTGCTGCCTTTGCGAATGGTATGCCTAAGTAAGTTTGCATTGGATCTACAGCGAGTTAGCCTAGACACCTAAGGCATAAGCGAATAGGCTATAATAATTAATTATAGGTAGGCTGCTCAGTGTTGATAAATCGCTGCATTTTATATTATAATTATTCAGCCGTATAATGTTTACATTAATTTGGTTGGTCAGCCTAATGATTGAAATCGAAGGTCTGATTATATTAACGGCTTAGAATATAATTTCGTAGCATAAGCTTAGCGGGATGATTTATATTGCTCTATAATTTACTATTAATTCTGCCGCATGCATTTGAACTGGTTATTATTATTATAATTATTATTTTTCTTTATCCGCTGTGTAGGATTTTTTATCTGTGCAGTGAATGACCTAGTTTTCAGATTTGCTCAATGTTTATAATTATGGGTCTAAATTTGGTATGTGTACGGTGACATGGACTAATCTTTAGGCTCAGTTAGTCGAGGTAGCTGGTCGCTTAGAATTTCTCACGTTCTGCAGTTCAGTGTAGATGACGGGGGAGGTAGCGTTGGCGAGAGACGCTCAGACGCTTCAAAGAGGCCGATAAATTTAATGATTATATTCCCACGGCCGCGACTTCGTGTGGGTGGTCTTTTGCGTGTACATGCATGATGGACTGAAGGAGGAAAGAAGGATGAGTATAAACGCAGTATAATCATGTTTTGGTCCTCCGGTATATTCATGCTTAGTTAACACATAATATCTTGATTAAAATATAGACGTAAAATAAGAAGACTGTGAATTAATAATAATAGTATATAGATCCGTGCATGGTCTGTAGGCTTAATTTTTAGTTGTATAATCATGATGAGCCTATGATAATTATATTTGATTATGCTATATAGTGAGCGAGATTACAGGGTAACCTGGTACTTTAGTGTAAATTGCACTATATTAAGTCGACCTAATTAACCTGATGTTACTGTAAGTGTTCTGTGCATTGGCTAATGGAGCCTATTAATTAAAATTAATATCGCTGGGACATAGACATGGCACGCATAGAATATAAACTTAGGTTACAGCCTACTATATTGTGTAGGGCTGTTTGTACACATGGCTTGTAGGGCCTATAGCTCAGGCCTAATATGTCGCTTATTTTAGTCTCAGTTACTAAATAGGATTAATGAGGGATGTTATATTAATATCAGGTCTAGGCCTACTGTTAGATGGATATTATGCTGATTTCTCTATGGCAAATCTTAATAGTAATACACGGACAGGCAGTTAATCATTGGAGTTAGCTATGTGCTATTATAGGCTATGGTGTTAAAGGCCGTTATTAGAGAATAGAATTGTAATTAGGCGTTAACTGGAGGTTTTGGCGAACTGTTGGGTAAGCTTATATTCTGTAAACACAGAATTTTACCACAGGATAAGCCTAAGAAACCTCGTGTGTATGGAAACGCCGTGATAAGCTTAAGTGATAGGCTAATTATGATGACCTCTGGGGTCAAGACTAAATTGCTGTCTGTAGAATTAGGTTGGGGTTTGCCATTGAATTTTCTGCATGGTACTGGACTGAAGTAGGCTTGTGATAAAAGTAGACCTATAAATAGACATATATAAGTGTTTACATGTTTATCGAACTTGGCGCTATATAAAAACACAGTGACTCTAACTGACATGGAAATAATGCTTTCTGCTGAACTTTGAATCAGTGCTCATTGCTTATCGCTGAACGCTGTTCGACGCTGCTGCTATAATTGTTCATGGCATATTTTTTGATTTATGCATTTAATTTTAACACTTTTAATGTAAAAAAAAAATCGGAGTAGAGTCTTACAGAATTTCAGGCTCCATTTGTCCAATTAAATAGAGCCGGAAATTCGAGGGATGGCCGGTGAGAGTGTCACGACTGGGATACCCAGCCGCCACGTATTTTTGGTTTCTATTATATATATATTATATCATTATTTCCTTGAACTCTGCATGGTATTTTCGGGGTCCAATAATTATATATTTATATTATAAAATTAAAAATTAATATTCTTGAGCTGCATTCGGTGACCTACATAATATTGGTGACCTAGATTTTAATGTCGAGCTCGTGTGTGAAGCGAGTTGCCGACAGGGATGACGTAAGCGGTCGCCATAGCTACCAGGTTATTGATCGCTTCTTGCATACGCTCAGCGAATGGAGGGTCGGCCGAAAAGGAGGAAGAGGAGTCGGCCGATATGACAGACGCAGTGCCAGAGCAGCACGTATACACAGATAGGCAGACGGACGGAGCAATGCGCCCTGCTGGCCGCTGTCATTGAATGCATGTGTGATATCTTTCCTTCACGCTGTACGAGGTGACCTGGTCTATTTGTAGCACGGTTGACTCAGTGCAACTCGTGCGTACGTGTCAGAGCAAGAGGAAGAGAAAGAAAGACAGTGAGCTGCAGACAGACGCTTGGAGGGAGATAGGTGGTCGCAGCTGGACAGGAATTCAGCGCGCTTTATCTGATCACGCGGTACATGCGTGATCACAGCTCGTGTGCGCTTCAGTGCGCATGCGTGTGCGTCACCTAGAGGCGTGGCTAAAAAGGCAGAAACGCGCAGCTCGCAGACAGATTCACGACGGACTTTGACGAGGATAGACGTGTAGCTCTGGAGAGCAAGTTACAAAATCAGAGTTTGATTATTTTAGAAAGATACTAGTTTATTTAAGTCAGCTTGGATTCGTCGTCTGAATTATTGCGTTGTCACGTTTGGTCTTTACGGATTCTGTACGGAAATTCTAAAAAAACCGGCAAGGAGCCGATTTCGTTGCGGTTTTGTATTACGAGTGAATGGTCAGCGCCGTGGTTCTGTTTCGTATCTTCGTAAAGGAGTTAAGTCTTTCGTTCTGGTTTTCGGAATATCTTTCTGTCGTTTGGATCGAAACTGCTCGGTCTTTCTGGAATTACTTCTGTCATCGATATCTTCCGCGTAGTTGCCTACGGGCGTCAATCTTTTATTAAAATATCTTTTCGTGGATTCCCTGCTCTCGACGTGCCAGTTCGGTCTTAGCGACAACTCAGCGTTGGGCTTAGCGGACCCTTCCGAGCCTCATTTCATCGACGCAAGTCCCGGATTCGACGCCGCGTCTGCGCCCCTTTCCTCGCTTATCGTCGTCCTTGTCCTGTGTCTCTGGAAGAAGGTACAATTTATTAAGGGCATTAATACGAATGTAAAATTGATCTTTTGGGCAGAGAAATTAAGATTGGCATCTAAGTACAAAATTGGGGATTCATTTTGTCTGCTCCGATTGAAGTCTGTTTGAATTGTGTTGCATATAATTGAGTGGCTTTAAACTGTAAGCTGTTGATTAACACTGCGAATAATTATTAAATGTTTCTGATAATAATAAGATCAATTAAATAAACTTTCGGAATTACTTCTTGCTAGCGTTAGGACTTGACATAACCAAAACTTGTATAGCGCCATGGATAGAAGCAGAGCATCAACTCCCTCGCAGCCATCTAGACCACCATCTGCGTTGGAAATAGGCATTTTACTAGAGGCCATACAAACAAATTCTAAGTCTACACAAGAAGCAATTTCCTCAGTGAAAACTGATGTGCAGGCAAATGCCAGGTCCACACAAGATGCCATACAGGCTAATGCCAGAGATACCCAGGAGGCTATCTCCGTCGTACAAAGCAATGTTGAAGAGGCTATCTCTGTCGTACAAAGCAATGTTGAAGAGGCAATTTCCTCAGTGAAAATTGATGTTAGAGAGGAAATTTATGCGGTACACTCTAACGTGAGGGAAGCGCTGACGGAAGTCGTGGCGCGTATAGAACGATTAGAGACGACGCCCAGGGCATCTCCGAAGCCGGTTGCAGGTTCGAACCCAGAAACAATGTTTCCCTTTGGTACCACCGCGGATAGACCTTACCACTCAGCCATCGGCCTGGGAAGAGCTTCGGGGGCTAGGCCTAAGGACCTTTCACTTCCGGTCAACCCCGGAATCCTACGCCGGAGTGAAAGACTGGCCAGTAAGGCCCCAGTTTCATACGGAGAGCTAAGAGGTCGAGATACCTGGCCATCCCGAACCCGACGGGATTCGAACCCCGAAGCTACCGCCTCCCTTCCTCCGTCTATATCTCTGAACTACGACCTGCAACCGCACGCGGCCCTCTCACACGCTGGACCGGAAGTGGCGACTCCGGGAGTGTACGCGGGGGCGGGCGTTACAATTATACCTTACAATAAATTGCAAAACGAAATTCTGAGGTCGTAGTGAAAAGTGATATAATTTGACATGGAAATCTACAAGTGACGTTCATTTTCCGCGAAAATGTGAAAAAACGAAATTTTAAGTTTGAACAGCTGTAACTTTTGCAAACATCTAAAGTTTCAACTGAAACTTTCAGGGATTGTTGGAAATTCATTCCCCTGCAAATTGGAAATTTTTCGCAGAAAAAGTTCAATCGGTTGCGAAGATATCGCATTGTATCCAGTGGTACATTTTTTTTGAGCCACCCTGTACATACATACATACATACATACATACATACATACATACATACATACATACATACATACATACATACATACATACATACATACATACATACATACATACATACATACATACATACATACATACATACATACATACATACATACATACATACATACATACATACATACATACATACATACATACATACATACATACATATATGCAACACATACAATATCAAACATAATATGCATACGCTTGCAAAGTAGGCTATGCATGATTGATTATAAAACCAAATAGTGAGGACGTTAAGCTCGTGCATTGAGCAAACTGTGGATAAAAGCAACAAACTTTTTTGCATTGAAGAAAAAGGAACATGATAAGCGATGACATAATTATGTATTTTATGCTTAGGCCTAAATTCTTCCACACTGAGTTGACATAGATCCGATCCTCATTAATTTTAAAGTAGGCTAAGTCCCTCGTTCAGTAACGCCCAGGTAGGCTACGTTCATATATAGGCCTATAGGCTAATTATAGTCGACCCTGCATACTAAAGTGGAATAGGCTAATCTTGCAGTACAGCTGGCTACTAGGCTATAGCTAGAGTATGGTAGAGATAGGCCTGTGTAGGTAGGTTTAGGCCAGTAATAATTATTGGCAGGGTTACAATTAAGACCTTAAATAAACATAACCGTTGAAAATTAGCTATAGACCTGTCCGTGCTATCACGCTATACTCTGATTGGTTGAAAGTCGAGCCGTAAAGGTTAAAACTTATTATGGAGTGTGAACGAAATAACTGAGGCACAAGAATAGGAA
The DNA here is from genome assembly GCA_945859605.1 of Lumbricus rubellus. Classification (NCBI taxonomy): domain Eukaryota; kingdom Metazoa; phylum Annelida; class Clitellata; order Crassiclitellata; family Lumbricidae; genus Lumbricus; species Lumbricus rubellus. The sequence goes on from OX243813.1 coordinate 36,341,238, forward strand.
TGTAATGTCGAAGTAAAGGGGTCAAGATCTATGATGTGCATCAGGCCCGGCCTTAGGGCAAGGCGAGCCGCGAGCGAGGCAACCGCCTTGGGCCCCGCGCTTCCAGGGGCCCCTCGCTGCTGGCTCTAATTTTTTCTTTGACGATATTGACAATGATTGCATCGTGTAACAACTATTCTTGCAGTCAATTTGTCACGCGAATGTGACATGGTGAGTTTGAAAGAACGAAACTTCGCTAAACTTAAGGCGGGTCACAGCTAGCCTACTTTTTTAGCATTGACCTGCATGTAAAATTCTCTCCAGAAACACTAATTAGGGCCTAACTAATTTTTCTTCAAATTTGCCTTATGAACATCCGCATGCAATTTTGCTGGAGCGGGAAAAACATAATGATAGTGGTGACAATTTTAACGACAGCTTGGAAAATGCAAAACAGGAAATTTAGAATATGGATATTTTCGGAGAGGTGCCTAAATGTAGCCTAAATTTATCCGCTTCACTTTGTGAATAATTATTGGCATCATTAGTGCTTTGGCGCAAAGAAATTTGTCAAAAACCAAAACGCAGACCTAACATGCATAATTTGAAAATCAAATATGTAGGCTACATTGTATACCATGTGCAACAATGTGGTTTGTTTTAAAATAGTGCTCTTAGCTCAAAAGAATTTTGGGAAACAACGTTAAGTATTCCATCTGGGGTGACTCTCCCCCACCAGTGCCGTATTGACAAGAAATCAACTGCCTAAATTTAAGCTTTATGACCCGCTGCTGCCTTGGGCCCCGCAAACCCTAGGGCCGGGCCTGATGTGCATGTGTGGTATGTATGTATGTATGTATGTATGTATGTATGTATGTATGTATGTATGTATGTATGTATGTATGTATGTATGTATGTATGTATGTATGTATGTATGTATGTATGTATGTATGTATGTATGTATGTATGTATGTATGTATGTATGTATGTATGTATGTATGTATGTATGTATGTATGTATGTATGTATGTATGTATGTATGTATGTATGTATGTATGTATGTATTGTTGGGATTGGACTTTTCATTCATTCATTCACTCTGTCATTCATTCATACTTGCACTGACGTATAGCCGCACCCCATTTGAGACGGTATAAATAGAAGTGTTTCTGAGGCTAGGAGGACCGGTCATAGTTAAGTTAGTTAAGCTGCTTTGTAGTGTGCCATTGTATGGCCTGTCAGTTTTGTACGAATCCATATGAAACTTTTTTTTCATTATTTGAGTCTCCATTTTGTGGAAGACACCTGTAATAGGCATAGATTAAGTTCGTCTTCGTTTTCCGCTTTGTATTCTGTTTCTGTACAGTAAGTACCGTTGCAATTGATTTGTTAATTAATATCTGAAAATTTTCGAATGTTTTTTCTTTCATGGTTTAGCCTATAGCCTAGACTCTACACATACTCCTAACAACTAGCTAACATTATGTATGTATGTATGTATGTATGTATGTATGTATGTATGTATGTATGTATGTATGTATGTATGTATGTATGTATGTATGTATGTATGTATGTATGTATGTATGTATGTATGTATGTATGTATGTATGTATGTATGTATGTATGTATGTAAATATATAGGCCTATGTATAAGATATATAGGCCTATACTAATTATATATGCATCATTTATATATTATTCCTATATGCATATAATCCTATCGCCTAAATAAATATATCAAGCAATCGAAATTTATATAGCTACCCCAGAAATTATAAGGTACCCAATTTTGTGTATCAGACATGTATGTATGTATGTATGTAAATATATATGTAAATAAAAATCGCTAGGCCTACATGTTGTGTAGAGATTTGCCCACAGTAACAGAACTGTTGACTAGCCTATATTGTGTGGACGAATTCGTTTGACCAGGATACGCGCGATCCGAATGACCTATATAAAGAATTCGATCTGGTGGACTATAATTTTATAATATTTATTTATACAGGGTGGCCCAAAAAAAGTGATAACATCTCGTATAATGTAATATAATTAGCTCAAATCTGTTTGGACTATATCCATAATAGGCCCTAGCTTTAAAATGGTCACTAATTTACTTGCTTAACTGTTTAATCATACGACTTCATTATACGACAACTTCCGGTCGACATTTTTTTATTTTGTATTTGCCGATCATCAACTTTGCGTGTTTTGAAGATATTTTAACTAGAATGACAAAAATCGCATTGAGAAACATTGGGGTGCAAGGCCAATGAAAAATGAGTTTTCAAACAAAACCTATTAGGCCTATAGCAGGCTAAGCCTATACCTAGTGTCAGTCGGGTTATTAAATAAATTGATAATGACAGTACAACAGAACGTAAACGCGGAAGTGATCGGCCAAAGTCTGTTAGAACACGACAGAACATTGAGCGGGTGAGTGAGCTGATCTGCAGTCAAGAAGTTGCTCCTCACAGTCACGAAAGTCCGTGGGAAATTCAAAGAGACAGAGGTATATCACGGTCGTCGGTGCTATACCCCGCAGTCGATCGAGTCGATCGATCGAGTCGATCATAACTCGGCCAAGTCGAGTCGATCGAAAAATCGTCGACTCGATCGACTTGCAAGTCGAGTCGATCGTGAGTTTTTTTCAATCGACTCGATCGACTTGCGAGTCGAGTCGATCGTGAGACATGCCAAGTCGAGTCGATCGAAAAATCGTCGACTTGCAAGTCGAGTCGATCATTGCTCCGTCGACTGGACTCCATTTAAAAATATTTATCTTAGGCCTACTATTTCTTGAAGTCTCAAAGTGAACTACATGATATAATGACGTAATTCAGTTTTTCCACACGAGTGCAACTAATGAACCTTTTGGCAGCTGACGATTTCGTGTTTGTGGAACTGTGAAAGTTGATAGACGTACGTTTTCGATTTGAGTTCAACCAGTAGAGGCGGATACATAAATTTTTGACGAGGGGGGGTCAAATTTTTGGTCTTGGGCCGACAAAAATTTTTGTTGGTCTTCCGTGGAAAAATCCTTCTTTTAGTCTTTCGCTCAAAAAACTTCTAAAAACTCGTGGCAACTCCGGTTACTTAAAATCTGATGACTTTTTTAGTCATGTGCTAGTTTCTCTCTCACCTTCCTGTTCCCGTTGCGTTGATTTACAGCTTCTTGAAAACTGATGGGAGGAGGGTCCGAATGGAGTGGGGGAATTGCCGGATTGCCCTCTTGGATCCGCTCCTGAATGAGCAGGATACATTTAGGCCTGTATAAATTATTAAATGTGCATGGCAATTTTGAGAATATAAAACGGGGCCTTTTATGACGTCACTTCGATCAGGATACAGATCTACTATCATATAATTTCATTAATTTTGAGAATACAAAACTAGACCCATGCTTATTGTGACGTCACTCTGATTATGATGAAATTTTTACTATTATAGGCCTATTACAGGTTCACCTCGAGAATTAAAACAACTAGGCCTATTGTTACGTCACTTCGATTATGATACAAAATGTAATATTATAGAAGTGCATTTTGATAATATAAACAAGGCCTACTGTGACGTCACTTTAATTATTATACATATCTACTATATTAAAGAAGAGCATTTTGAGAGTACAAACTAGACGAATTGTGACGTCACTTCGATTATTACGCAGATCAACCGTAATAATTTTTGAAACTCATTAATTTTACAGAATCTAAACGAGGCCTATTGTGAAGTCACTACGATTACAGTGCACATCTACTATAAATTCACGCAGATTTCATTTTGAGATCATATAACTGCAGGGGTGAGCAAGAGACAAAACTAGGTCAAGTCGACTCGAAGTCGATCGAGTCGATCGTCGGCCGAGCCAAGTCGATCGTAGCCCACGACTCGATCGACTGCGGGGTATAGTCGGTGCAACGTATTGTAAAGCAAGATTGACAACTGAAAACGTACAATTAATACGGTACAAGCGTGTGATCGGGCAGACGCTAAACGAAAATTGCAAATTGAAACATTTGCAACGCAGTCAGCAGCTAGGCCTACTTGAACGGTTTCCTAATGACAGAAGTGTACGAATTATCTGGTTTACAGACAAAAAGATATTCACCTTTGCCACGCTATTTAATTCTCATAATGATCGTATTTATTCAGTTGAATCAAAGAAAAGGCAATCAAGTTCCTGAAAGGAGACATACGAGAACGTGAACATTTCAGCTGCGGTATCTTGGTATCAGTTGGTGTTTCTCGCTTTAAAAAAAGGTGTTCAGAAGCAAGGGAGACACATTGAACATGTTTTATGATTAGTGTAGCCTAATTACTACTTGGCATGCGATAGTAAATTACAAAACGTTATATTGATTCAATTATGCTAAACGACCCTTTGCTGCGAGATGTTATCACTTTTTTTGGGCCACCCTGTATATAGGCCCTAATTGTGTATGTATATATATATATATATATATATATATATATAATTATATATGCTGTGTAAGCACGTGCGTGCGTGCGTGCGTGCGTGCGTGCGTGCGTGCGTGCGTGCGTGCGTGCGTGTGTGTGTGTGTGTGTGTGTGTGTGTGTGTGTGTGTGTGTGTGTGTGAATAAGAATAATAGGCCTACGTAGTACGTAGGCTACAGCTGTAGCTAATGAGGAGCCGCTCAATGTGCTGATTAACCCTGAACGATTAAATTGTCTGTTGATTGATTGAATAACTTATTAATTTTGTAGTGTGAACCGTAGTGTGAACGAGGCGCAACACTTTCCTGTCCACCAGAGTGCTGTGCTGAATAGAGAACCTTCCTTGGGACCATATTTAAAAGGCTGTGACTAGCGGACCGCCAGGCGGCCCTCAAATTTCAAATACTTGCGGACCGCCATCCAATACGGAATAGCTAGGCTACTAGCGGACCGCCAGACAATATGGGTTGCCAACGAATGCAAAAAAATTAGAGCGCGAGGTATTGACGATTGTTCATCACTTCAGCTTCAATTTCAGCAGAATGACTGCACTAACCCTAAAACTAACCCTAACCGACCCTCACGACGCCTAACCTGAGCCCTAACCGACCCTCACGCTTTGCATGTTGAGATGAGTGGTATAATTCGGGACCGCTGTTGACAGGATTATCAAATTCTATTTACACCAAAATTTATCTTCGTTAATCAAACTTCTATTTATACTATATAGGGGACCTGATTGTAGGACATTATTCCCCCCCGGACATTATCCCCCCGGACATAATCCCCCCGGACATAACCCCCCCGGACATTATCCCCCCGATTTTGACTAGGACATTATCCCCCCCGGACATTATCCCCCCCTCTGTGCAATTAGTCTGTTTCTTCATTTAATTGATAAAGATTAATCGTTCTGGTTTTGTCCGCTGTGTAAACTTGTTAATGCCGTCACCGATACATACATACACACATACATACATGTACATACATACATGTACATACATACATACATGCATACATGCATGCATACATGCATACATACATGCATACATACATACATGCATGCATGCATACATACATACATACATACATACATGCATGCATGCATGCATACATACATACATGCATGCATGCATTGCAGCATACATACATGCATACATGCATACATACACAACATGCATGCATGCATACATTACACAACATGCATGCATGCATACATTACACGCATACATGCATACATACACATTCAACTGTAGGCCTAATGTCTAATGTATGTATACTCACCTTAACATAGGCCTTTTCTTTTATTTTTTGTATCATTTTTAGGTAATGTTATCATAGACCGGGGGATTATGTCCTACCCCGGGGGGGGATAATGTCCGAGGGGGCTTTTGTCCGGGGGGGGATAATGTCCGGGGGGGATAATGTCCGTTTCCCAGGGGGGATTTATCATCTAAATGGTTTCTCGTTTCCCTTCTCCTTGTTTCTAGAATTTTTGTCCGACATAAAACAAACTATCGGTAACTGCCGCCATTGTAACAATATTCAAGAATCAAGACTCGTTACTTATGCGACAGGTTACACGTGACTGGCGGTCCGCTAGTAATTGAAATTGGACGGCCGCCTGGCGGTCCGCCAGTCACTTCGTATTTAAAAATATCTTAAGTTGTCTTCCGCAGAGATGCCACTCATAGCTTTTCCACCTAGATCTAGGTGTTTTCGATCTAGTCTAGGTTTCTATGTTTTTTCTGTCAGGATCTAGTCTATTTTTGACGGCGGTTTTACCGACTTTTTACACGTAAAAATAGACATTTTTAGGTGAAAATGCGCAAAAGACGTGAAAAACGTTAAAACTTGTGTGATTTAATTGTGAATTTGGACCAAAAATTGTAAATTTTGAAGCGAAACACTTAAAAAAGGTCATCAGAAATTTTTTCGGGAAGGAAAAGAGAGCAAATTTTAATCATCGGATGATTAGAAAAAAGGTGGTCAGAAATTTCAAGCCGACAAAATGAAAAAATTGTGTATTTTCCAGAGAAATTGTCAATCTAGCCTTTTCTAGCCTTTTTTGACCGGATTTGACCTTTTTTCAAAATTCAGAGTGGCATCTCTGGTCTTCCGCTAATGCTATTAATTAACAAAATTTAATAACAATGGCGGTCGCACTTGTTTGCAAATTGTGCTGTTTGATATTATGTACTTTCACATAAAATTTTAAATTTTTACATTCAGATTTATGTTCGCATTAAAATTCACAATAGCGTTTAGAGTGTGCTGTGAAGCAGGCAAGTTCAGAGCACCGCACAATATAATAAAAGTACTGAAGCGTCTGAATAAGATTTTAAGAAGAGATGTATTGGTTTGCCCAGTCCTTAACTCTGTTTTTTGCAAGTATAAGTAACGTGATTGGTTGACTTGAGCAGTAGTGTCTCCGCCCCTGCCGATACTTTGGTAGTGCCAGTCCCAAGCCTGAAGAAAGGACACTAATCATCCTTGATATGGCAGTGTCGTTCATCAGCAACAAACAACTTCGGGTGCAACCCATATTCCCGAATTCCAGAAACGGATTTCGGCCGTATCCCAGAAATCGATGTAACTCAAGACGACGAGACGGTATTGGACTAAAATAAAAAATAAGGGTAAAATCCCAGACTGGTTGCCCGTACTCCAAACAATATGGCCGTTAACGAATGCAATAAAATTAGAGCGCGACCTATAGACGACATCGCAACGTGAGGGTCGGTTAGGGCTCAGGTTAAGCGTCGTGAGGGTCGGTTAGGGCTCAGGTTAGGCGTCGTGAGGGTCGGTTAGGGTTAGCTTTAGGGTTAGTGTAGTCATTCTGCTGAAATTGAAGCTGAATTGATGAACAATGTCGTCGATGGTCACGCTCTAATTTTATTGCATTCGTTGGCAGCCATATTGTTTGGAGTACGGGCAGCCAGTCTGGGATTTTACCAAAATAAGCTGAAAGGAACGTCATGTCTTTAATTGGTTATTTTCTATAATGGCTCGGTAGTATTTCTATAATGTCTCGGTAGCAAGTAAACATTATGGCCGCCGCAGATAGATGCAGAATTAGAGCGGCCTGACATACGGCGATCGATAGCTCAATATTTCCGCGACCTACGGCGAACTATAGGCCAATGTTTTCGCGAAAGTAAGTAAGTAAAATTACCATGAAAAGGTGTATTTTTATAAATATTAATACGCTTAAATAAGCTAAATAACACAACAAAATCGATTCACCTTAACACATGGCTGCCAGATACGAGATATCTATCGATCGCCGTATGTCAGGCCGCTCTAATTCTGCACCTATCTGTGGCGGCCATAATGTTTACTTGCTACCGAGCCTTTATAGAAATACTAACGAGCCATTATAGAAAATAACCCTTTAATTTAACCCCTACTTCATAATTTCCTGCTTTGCATTCTGCAAGCTCTTGCTAAAAATATAGCATGGCCACTGTGTTCTACTCTCTGCAAAATTTTATGCGTGCACCCGTGCCAATGTGAATCATATGTTTCTGCGAAATAGGTAATTTTGTCAACAAATATTACCATTTAACGATCGCTTTTATTGCTGGGGTACTCAGCGCTGCCCTGGAAATTTGGGTTTTCGCCCCAGCCCAGTTCTGTCGTGCCCATACGGGGCGGGTCTGCCAGGGGTCTGGCACTGCCTGGTAAATTTCGGTTCTTTTGCCCAAACCTGCTCAGCTTGATTGTTCAATAACGTTTTGCCTGTTTACAAAAGAATGAAAATTTGAATTCTGTTCAAATTCAGTTTCAACTTCTAATGCTAATACTCTTTTTGTGCTTCAAATTGAATAATTGGTTAAAATAATAAAAACATGAATTTCATTAAACTTCATTCAGAGTTGACCAGATTCAAAAATTTTGCACATTGAACAGATTAGGTTGTTTCTCTGCATGCCCTGAATGGGAAACTAATTGTGCATTGTATTTATTGTCTTTTAGCAGAAAGCAATTCATTTGAAATAAAATCGTACAATGGCATTCAACAATCAGGACAGATTTCGTGATCCTTCTCAACAGCCACCTCCTCCCCCAATGTCTTTTGTGCCTTTTGGAGCTCCTGCCACTAGCTCATCGTTTCTTTTGTTTTCTGGGTCGTCTAAAGCTTTTCCATCTCATGGTGCTGATGCACAGCCCAGCAAAGGCCGTGTGTTCGGACAGCTTGGTGGATTTGATTTTAATGACACTTCTTCATCTAGCTTGACTACAGGAAGGTCGACCGGGGGCGCCATGGGAACTGCAGCAGCAGCAAGTGCCGCCCCATCTGGCTTCTTCGGCGCTCCAGCTGCAGTTATCTCACATTCTCAGTTTGATGTCCCAACAGCAAGCCCAGGCTCTGGGATTTTTGCTTCCTCGACAGTTGGCGCGCATTTGGGCATCTTCGGTTCTCCATCAACAAACACAAGCTCTGGCATCTTTGGTGCCCCGGCAAATTTTGGTTTTGGTGCGAAAGGAGCTCTAGCGTCAACGAACAAAAGTTCGATTGTCTTTGGTGCTACAACAACAACAACAACTGCTAGTCCTGGAATTTCATTTACTGATGGCAGTCGTCAGAAAGCATTAGGAGGATTGCCATCTGGAAGGCGTTCACCAGGAGACTTCTATGCAGACCTTCAAACGTCATCTGTTGGTTTTGCAGGAGCTGCCACCAGTTCTCTTATTCCAAACTCTAGTGATCCATCTTCTGTTGGCCAATTTGTAAGTCACACATTCAGACAGGGTTCCCTGCCATTCAGCGGCCGCATCACTTCACCTGCTTCCAGTTCTGGACCTGGCTATTTTGGCAAACAAGCAAAGTCTGATGAACATGAAGCTGCAAAACATGTCTCATTTAGAAAGGTTGCAGCAGAAGATCAGCGGATGGAGAAATCTGGAGCTGGAAGCAGCCGAGATACAGATGGAAAAGCAAGAATTCCAGATCTGATGTCACTGTCGCCTAGCAGGATCAGTAAGAAAGGTACGATTGTTTAGTAGTCTGAAATTATGTTGTTTTACCAGTTGATGCACTCGCTCTATATATATATAAGCAGGGACTCTAGTGGAATCTTGCTGTCCTACCAGTCGAGATTCAAGTCTTGTCTGCTGGATAATATAGGATTCTGACAAAATATCTTGCACTAAACGTTGGATTGTTTTGCTGCATGATTTGCATATCATTAATGTATCGAGAAGTTTTCGAATATTAGATGCACAGTTTAAATAGCAAACGTTGCGTTGTAACACGAGGATGCTGGTTGTGTTGCACTTATAATGCATTGCATATGCCTTTGACGACTGAGGTTGGTGATAGCTTACAATAAAGAAGTGAGTACATTAACTTACCTCTTATATGAATGCATGGATGAACAATATCGAACATCATGTATTTGGGAAGGCCAATAATGGTGTGTTTCCAGACGTTTGTAAACTGGGTAGGTAGGAAAATATTTTTAAAAATATTTTTGTGTAGTGCATAACATGGCTCATAGGCATTGGTGGTGTAAAGTACTTCATTTTGTTGTTCAAATCAGAAACAATCTATGTCTGATCTGGTCAGGCATTTAGTTCCTGAATCACTTCAAGAGATGTGGAGACGTTATGGTAGAGCTGTGAATGAACTGAAATGGTGCTGTAGATGATAGCGATAAAGATGGTGAAGATGAAGGTGATGCTAAGCCAGAAGCTGGTCAGAGGAGGAGGCGCCTCATCTCTTCAGAGTCTGACATGAAGACGTTGGCTGTGAAAGGCATACCTGTCAGATATAACAACCAATTGTCACTGAAGCGACATTTCTCATCGTTCGGCACTCTTCTCAAAATCATCATTAACCAAAGAACAAACTCTGCTACTATTTACTTCAAAAGTCACGTACGTTTAACAAATCTCGCTTCACAAACTTGTGCAGATGCTGTGTTTATACTTGTTGTTTAACAAAAAGGTTTTAGATATCTAAATTTGAGTATGTTAATCTAATTCAAAGTTTGTTTGTGTCAGGTTAATCTATTGTTTTTCAGTCGCCTCATTTTGTGGGCTGTTGAAACTTTTCAATGATCTGCGATCTCTTGACTTAAAATTGTTTTAGATTTTCTGTTCGCTTAAGTTAAAGAGTTTTTTGTGTTGTCACAATTACGGTAGTAATAAGAAGTTATCCAGTGACAGTTTAGTTCTATAAATTGTCTTAAATTTTGCGTGTTTTATAGGCATCAGCTGAAAAAGCGAAGGAGAAAGGTTGTTTTATGCCTGAACTTGAGAGACCGTTGCAGATATTTTGGCGTCATGATGTAAAACAGTTGACCGCTCGTCGACCGTCAGCTTCTTTTGACCGTTCAGGTAATAATTGTGTACTGACAGTAGACACTGACATTGTCTTTGACGTTACTGTTCTGTGTGTGTGTGTGTGTGTTTGTGTATGTGCGTGTGTGTGTGTGCGTGTGTGTGTGTTTACGACGTCCAACAGCTTTTCGTATTTACACGAAACGAATGGATGAGCGATTGCCGCTAACTTCTTCATCATCACATTTCATCATCGTTTTGTGTAATCATTTCTTTTTTGGGACAGGAGGGCTGTAGCTCATCAGTATTTGCTCTAACAATGCTCATGCGTTTGTCCATCGTCCAGTTCCTTAGTGAAAGAAATGCTTCAGACATGACAGGTGCTTGAATGTCATTGTTGCTTCTTTGTCTCTCTGATTTAACTGATAACTTGTTTCGATAGGAGGAATGCTAGTTCCTTAACACGTTGGACGCGAGGGACGTGTATACACGTCTCCCATTGAGTCATTTAACACAGCAAATAAGCAGTCGACGTGTTAACTTCCTACAACTCTAGATAGTAAGCGCACCTATGATGTCACCATTTTGTGCATAAACCCTACATATATGCAGAAAGTTTTGTGATCTGACAATTTACACGTTTGACATGTATTCTTCAGAGAAGTGTGTTAGCCTTTCTGGGGAAACTCAGCTGATCTAGTTTGATAACCACGACAGAGTTCTTGTTTCTCTGTAGCATTGTTTCTCTGCTATCTGTTTCTTCAGTACCAGTTAGCATTTGCAGAAATGTTTTTATTAGTTTGGGCTTCTGTGTGTGCTGGGGGCCATCCATTTAGTATGTGCTCTGAAATTCAGAAACATTGTCCCTCCCTGTGTGCACTTGTACTTTTTTACACCCCTCACCTTTGTACGTATCCTCTGAATAATCCACACAGAAACTCTCATGGTTTAATTAATAATATTCATGTGTTTGGCAGTTAATAGCAGCCTGCGATAACTTCGCATACAAATTGCCTCTCTACCACTGTCCTACTTCCTCTGGTGTTAGTTGTTTGTTAGCTGTTCAGTGGCTTGTTTTAAGGTCAATAATAGACAAGTTGCTATCAATTTTTTAACCAAAATAACCTTTTCCTGTGCATGTGTACATTTCAGCAGCTCCTCTATATGCAAGCATGTGCATTTCAGCTCTCTCCTCTCCTCCATGCATAGCTGCATACTATTTGTTTGGCTCATAGCATACATGTCAGTCCTCTCAGATAGACATTGATTATGTAAATTGCAATATAGAAGAAGATATACAATCTGATATTCTGCTAACATGATTTGTCTGAACATTTAGTGCGTGCAAATGATGATGACGATGCTGGAGTGTCGACGGATGTTTCACCATCATCATCATCATCTCATCGTCTGAGATCATCGGTCAAAGCAGTCGTTAAGTCGGAGGTGGACGATGAGCTAGCAAGCATGCAAGGTACAGCTGACCTTGAGGAGGAATTGGGTCAGCAGTTGGTCGACCGACCACGCATTGAACGTGTTGTAGCGAATGAAACCAATCCACAGACGAAGTTTAGGACTCGTACACCACCACCGCCACCACCACCACAACCTCCAACTACTGCGGTTAAAGCATCAGTGTCACTTAGCATGGTTTCACCTTCCAGACACTTTGAAGGTAGGTAGATGTTCATATTGATCAAAACAGGATGTGATGAATGATGCTAAAAAGGGCACCCCGTTAAAAGGGCGACCGACAAAAGGGCGCTGACAAAAGGGCGACTGACAAAAGGGTGACTGACATACGGGTGTAACGCAACAGAAAGTAGCAAGAAATGATTTTATTAAGTTGCATCTCAAATAATCGTTATAAAATAACTTGTATAAGCTGAACAGTTGAGATACCCAAATATAAACATTGTGAGGGACGATATCGTATCGTATCGTATTAAATCATTTATAATTTGAACATGTATTGTGTAAACACAGGAACACTTGTAGGGCATAGGCTGAAGTAAAGATGCAAGGGGGGGGGTTGAGTGGGAAGATCACTTGTGTGACCTAGGCTGAGGTAAAGACACAGGTGAGTGGACAGATCTTGAATACAGACAAGGTCACAAGGTATAACTAATCTGCATAGAGGAACCCAGCAGCTCATAAAATTTGGCGAGATAAAACCTGTCAGGCACACTTGAAGCGTAGGCTGATTGACAAGCAGGTCTATATTTAGTCACGCTGATTGAAAGCATCACGTGTCTGGTTTACAGAGAAACTACGAATGGCTAGCAAACCTTGTCCTTTAACCACATTTTTCACAATGGCTGTTGTAGAATCCTCGATTCCTCCTGTAAATACGGCTGCATTGAAGTCGCTGGTTGGTGCTTCTGGGCAAACAGCCGGAGAAAGGTTTGCCATTCTAGACAACAGAGACAAGCTTCTGAGAGCAGGTAAGAAAAGAACTTTGAATGCATGCAGTAGCAGCTCGTTATGAGTACTGCAATTTCAATTTATAGTGGTCAGCATTATTAATAAATTTGTTATTTAACATAATCGGAGTTTGTTGTATTTACAGCGTTTTTAAAACTTGAAGTAACCCTGGAAACATTTTAAGCATCAACATTGTGGATTAGAACCAGTTGCACAAATGTATGAATCAGTTCTGATTTTTTTTGGGTCTGATCTGCTGTTATCAGATTTCTTATGTGTGGATCCAATGCTAAGCTGCAGTTTGAAGTCAAAGTTTGATTGTCTGATTGTGTTATCAACGACTGCCATCTGGGTTTTACTGCTGCTGTTATGTACTAACCAAAGCTGTGGTTGAGGGTAACGTGGGTGTACTCACCTCACAAATATTTGTGTTTTGTATACTGGAAAATGACGTGCAGACAGGTTGCCTAGGCAACTTTAGCGTGCACTCACCTCTAATTTTGCCGCTAACTGAATTGATGCATGGTAGTTCAAAGGTGTTTTGATCTTAGAAAGCTCCCGGCCAAATGACTGAAATATAGGAATATGTGTGTGTGTCACATGGAAGGCTTGTTGAATAGAGCTGATTCTCATTATCAACTTTGGTATGTCTTCATCTACGTAAAATAGCAGCAAGTTGTAGATGATAATAAGTTTAAAAATTTGCATAGATAGATGACAATATATGCCAGAGACGACACAACACTGGCTTCCTGACATTGTGAATTTCTTTTAAGATCATCTTGCTGGCATGTGCTTCGATCGCTGTCTCTGAGTTCCAACTTTTCAAGTCAACGTTGTTGGCAATGATTGCACAGATCTGCTGGCCATGCAGATCGGCATGTACCCGCACTTTCACAATTTAACTTGAGCTCATCGTTCGTGCTTTCTTGTTTATTGGACCATCTGCATTTGAAGAGCTTTCCATTGCTGCTGCACTTGTCCTTCAAACATGCTCCAACTTTCTTAAAATACACATCTTAGACCAGACAGATCAGTGTGTAGCACTTGAGTGAGGTATTTAAAGGTGCTCTGTGGTATTAAGTATCTTGATACATACATGCATGCATACCGGTACATTCCTAAACTGTCAACAGTGATTTTTTAGTACAATTTTGCAACTGCACCATTTTAATGTGCATATCTTATAATGTGTTAGCTCTGGGCAACCAGAAGCAAGCAGACCTTGCGACAGCGAAGGCAATTCGAGGTACTTGCCAAGACATGTGTCCAGAAAAGGAGCGTTATATGCGAGAAGACAGAAGACGCCTCAGCGCTTATGAGATTGTTCCAGGCTGTGATCAGGTGAGAAGAAAGATCGCCTCACACATTTCTGCATTAATATCAGAACTGTCCATAGTAATGATGATAATAGTAATGATGATACTGACAATTTATATGGTTTCGTTACACATCCTATATGCGTAACTATGCGTTTCTTTGTCAACTCTGTAACCACAAAGCATAATGAAAGGTTTGCTACTTTTAGTGGATCAGTATTTCTTATTTCTATTATTCCAAATAAACGCGGTGCTGATATAATCTTACGCTATAAACTAGACTGTTGTCATTTCGTTTGGTTTTGCTAGTAAGTAAGGATATGACTGCAGTTGATTACAAGCGCTGTCGCATGGATTCAAATTTGCACATGATGAAGGTTGGACTGCTGTGCAGTAGTCTATCGCTGTTTAATAGAAGTTGAATATTTTAACAGAACTCTACGTCAGCGTGCAGACCTGCGGAGCAACAGATGCCCCGCAGGTATGCGATCTTTGAGCTGATATCGTCATTGAGGCTCAGCTTGCTTCTGTTGAAGAGCAGAGAGAGCCACGGCGTTGGATCATTTAAGTTAGAGCAGCAAAGTTTCTGTGAATAGACAGGGGCTACACCTGCAAGGGACGGGAAGACATCTAGTAAGCTCGTAATTAGCTAAGGTAATGAAATCAAAAGGATTGGATTAATGAGCAACAGTTGGGCTACATCATATCTGGTCACATCATCTTGTGAAGTTGTTACTTCTTGGTGGTAGAAGTATTAAGAGATGAGGAGGATATGGCAAGTGTGTGTTGACTTTGAATTCAGACAATGCATCGAAGCAGAGCAGCCATGCTCCATGCCAGTTGACCTCCGTTTCACATCTTCTATGACATTGAACGCTGTGACATGTTACGAGAGTGAAAAAATTCACACATTGTTTTGTTCTCATTCTGTTACGTTCTGTGCTATTGTGGTAAATGAGCACTCTTGTCATTTCTGATTGTTTTTGTGTTTTTGTTTTTGTGTTGCAACAGACAGTTAAACTGCCTCCAGTCGATCATGCAAGAGCAGTCAAGGAGTATAGTCGGTCTTCCGCTGATCAGGTTCAACATGATTCTCTATTATTTCATTTTTATATTTGACTATTCTGTCATATATTCTTTAAAGCTTCGGCAGATCGCACTCTTAAAATAAGCAGTAGGACATTATGAGCACCTTGCGTAGGTGCCAACATTTGGTTTTGACTCCTGTAATAACTTTTTATCATTTGTTCGTACTTTGAATTGTGATCACAACACTGTGGTTTTGTCAGTTTGAAATTGTAAAACTGTAAAGACTGGTTCATTATGAATGCTTAAAAATATATTTGAGGTTATTGATGATATATCATGATGTCATTAACAGGATATGCCACTTCCGCAAGAAATGCGTCCACCTGAGGTTCTCCATGCTACGATGAACTACCTTTTGAGCTACATCATTGACACTGGTGGACAAGGCAAGTGGGCTGAATGGTATGATTTCCTGTGGAACAGAACAAGAAGCATTCGAAAGGTAAGGCACTCAGTCTGATGGGAACGTGAAGTCTCGTGTCTTGTTTCGTTGTTATGCAATTAAGTGACTGTGCTCAGAAGAGAGATGGAGTGTGAGAGAGAAGAGTGAGAGAGAAGAGCAGAGAAGAGATGGGAGAGAGCATGAGTGTGTGAGAGAGAAGAGCAGTAGTTTATCGATTAGCATTTTCAACAGGTAATGAATATACAAATGCCGTGCAATTGGTCCACAATTTGTTTGCAACTTGAACTTCATAATCTTAACGTGACTGATGACATTTGACAATATTATGCAATCTGGCTTCAAATTATCTTTGATAATTTTACTGCATCGTTTACACTTTAATTTTTAATTTTGCTCATCCTTCCAATTTCATTTTTGTATCAATATCATTAAAGAACATTTCACCAAGAGATAATGTAATGAAACATAGAGCTTGATAGAATTGAGAAACGCCGATGACCGATGAATGAGCGTTTTGTAATGAGAGATTTGTAATGAGAGATTTGTAATGAGAGATTTGTAATGAGAGATTTGTAATGAGAGATAACTTGTGATGATGGATTTGTGTTGTGTCGTCGTCTGTGAAGGACATCACGCAGCAGCATCTGTGTGATCCAGTGGCCGTCAGTCTCGTTGAGAAGTGCGTGCGCTTTCACATCTTCTGTTCTGAGGCATTGTGTGAGGAAGACGTTGCTGTCTTCGATCCAAAGATAAACAACGAGAATCTGACAAAGTGTCTGCAGACACTGAAGGAGATGTATCATGACCTACACGTGCGACAGAATGTCACCGGCCTTGAAAACGAAGCGGAATTCTGCATGTACATGGTTCTGATGAACCTGAACAAGGGTGACATCCTCAGGTTCGGCTTTCAACTTTCATGCTTTGCTCCTTTCAACATTTGTGGACTCATTGTTAACTAATTAGTTGTTACAAATTATGATGAATTGCTTTGATTTATTTGCAGCTGATTAAGTGTAGCGAGTGAATGAAATTTTGAGCTGATTAATTAACTGCTAATTAATATTAATTAGCAGTGTCTCCTGGGACTAACTTCATGTGCATGGATCATACCCAAGTTGGCCAAGATGTTTTCTTCTTTTCTCAATTTACTTTTAGTTGTAGCTGCTGCTATATGGATGATTTCTACTATCGAGATTTGTGGATATTGATTTGACGTGTATACTTGTAGAGAGGTGCAACAGTTGAGCGCAGAAGTTCGAGACTCACCGTACGTTAACTTCAGCATCCAGGTCTATTCCGCTCTGAACAGCACGAATTACGTTAAGTTCTTCAAACTGATTCGTGTTGCGACGTTTCTTGGTGCGTGCGTCCTGCATCGTTACTTCAACCAGATACGAACTTCTGCTCTTCAACGCATGGTCAAAGCATACTCACAGCCAGGACATGGCACCACTGTAAGACCTCAGACTTCTATCTGCTTCAGTAATTGGAACTCTGCTTAAGCATATGCTAGAATTTCTTGCCAGTAGTTTCTATGTGTAAGTTTATTCCTATAAACGACTTGGTTTATTTCTATAAATGGCCTGGTTTATTTCTATAAATGGCCTGGTTTATTTCTATAAATGGCCTGGTTTATTTCTATAAACGACCTGGTTTATACCTGGGACAAAGGGAAATTCTAAATGCAGATTTATTATTCTGCTTATGGAAATAGTTCCGTGTTTCCATAAGTTTTCATGTCTTATCTGTGACAGTATTTAATCCATTTATAAGTATCATGGATCCCTAATTATGTGAAAGTGGACTGTAATGCATTCTGTTTGAACATGGTCTGAGAAAGACTTGAAAGATTCAAAGGTTACACCCAAACTGTGGGAGTAATTATCAATGCTTGATCTTTCCTAATGGAATTGATGTTTGTCTATAGTTATTTTGAACTGTTTTATTGAAAATGACTGTGAAAGACATGTATGAATATATGACTGAAACCTTTGATTGCGCAGTATCCAGTCTCTGAATTCCTGTATCAGCTGGGTTTCGAGACTCAAGAAGAGGTCGAGAATTTCTGTCGCCATCATGGATTTCTCGTTGAGAATGGTCAAGTCTTGCTCGACAAAACTCGCTTCTCTGACAGTGAATTGTTTCCTGTGTGTCGATCGCGTTCACTCGTTGAACGAAAGCAGACGTGTCGCCTTGGCGACGTACGTAGTTTCGTTCCGATCAGCAGATCAGATTTTCATTAGCAGAGCTTTGTAACAATCTTGTTCAATACTGTTTCCTTGATTTTCCCTAGGGAATTTAGTAATTTCATGAACTGCTTAACATTATTTTTATCGTGCCTCTGTCATGTTTCAATTCGTCATGGATAAATTAAGACCACACTGTGCCAAGATGATAACAAGGACTGCATTTAAGGATAATGATGTAACCCAGAGTCAGGTGAAAACAAAGTGAAACATTATTTTTTCCATATATTTCATATGTTGAAAACTTTGTGTAGATTTTGACTTGCCGTGACGGTAAAAATAGCCGTGGCAGTCAATGTGTTAAGAAACCATTTGTTTGAATTCTTAGTGCACTATATCTCTTGTATTTTGGATTCTGTGTTGCAATAGAATTTTACAGAGAATTACCAATAGTGAACTATAAAAGACTTCCTCATTTTGGTTTTTATTTGCAAGATCTGTCCGCCATGAGGACCTGTCTAGTCTAGTTTGGTCAGTTCTAGCGTACGCATTGTATAGTGTCAGTTGGATGGACTTCAGCTGAGAAATGTTATCTGATTTTCGTCCTTAGGTAATCAATGGTAGACCATTATCTCCTTGCGTTGTTGCCGAGCCTGCAAGCAGCTTTGATGAGAATGGTCACTTTAAATGTGGAGATGGCAGTTCAGTGGTCGAGTCGAAACAACCAGAAATTCCAGCTTTCAGTGTTCCTCCAGTTGTAGTCACAGCTGGTGGCGACCTTGTTCAACCTCAGGCCACCGCTGCCGCACCAGTCTACCTGGTGATTCCAAACGAATTAGTGAAGGACTGCACTCGCGACTTGATCCTCGAGGTGATCAACGAAGTCTGTAGGAACATCAGTCAGTCAACAGTGAACGGCGTTCAATCGCTTCTCTATGTGAGCAACAGCATCTTCGAGGAAATTCTTACAGCCACAACTGGAGAAATGATCAGGTAGTTCTTACGGGCAGGGGTTTGTAATTCATGTCAACTGGGAACTGCTGGAGCAATTTTCATAAATTTTAGTAGATCTTTGCTGTTCAGAAGCTTGAGAAACAGAAAGAGTTGGTTTCAGTCTAATATTTTGATCAGCAAACAGTTCTATTAAGGGAGGATTTGCGTTTTACTGATTTTCTGGTCAAGGCGCTGAACTGAATTGTGGGAAATTAGTGTCTGGTGTCTAGGTCATCTGTGATTGGTCTTAGTTGCATGTTTGGCAATGTTTGCGTGTTTGAACATTATCTAGAAAATGTTGTTCTCAACTTCTCATTGCTAAGTGCAGTGCACACTCATTTACGCACGATTTTTGGAAGGCAAAGTTACTATGACCGTGTATTAACAGATTGAGGATTTTATAATAATAAAAGGACAAAATAGCCATAATAAGCAGCAGTCTGTATGTATTGATTTTAAAAATTCTATCATATGTCCCTATCCAGCGAATTCCTTGGATTTACATATAAACAGGTCTCCACTGTGCTTCCTCACCATCTCAAGAACTAGTTTGACATTTCTCGTCCACTCTGGTTTCTACTCTTACATTCACCCTCCAACTCAAGCAGTCCATACTCCATACGCTCCATATGTATATATGGTTATAAATGAATTCACTTTGATGCAAACATGTTTGAAATTCCTATTGCGCCATAGAAATTGTGCATCTCCAGAACCATTTGAACCTCATTTTGTTCTTACTGACCTAAGATATTATTTAGTGTGTGCATCATTATGAGTAAGTTCAACATGCGTACGTTAACTACGCTTATGTGATTTTTGCAGACCAGTGTAAGCATCATGACATTGTCTTTCAATGTTTAGGTCTGAGTGTCGGTTAGTGTTAGCAGAATGCCAGAGAGAGTTTGACGAGCATCTGGCCAGACAGCGAGCGTTGCTGTCTGCTGCATTGGAAACGATCTGCTCTGATCTCGTTGATGATGTTCTTACCAGTTTCATCAGATCAATAGCTTTAGACGAACATAGGTAACTTGTCTTTTTCTCTTATTATGATATTTTTAAACGATGCTTGCATTAAATACTCCTTTGTAAAATCTACAGCAATTTGGCTGCTAGTGGTGTAATTGAAATTCAGGTGCACGGTGCACAGGCTACAACTAATAGTTTGAATCTCAATCTCAATGATCAGTGTATTTCACAGCTTTAATTTCGTAGCAATATTTGAGCCTCACTTCATTATTGTAGTTTCCAGACTATACATCACATCTAGCTGTTTATTACAGTGAAGACATCAATGCATACATTGCATACATTGCATCGGTATATTGGGTGCGCCGAGAACACAACTGCATTGTCTGATAGGACATATTCAGAAGTGCATCATTAGCAAATACCTTGTATCAATGCAACTTCTTCCCTATCTTGAGCAATCGGGTCTCCTTCCATCCCACCAGTCTGGCTATAGGGCTAATCACTCTACGGAAACAGCCCTCCTTTCCATGCTTTCTGATATTTACTCTGCTGTTGACAAGTCTCAAGTCACTCTTTTGGCTCTCTTCGACGTCTCTGCAGCCTTTGACATGGTTGATCATGAGATTCTCTTGCAACGACTTGAAACATCCTGCGGACTCAAGGGTTCTCCTCTTCTTTAGTTTCGGTCCTACCTGTCTGATCGCACCCAAATGATCATCTCTGGTGACTCTAGGACTCAGTGGGTCCCTGTTGTCTTGGGTGTTCCTCAGGGTTCTGTCCTAGGCCCACTCCTTTTCATCCTTTACACGGCTGGCATTACCTCTCTTTTCCCTGGCCACTCTGCAACTGGCCACCTTTTCGCTGACGATGTCCAGGCCTATGTCCATGGACCCCCTTTTGCTCAAATCCTTCTTGCAAGTCGAATTGACGCTCTATCACAAGATCTTCATCTGTGGATGTCGTCTAATCGCCTTTCTTTGAACTCTTCCAAAACTCAGTTGATTTGGTTTGGCACTCCTCAACAGCTTCAAAAACTTGACTACACACTGCTCTCTCAAACTTTTCCTCACTTCAACTTCTCCTCCAGTGTTCGTGACCTAGGTGTCACCCTTGATAGTTCTCTTACCTTCACTGAGCATATTGCCAATCTTACTCGCTCTTCCTACTTCCAGCTAAGGTTTCTCAGGGCTATTCGCAAATCTGTCACATCTTCGATCTTTACCTCAATTGTTCATGCTTTTGTATCTTCTCGGATTGACTATTGTAATTCTGTCCTTATTGGTCTACCCAAGGTTCGCCTAGCTCCTCTGCAATCTGTACTCAATGCTGCCGCTAGGCTCATTGCCCGCCTTCCTCGATTCTCCCACATTTCTTCATTCATGACTGAACAACTTCACTGGCTTCCATTCTCGACCCGTATACAATTTAAGGTCCTAATTTTGGTCATCAAGTCTCAAATGGGTCTTGCTCCGAAGTATCTGTGTGATCAGATACTTCGCCCTTTTTCTGCCACTTCGCTGCGTCCTCGTAGGTCCTCTGATCGGCTTGACCTCTTTGTCCCGCGAGTCAGGACCGCCATGGCGCAATCCAGATCATTTGCCTGCATTGGTCCCTCTCTATGAAATGGGCTTCCCCCATCAGTTCGCTCTGCCATCCTCTCTGGTAGTGTATCCTCATCTTTCTCTCGTCTAAAAACTTGCCTTTTTTCTCGGAGATGAACGCACTGGGAGCGCTTCTGAAAGGCTCTTGCTGCAAGAAGCGCTTTATAAATTGTCAGATAAGATAAGATAAGAAATACCTATTTAAAAAAATAACTACTGAAATCAGAAGTCTTTCTTCACATCTATAATTAATTAGCATCTCCCTCCTTCCTTGAACCTTTTAAAACTCCTTTTTCAAATCTCAGTATTCACGATGTCTTTAGATGATTGTATAGAAAGAGGAAGAACCACACTACAGTGACTACAGTGCTTCTTGCCTTGAAATCCATCCATGCAATAGAGCTAAACACTTGAGACCAGTTGGATCATTCATTCACGCATAGACCAATATTATGTATTAAAATGTATTAATTCCAATTAATTAATTGACAGGTCGATTACTGAGTTGACAAGAAGACTTGCAGTCGAAGCAGCGACAGAATTCTTAGCAGATGAATTGCTGCAACAGATTTCCACTTCAGACAGTAGACAGATCTGCGATGAAATCTTTGAAACGGACGTCACGTTGCGTCTCCAAACGCTTCGAGATTGCCGAAGAAGAGTCGAGATTCAGACGTTGGGTCGAGTGTTCAGGAAGTGGAGAGCAGAATTCTCAAGTAAGACTTTCTTATATACTGCAGTTCATCGTTGTCTTCAAAGCAAACAAGTTGTTTTACCCAAAAATAACTTCTGCTTCAGTTCTGTCCAAATAGACGAATGTACGACGTTGTATGTGTGCTTGGTTAAGCCAAAAGACCAGATTGTATGATTTATTTGAAGTAAAACAGAGCTGGTAATCAAATAATCTTATTGCTCAAAACACATACAAGTTAACTTCTGTTTAAGTAAGACACAAATCCAGTTAAATGTGAGTTTAAAAGCGTTGCATTTTGAGCACAGTGTCATTTACTGCCTGACATTATTCTGTCTGATTTTTCAGCTCATCAGCGCCAGAGAAAAGCAGAGGAGACGTTCCCTTCCGCTCCTTCAATGGATGACTGGCGAAGTCAGTTGGCCGGTCTGATTCCTGGTTGCAATGGTTTAGTTGAAGATGGTTTACATCTCGGTGGATCAGTCTGCGTCACAACGAAACCTCCGCACGAGATCTTCTTCGAACGTCTTCAGCTGTCAAATGATATTAGCCAGTCGAAGGCTGTGGCCAGATGGCAGCACAACATGTCTTGGTTGCCCTTTGACCTTATTCAAATGCTTACCATCTTGCAGTTGCCACAGAAGTTCACCTCTGCAATTAAAGGGTCAAATCTTGGTGAGAAGATGCAGAGCACAAAATTTATGTTTATCTAGTTTTAATAATTTATCAGGGAATCGTAAGTCTACTACCGTAATAACTTTTAAATTATCTTTGATAATTATTCAATTGATATTGAAACTTTGTATCTGAGAATCTTTTAAAATCTCTTCATTTATATTTGTTTATGAATTAAAAATGACTGCTGATGAATAAAATAATAGATGCTGGTTTGTTTCAGGATCAAAATTCTACTGGAAACTTGTTGTTGCTTTGCCTCTTGTGAAGAATAAATCAGCAGAGGAGGAGAATTTGATTCATGAATGGCTGATGACAAAGTTTTCTCAGGGAACCATACCACCTTTAAGAGAAACAGAGCAGGCAAGTCTTAAACTGTGAAAAAATGAGGTGGAAATGTAGATGGGAACTGCTTAAAACATTTTAAGTTGTAAGAAAGCATGAATTCAATGACACTGGGCATTCTAGACATTGGAAATGTAGTACTTCTGAGCAGCTAACATTTTTAAAATGACAAAGTCTGCATAGAAGAAATTTAACTGCCATGGAAGAATTTGCATACTTTTTGTGAAATTTCTGAGGCATTTGTGGATGCCTGGCATTCTTATGATGTCTGTTTGCTTTCTTAGCAATCTGATAAATTCAGCTTTAAATGGATGCATAATTATATTTGTTAGAAAAGGGTTAATAATATTGATGACTGTGTGATGCTGGAAACTGTTTTTTGGATGGATGCATAATTGCATATATTTGTTAGAAAAGGGTTAATAATATTGATGACTGTGTGATGCCAACAGCTTTAAACTGTTTGCCAATGACGGATTTTAGAGTAGTATCAGCTTGAGAAGACCGTGCATTGTGTTTCATGCTTTGTTGTGATGTTTCATTGTGTCTTAGTGCAATTGTACTTTATGGATGCATTTCAGATGAAGGTGTTGAGCATTCGTTCGTCTGCACTGACGAAGGATGAGGATGAGGATGCAGAGGTCGTCGTCTGCACGTATTCATCGATTAACGTCTGCGTTGTTGCGGCTGTGGATGCGGTGGATGAGAGCAGACTTTTGTTGGATGAGGAGAAGAATCATTTGCTTGGTTCGTCTGCTTTTCTATTTCTGCTTCAACGTGACTTCACTGACAACGCAGCTGAGGTCAGTGAAATGAACTGTAACTCGTCTTCATTTTATTTCATAAACGTTCATCATCTATTTACTAATTGACTAATATCATTAGTCAAACCACTTCAGAAAGGCTGATGAGAAGATTCAGACAGAGGAGGAGGATGAATGAAATCTCTATTTGGGAGCAAGACCCTGTTTGGACTCGAGAACCAGAGCAAGGATTTTAATTTTTATGCAAGCAGTAGTAGTAGTAGTAGTAGCAGCAGCGGTAGTAGCAGTAGCAGCAGTAGCTGTTTATTGACAGAGCATCAACCAAAAATACAAAATAACGGTAATCAGTACAAACTCAATGACTTTCGAGTGATTGGTGCATAAGTCAAAGGATCAATCCAAAAGGGTCGTATGGACCCGCTGAGGCTGGATTGACCCTTCCTTTCTCAATAACATTTGGCTGTTGTAAAACAGTGCAAAGAACAATGTGTTATACATGAAATGAACACAAACTCAAGTGAATTACAAACAGATAAAACAAACAAATTATGAGAGGAAGCCAGTGCAGATGGTTAACCATGAATCCATGTCTCATGGTTGCTTGTGTAACAAGAAACTACGAAATGCTAGTGTGAATTTTAATTGTGCACATTCTGCACATTTGTTTTTCCAGGATGAATTGTCTAAATTGTAACGGTTTATATTGTGCGAATGGAATTGAGTTGACTCTCTCTGTCGTAAACAATTGAGTCTTTTACACATTTACAGTTCTGGAAGAAAGAGAGTGTGCGACTGAGGAGCTTATTAGCAGCCAGACCACCTCTGCCCAACATTCCTGTGGCAGTCATCTCCACCAACTTGAATTCTTCAGCTGTTCAACACGTATCCAACAATCTTGGCCTAGATTTACTCAAAATGAGAAATCAGATTCTTGACTACAAAGTTTTCTCTCTTGATTCAAACATTGATGATCCACAAACATCAGATGTGGTTCGTATGTTTTCTTCACTTTTTTGTATCTTTCAAGAATTTTCCATATCTGTTCAAAGAGACAGTTTTAAAATGTTTCGCTACATTACTGTGTAGCTTTTATTCACAATGATGTTTAGCTCATTCACAGCGACTACAAAAAATGTACCTCTCTTTTAAGTGTTTTCATTGATATTAACTAATAACATTTGGTTAAATTCATCAAAAGCAACATGGCTGCTAAAAGTTAACAATAAATTATACTCGCAGACAGAAAACGGATACCACACTTCAAAATTATTATTATACCTGTTATTATGGATGACAAAGACATGGTATATAGCAGATATTGATTTGGTATATTACTTTTTTTATTGAGCTCTGTTAAATATTTTTTAATGATAGATTATTTCCTGACATTATTTTCAGCTGGAGAATATTGTTGATTGGTTGATGACGAGTTGTCCAAAGCCACTGCATGTGGTTGGCCTCAGTTTAAGAGACTTTGTAGAAGATGGATTATCAAAGAAATTCTTCACACCAGTCTTGGAAAATCTAGCGAAACGACGCCAGAAAGGCCTTCTTCATTTGGTAAATATATGTGCTTAATTTATTCAGTTTGTTTTTTGTATAAGTTCTAAAGACAACCATTTTATGATTGCTTCTCTTTCAACCTGGGAAAACCACATGCAATGTGTGATAAATGTTGGCTCAGCTGTCATTTTTCATTTACTTTGCTCAACAACTGACTCTCAGGCTGCACCTAGCATATAATGAGGCAAAGGAACTGGATAGGACACTTGTTGAGAAGAGACTCCATTTTGACAGTTATAATGGAAGGAAGAAGAAGAGGAAGAACAAGGCAGATGCTGATGGGCTGGATGATGATGATGATGATGATGATGATGATGATGATGATGATGATGATGATGACGACGACGACGACGACGACGACGACGACGATGGAAGGCTATGGAAGGCTATGGAAAGCTGAAGGGGAAGGCTCAACATCAAGATGGATGGTGCCATTGGACATTCAAACCTGCCCCTGTGCAGAGAACATGAAGAAGAAGAAGAAGAAGAAGAAGAAGTTTGCTTAACACATTCGCTGCCACGTACGTATATATACGTACTTCATTAAGCGCACGGCAAGTGCCACGTACGTATATATACGTACTTCAGTAGACGCAATACAACAGTTATCTGGCACACCGCGACGTCAAATTGTGTTTGTTTTGGCACACTAGAAACGTAATTGGAGTGGAGTATGACTAAAAAAGTTTTATGGTAATGGAATTTTTCAGGTTTTATGCTATATTAGCCTACACCTATATTTTTTGGGTGAAATACTATATTTTTCGAAAGATCTTGTTGGTCTAGGTCTAATAAATAATAATAAAGATATAAATAATAGGCCTAAATAATAATAAATAATAATGAATAATGAATAATAAATAAAAAATAAAAAATAAAAAAATAAAATAAATAAATAAATAATAAATAATAAAAAAATAAATAATAAATAAATAATAAATAAATAATAAATAAATAATAAATGATAAATAATAAATAAATAATAATGAATAATAAATAATAACTAATAATTAATAAATAAATAAATAAAAATAAATAAAAAATAAATAAATAATTTTTTAACCCTCATTTCACATATACATTGGCACACGGGGCTGTTAACATCTCACCCTGTTACGGCAGCGAATGTGTTAATGTTGTATAAAACATATAGTTTCATATTGAAACCTTAAATTGTCTTTGTAGAAGCCTAGTAAATTGGTTGAGATGTATAACGGTGTCATCGACTGGCTGGCTTCAGTTGCATCGTGCTCTAAGCTTCTCGAAATGTCATGGCCAGTGATTGAATTCAGTGCTGACCACCACGGTAAGCTAAATGACAACTCAGATTATTTATGATCCAGAAACTTTGTTGTTTATTTCCATGCGTATGATCTCATGGGATTTGAAAGTTGCTTGAGATTAGGAAATATCTTTGTAGATAACTAGGCTCTTATGACATAATTTGTTTCTTTCGAGGCTGTTATCAGCAAAGTCGACATTAATGTCTGAGGTAGTGAGAATTTGCAAAAGAATACTTTGTTTTAATGATAGCGAGAACTACCTGGTAAGTTTTGACACCACGTTTCATATCTACTAAACACAAGCTCGAAGAAAACGAGTAGTGCAGGATTATTTCTGAGGAGAGCAAAGCATTCTTCATGAGCTGTTGGGAGTGTCAAACCAACTGAACTGTGTTTAGGAGGGGTTGAGGTAGGGATGGTTTGATATCATCGAAGAGATGAGAAAATTCGAGAGAAATTGAATACACTCTCGATTGCTCAGTCTTAGGAAACACAGTCAGTACATTTAGTTGTTTTAATCATCAGTGATCACCTGAAGTTATCTTGTGTGTGTTCGCTGTTCAGTCATTGAGTCAGACAAATATGATTGAAACAAACAAGAGGAGGAGGAGGAGGAGGAGGAGGAGGAAGTGTTGTAACTGATAAGAAATCTCAAGACATTAAAGGTGAATAACTTTAGACTTAACACTGTAGTCAGCCATGCTAAAGCTGCAGAAACATAAGACATCATAATAATCGTGGACGCAAAAATTCATTTAAAGTTGTTGTTGTTGACAATGAGAGACGAGTGCTTGCTCTGTTTGCAGATCTTCCTGGTGCTGACTGGAACTCTGTTGGACAGTTGCAGCGACTTTGCAAGGTCATTCGTTGTTTGACCTTACCTAGTTTTGTGGGTCACTTGAAAGAAGACGACACAGATGCACCGTGGTCAGACGCAAAAGATCGTGTCTGGAATTACGTCGGCAGCATCACTGACGTCACTAAGAACAACTCACAGTTTCTTAGCAGGTAGTCTCTCTCTTATTTAATGCATCAATTACATCACTGACATCACTAAGAACAACTCACAGTTTCTTAGCAGGTGGTCTCTCTTATTTAACGCATCAATTACATCACTGACGTCACTAAGAGCAACTCATTTTCTTAGCAGGTAGTCTCTCTTATTTAACGCATCAATTACATCACTGACATCACTAAGAACAACTCACAGTTTCTTAGCAGGTAGTCTCTCTTATTTTACGCATCAATGACATCACTGACATCACTAAGAGCAACTCATTTTCTTAGCAGGTAGTCTCTCTTATTTAACGCATCAATTACATCACAGACATCACTCAGAGCAACTCATTTTCTTAGCAGGTAGTCTCTCTTATTTAACGCATCAATTACATCACTGACGTCACTAAGAGCAACTCATTTTCTTAGCAGGTAGTCTCTCTTATTTTACGCATCAATGACATCACTGACATCACTAAGAGCAACTCAGTTTCTTAGCAGGTAGTCTCTTTTATTTAACGCATCAATGACTAAAAACTGCATCTATTGCTTCCTAGACAGTTTTAGTGTTGCACTGTTGAGCACACCTGTTGTTTTGTCTCTGTGATACATAAAGTATTTTGCAACACTTTTATTTTAACTGACTGAATGAGGGCGTTATCTTTTATATTTCATTTTCCTGTTCTTTGCAGTTTGTTTATCTGCATTGTATTGTGAATCAGCAGCTCAGTAAAATACCAATAGGTTGAGTGCACAACTGTTGCCCCTAGATATAATTTGAAAGCCTATTTCTTAAGTTATGCGTAGAACTGTTTTCTTCTGTTAGTAAAAGCTTTTGTGGTGTTTGGTAGGATTGGTCTGCTCGTGCAACAGGCTGAGCACAAGTTCAAAGTGTTGTGTCGTCCGGCACCTTGGTCAAATTTGGAGAATTGTCCACTGCCACTTTGTGCAAATTTTCCTTGGTTGGACTTCATCATGATCTGCATTGAGCATAGACTCGATTGCTTGCTGTCTTCCGATGTAAGTTTCTTCATCATCATCAGACTCTGTGTGTGTGCGTGTGTGCATGCATGTGTGTGCATGCATGTGTGTGCATGCATGTGTGTGTGTGTGTGTGTGCGTGTGTGTGCATACCAGAGGGTGAAGGTTGACCTCTGCCAGCCCTTGCACCTCAGTGGTTGGTTGGCTGTGTTCTGCAATGTCATCTGGTTGCGCTTCTCTGATCTCTTCTGAAATCTTAACTGTTCTTTGTAAATGAACTGTGAACATACATGTGTACTATTTGTGTAGATATGAAATTATTTCTTCCCTGTATTATCTTATCTACTCAGTCGGTTG
This sequence comes from Lumbricus rubellus, assembly GCA_945859605.1. Classification (NCBI taxonomy): domain Eukaryota; kingdom Metazoa; phylum Annelida; class Clitellata; order Crassiclitellata; family Lumbricidae; genus Lumbricus; species Lumbricus rubellus. The sequence goes on from OX243813.1 coordinate 36,370,608, forward strand.
TGCAACTTTGTTATCTCTTTAAGACTTGTCTTTCTGTAAGACCGCAATAATCTGGTTCTGTCTTGGTCAGGTATTCTTCTCGCTGTTTACAGAATTATGATTGGTTTTAGTGGATGACTGATTGATTTCTTGTGCATTGGATGATGCCAGTGGCATAGATGGCTGATAGTGATCATCATAATAATTATTATATTATTGGTGCTATTCATAAGTTGTGTGTTTCTGGTGACAGAAGGAGATTGAAGATCTGAAAGTTTACTATTTGCCTGAAGCTGTGCAGCCATACTCTCATCTCTCAGTCACTCTGGAGGCAGAGCTTGACAGAAGTGCTGCAGGTAATCTGTGCTCATCATTTCGACTCTAATCTGCTGTATCTGATCTTGTTGCTTCTAAAGGAGCAGTTAACTCAGTGGCAACAGTTCATAAACATTGGAACATGGAATAAGGATTTTTATGTAGTAGCAAATGCACACATACTTGGGGCATGGCTTTGTAAAATTTGAAGCCTGAAAGTAGGTTGCTCCTGGTAATATTGACATGCTGGTTAAGTTTAATATGGTATGTAATTGAAGATGAAGAATTTTAAAATATGGATTTGGAATTATGTTAAGCATTACCCAGTTTCTGTTTTTAAAATCAAATGTGAACATGTTGTATAATTATGTAGATGAAACGAAACTTGTGGATACAGTGGTGATGGCTACGAAGAGAAAGCGGATGACTTTGAGAGATGAATTGGTGTTTCCTTCTTCAAAAAAATACGTACTCGATCTATTCCCAAAAGACGTGGACAGCTCCGTCGTCGAGGCACTTGACAGACACCAGCAGTCCTTGGATCAACTGGATTATGCGGTTAAAGTCGAGCAGAAACAATCTTCTGCATTCGAAGAGTACCTTAAGAAAGCATTGGACTTGAACAGTGACAGTGAACTAATGAAAATGCCACCTGGTGTCAACATTAGTAGTAACTCATCTGGTGAAAATCATCGCTACAGAATTGCTGCTCATCAACTGCGATCGAATAAATGTTCTTCTCTGAGTAAGGAACCTTTTAGGAGTATCTCTGCGAATCATTCGCCATATCTGTCACCAAGGGGATGCTTAGCTCAACAGAACTCTTTTTCACTCGTTGACAGAGTGCATGATCTAGAAACATCATTGCAATCAGAGAAAAATGCCAACAGACTACTTGAAAGACGCCTTCAGAAATCGTTGCTGCCAGATTTTTTATAGTTGCTCATTGCAGTGGTTGACTCAGTGGTGGTGTTACTGCAGGGCATGTGCCCCCCATGGTAAAGAGGCCTTTCCTCTGCTTGTTGCCCTTCTACAAGGCTGCCTGAACTTTTTGCCCCACCAAGAAATTATTGCGGCATACTGGTAGTCTGGCTATTTGTATCATTGTCCTGGTTAAGAAAGTCTGACGTCAGTGTTGTCCTTAAAAATCGAAAGAGGTCATGTCAATCTCAATCAATCGATAGAACTTTGTTTTCGTGCTGTCATGTTATGTATGCTTTACTTTAGCAAGTGATCTACTCTCGCTTATTAAATTGTTGGCCAACCAATAAATGTGAATTAACCAAATTCATTTGCATAAAGTGATGCACCTATGCTACTAAATGATGATGCACCTATGACATTTTAACAACAATCTGCACTGGCTTCCAGTCACTTTTTGTGCACGCTCCTCATTTAATTGTTAGTAGAAGTGCAGTGTGATGCATTCTAACTTAAGTTGACAAGATGTACAATGCCAATTGGTTAAGACGAATGACAGGTTCAATAGTAAAAGTCTTGTCAAATTACGTATTGATCATTGGATAACAGTGAACACATCATACCAAAATGTGTTCTGACTGAATGACCAGATAAAAGTAAACGATGCTAAGACAATTCATGCCAGATAATTCATCGCTGGAAAAGTGTGATTGGTTTGATATTAGAAGTTTTAGAATGTTGTTTATTTGATTGTTGAAAACTGCTTTCTTTGTTCTGCATGAGCTATGGTTGTAACTTGTAAGCATCTTTGCCAAGTGATTTCAATTACAGGAAGTGGTCAGACACGCACACTAAAGTGTCAGCTTCAGGTTTGGGTGATCTCATTTATGTTCAATTGTTCATGCCTCTTTCCTAACTATGGAGTGGAGCATAACAAGATTGTTAAGAGAGCCAATGAGCTGTGTATCGTCATTAATACAGTCGATCGACGTGAATGAAATCGATCGGATGATGAATGATCCCTTTGACAGTTGCAACCAACGCTATCGGACTGCTGTTGCATGTCCTTCGCTGCTGTCGCCTTCGCATCAGCAGCAGCAGCATCAGCTGGTGCGATGTGATCACGTGTGATGTGGGTTGTGGTTGTGACGTGAACAGCTGGTGGTGGGTGGGGGATTGGACGAGAAATGTCAAGGAAACTGCGAACTACGGTTCGATTGTGGATTGGCTGAAGTGGTCGCCAGTTGTGTCGAAGGTAAATGACGTCATCGTCGTCGTCGTCTGCTGTCTTCGCCTCGTACAGCTCACGGAATCTAGCGACCTGAAATCATTCGCAACATTTGTTAAATTTTCATCTTACCCACGTCACTTAAAGTACCACAAGACGCACCGTGTAATTTTTATTATAGGCCTCTATGCTCAAGATGAGCCCCTTCCCTCTTTAAAATATTTGGGCTGGATGGTGTAGATACGCACCCTCAATAATAAAGACGCATGCTTCTCATGCGCTATCGACAGAATGACTACCTATGCCTCGACCCCGATGCATGCAGGGTCTCTACTACTTCGCGAGAGGGGGGAGGCACACTCGGCCGCCGGACCCTATATATATGAGGTGTTTTGCACTCTGATTTTGGTAGGTCTCGGCTGATTCTATATACAGGGTGGGCCATGAAAAAATAATCCCTATGGTGTTTTGCCAATATCTTTGCCAAAAGTAATAATTTTTCAAATCAACTTTCGGGCTCGAATGTAATTCAGATCTTCGTACAATGATCAGATTTCACCAAGAAATTTCAAGCTGAACAAAGTTATACCGCTTTTAGTTAGCCAACCCACCGTTTCTTGACGATCCAAAGAGTGGCAAAGTCGATTTTATTAAATCACATCTCAAATAATTATTGTATCAAATGCACCTGATAGTGCTTCACAACGTGTGCTCAATGTGTCCACCACTGCAGTGCCCACACTTGCTCTGATTATTTGTAAAGTTCTTGATGGCCTTGTTGATGTGTATCAGACAAATCCAGATGTAACTCTTCCCATATAATTATCGACTGTAATGTAACCATCAATTCTCTTATCATTCTTGGTTTGGGGCGCAGATTTAATTATTTGATTATTGTGGTATATTCTCCGGCATATAGCTCTCCACACTTGGTAGGCTAATCTATTGGGTAAAATTCCGGAGTTTATGGTTTTTTTAAATCTTTTCCATGAAACCGGTAGGCGGTATCCGGTCAAAACCGCGCACACAAAACCGCGCACACAACACCGCGCACACAAAACCGCGATTCACAAAACCGCGCACCCTCAGAACCGCGCACGATCACTACCGCGCACGATAATAACCGCATTCAAGTATTTCAACATGCATCCAGCTTCTATTTCATATCTAAACATAGCTTCATCCAGCTTCCGTTTCTCATGCGTTATTTTCGTTAATCCAGCTTCTAATTCATACTTAAAATACCTCCATCCAGCTTCCATTTCTCATGCGTTATTTTCGTCAATCCAGCTTCTATTTCATACCTGAAAAATACCTCCATCCAGCTTCCATTTCTCATGCGTTATTTTCGTTAATCCAGCTTCAATTTGACCTCTAAAAGAACCTTCATCCAGTCTCAATTTCTCTTGCGTTTTTCATCAACCCAGACTCCATATCACCTCTAAATAATTTCATCCAGCTTCCATTTCTCAAGCGTTGGACCAGTTGTATGTGCAGTTGTCGTTAGACCAGTTGTCTGTAGACCAGTAACTGTTGTCGTGACACCGCTTGAACAGATGCTCAAACAAGAGTGGTTAGGATCATGGGCGCCCGCAGAAAATTTTGCAGGAGGGGGCAAAAATTTTACGATGGTCACAGTTGAATTTTTCAGTGACAAGAGCTTGAAAATACAGCGCTGGAAACTAAAAACAATGGTAATTTTTCAAAGAGGTTTCTTAATGCAAATTTCTCAGTTTCATTTTGTGTATTATTTTTAATATGAATAGTTTCCTAAGTGCGAAAATTTGTTAAAAATCCAAAAGTAGATGCTAAAAAGTAGGCCTAGGTCCATGAAGGGCACTATATATATTTATTTCTATAGAAATTTCTAAACAAAAATTTATGACTTTCACTGTGTGTATAATTGGTATCATTAGTGTTTTAATGCGAAGAAATTTGTTAAAAACTCAAAAGTAGTAGTTTAAAAAATAAGTGTCACTTTTCCAGGGGGGCAAGTGCCCCCTTGCCCCTATGTGCGGGCGCCCATGGTTAGGATCGTCGACCGAATACTAGTTTCAAAGGAATGTTCGAAGCCCATCGAACGTTTCAATTTCGAATTTGAGCAGATGCGCAAACAAGCGCGGTAAAGATCGTGCGCGGTTCTGAGGGTGCGCGGTTTTGTGAATCGCGGTTTTGTGTGCGCGGTTTTGTGTGCGCGGTTTTGACAGTAAACCCCGGTAGCATATAGGCATTCCGTACCCGATTTCGTAGCATTGCAAGCCATAACGCTTTTTCATTGGCCGGTTCCAGATTATGAATATTCATAACAAATGACGTGTTTCGTGCCTTCTCGTGCGCTGTTGTTGCTGCTGTTGTTGGCATACGGGGGAAATGGCCGATTGCGGTGCGCATAAAGTTATAAGGAGTTTCCATTCCATTTCCATAGTGAAGTAATTGAAAGTGTGAAGGAAGACTTCTAATCAGAGCAAAAATAAAATGCAAAGGTTATTCGTTGTTACGTGCGTGCCAGCGAATATGTCATCCACCAACTCATCGCCTCAATAATACGCTGTGGTCAACAGCTATATGTGATGCATCAGGCGTCTACTTCGTTGAAGCAAAAGCCTTATGCGACACCAAAAATCAAAATTTCGCTACATAAAGTCAATACATTAGATTTTTATTAGACTTCAGTTGCCTAAATTCGCACCAGTTGAAATTAGTGTTCCACACATTCCCAATTGTAACTTTAAAAGCTCTAGGTTTATTCAGTTTTCGTGAACTGTCTCATTTTCCATGCCTACTGTTCGACAACCAGTAATAATTATTTCGAGCTTAAGTACAGTAGTTCATGTCAATTTACCATGGAGGATGCCAGGATGGGAAAATAAAGAAAGGGTTGTGGCTTTATGCAGTTCTAAAAATTCATTAAAACAGCCCTGAGTGAACGTTACTGATGAATTATGAATAGCCTAAGTGGGCCTACCAATAAAAGCATTAGGCCTAATATGAATGCAAGTAATAGGGCCTATAGCTTTACATTATAGAAAGGCATTTGCTAAAAACATCAGTGTTACTCTGTTATCATTGCTCATCAATAAATAATATTATCTTTATACAGCAATACGGTTAACAGGCCGCAACCTACATGTATATTCTAATGACAACTTGTCACGATTCAGACATAGGTAGTTCCAACATCTACAGCTTGACCTACCTGCCAATTGCTTACATTTTAAGTACAATTATTAAACTAAAATCGGGTGTTTAAAATTTTGGGTGAGGCAGTAGGCTATAATAATAATTTTCGTCTATTCAACAATCCGGTTGAAAGACCGCAATCGGTTACAGTGTACAATATTATGCAGTTGAAACAGATTGCAGTAACTCAGATTAGGCCTACAGAATACATAAACCTTAACTATACTAGCTGAAGAGACAGCCTGCAATAGGCTACTTGGAGCTAAAACTGTTGATTACAAAGCATAGGCCTATCCGCCCAATAATAAATCACGCAACGCAGCTTTATCCCATTATATGCTAAACTGTTTGGTGTAGGACTGTAGGCTATCTATTTATTAAAGCACTTTATAAATCCTTGCAGGTGACTGCCATATAGCCTACTAGGCCCAAAGGACGCAAAGGCTGCGAGTTATTAAACATAATAGCCTAAGATTAATGATAATTGCCAACGCAAGCCGCAGTCTGTAAACAAAACGTGCTTAATGATGTCACTGGTTATGAATATTCATAATATGGGATCGGCGAATGAAAAGGCGCTTAAGGCTGACAATGCTACGAAATCGGGTACGGAATGCCTATATGCACCCCGGTAGGCTATTGAAGTTGAGCCGATCTTTCATCAATGGCATATATTTTTAACTCTCAATTAAACTCGTAATTTCTCCTCTCCCACTGTTCGTCAGAGTAAAGTGGTCATTGTAGCTTAAGCTCCAAGACCTTGCTGATGAGGTGTCTGAATACATATTTTGTTTGTCAATGACACCTTGGTCATTTTCATTTATTAGAAATTTGAATTTAATTGCTTTAACAACAAAATTATTCGTCTGACTGATTCCGTATTGACCAACTTGATCATCATCTTTCTAAGTGACTTCACAGTGATCTGCAGCTACGCTGGTACATATTTCTTTTGCAAATCGTGACAATAACGATTGATCTGGCAATATGAGGTTCATTTGATAGTAATTATAATATTTTAGATGTGACTTACTAAAAATCGTTTTTGTTACTTTTTGTTGCGTTACGCTTTTGGATCGTCAAAAACAGCTCACTGAAAGTGATATAGGCCTAACTTTTGTTCTGTTTTGAAATTCGTGTTAAAATTTGGCTATGATATGTAGATATGAATTACCCGTAAAACGTGATTCTAACATTCTTATTTTTTGCTAAGATATTGGCAAAAAGCCGTAGGGTAGGCCTATTACTTTTTTGGCCCACCTTGTATATGCTGTGTGTTTGCGAAGTCTGCTACGTTAGACTAGACTTAATATGTCAATGTGCAGAGTGTTGGTCAGCTGACGAATTAAGGTTTGTCAACTTAACCTGAAGCTGACACTTTAATGTGCGTGTCTGACCACTTTCTGTGGCCTTGTGTAGGCTAGATGTGGTCTGCGATGTGACATTGGTTTTAGACATTAATGAAGACTGACTATAATTCATCATCATCATCAACATCCTTAGGCTCAATGCCCGTAGGAGTCCGACGCCACTCTCTGTCTGAGTCTGTCTCGCATCATGCTTCCCAGCTTCAACCGGTCCGGTCAGCAGGTCTGCTCCATGCTATTAACATCTTGGAGCAGCTAGACCACCTTGTCCGATTGAAGAGAATATTGGGAGAGAGGCACGAATTAAGGACAACCTGGGACAATGCCCGTATGTGTTCCTCGTACGCTCTCTCCCCCGACTCTCTCCACCGCTCTGTCCTGACCGGCCTGTGCATGTATGCTTCACATCATGACACCTTGAAGCATCTGGGTCACTCTGTCACTTGTGTCGTGGTTTTTGCGGATGTCAATAGTCTTGGTCTTTTTCTGCCAGTGTATCGACACCCATCTGGCAAACCTTCCTCCTTTGTCCGGACTTAGGACCGGCACAGGGACGTTGTTGGTTCCCTGTGGCGGAGGATGGATGCAGTTTAACGTAGTGCCCAGGACCAGACTATAATTATAAGCCTGTATCTACCTGTGCATGAGAGATGTTCTGTGTGTGTTTGAAGACGGTCCAGATGACGACTTCTGAGCAAGGTGGAGTCGTAAGCGATCCAAAGTAACGGTAGAAACGGGTTGTGTACTTGTGAGGCAACAACGTTCGCAGGTCGAAATATGGAATACTCGTTGAAGTAGCTTTAAAAAAAGATGACATAATCTAATTTATGCTGCAATGCTTCAGACTTCAACATTGTTTTATATTGGCCTATAAGCCTATTGTATTTCATATTGTGTCTTATTGTTGAATCAGATGTATACTCACTATAAGAATCTCTTCTATACGGTAGTCAGATAATGCACGCAGTGAAGGAACTCAAAAAGTTAGGTAGCAACTGGTGGGAGCAGCTGCTGCATGGTTGAGCCCTGAGTTGGCGCCAACGACCTGGTTGGCGCCCGTGTAGCCCATGCTTAAATCCGGCCCTGTATACGCCTATATGTTAGCCCATTATTATGTTGTGCCATGTGACTCGTGTTATGTTAGTGTTACACTTTATTATATTAGGCCTATCAATAGGATGATCGACCTATAGGCCTAGTTCGAATTGTGGAAAGGCTGCATGGGAAAGAAAAGGTCAGATTTTGTCGTAGGCCCTTTATTGTTCTTTGGTCTAAATCGAGATAGCCTAGGCCTATATGTAGGTATTTATGCACATGCATGCATGAGCGTATAATTAGGCCTAAACACTGGAAATGGTAGCCTACCACTAATCTAAAATTTAGCTATCCATCTCTCTTGATCCTGCAACACAACAGTGACAACAGCATTAAAGTCTTCATCCTCTCGCTATCCGATCAGCCTGTGGTGTGCGACCAGAAGACGGTGTCTCCATCTCGACACCGGCGCGCTGAGTGTCTGTGGGGCCCTGATACGGCCTTCGACATCCGTGCGCGATCTCGGCGTCCTGCTGGAGTCAGATCTGTCCATGAGGCGCCATATCGCCTGGACAGTAGGTTGTTGCTTCCGGCAGCTCCGTCTCATCAGGAGCTGCATCAAGTCCTTGCCCTTTGAGGCCGCGAGGGCGGCCGTCGCCGCTTTCGTCACTTCCAAGGTGGATCGCTGCAACAGCTTGCTTGCCGGCGCGCCTGCGTGCCTCTTGGACGGACTCCAGTCAGTGCTTAATGCCGCGGCGAGGCTAGTCTGCAACAGGAGAAGTACGACCACGTCACGCCGCTCCTCCGTGATGTCCTCCACTGGCTGCCTGTTCCATCTCGCATCGAATTCAAGCTCTGTTTGCTCGTGTTCAAATCGCTTCACGGAGCTGCGCCTGAGTACCTGCGCGATTGCTGCATAGAGACTCATTCCTCCGCGGCTGGGCTTCGGCTCAGATCATCCGAGAGGTCTGATTTGCGTGTGCGGAGAATGAGAACGTGCTTCGGCGATCGTGCCTTCTCGGTCGCTGGTCCTCGTTGCTGGAACAGTCTTCCTCTCGCTATCCGATCAGCAGGCTCAGTGGACTCTTTTAAAGCCAGGCTAAAATCACACTTGTTCGCTAGGGCTTATCCGGTGTAGCTGTTTTTTGTAAGGCGCCCTTGTAACGGCATGGCTGTGTTACTGCGCCATATAAATCGTCGTAATTATTATTATTATTATTGATATCATGATTAAACCATTGCATTGTTGTGGGAGGACGATTGAAAAGTGAAAACAGAAATCTCATTAGTTTTCCAGAATTTCTGGACCAGAAATTCTCGTCAGATAGCGATCTAAAATCTAAATGATCATAGATAGACCTACTTGTTAGGCCTACATGTTTAACGACACTACCATATCAAAGATGATTTTAGTGTCGCCCTCCTCCTTTATTCCTTTATCCACGTTTGGGACTGGCACGGCAGAGCGCAACCATGCATTGGCGGAGTTTATCTATAAATAGGCTGACCATCGACTCCAATATTCATGTTGACTATTGAGTGGCGACCATGGCAAGGACTGAGTGGTGGTTGTTATTCACTTGTGGTGGTAAAAAAAGGTAGGCCATCACTTGCTGCAACAAACCACTGTCTAAGTAGGCTACAAATGCTACTCAATGTAAGTAGACCTACAGCCCTACATGTAGCTAACCTATGCTATGTGTATGGATAAGACCCTAGCAAGATTTGCCGTGTACGTGTATGACTGTAGAACTATGGCCTATCATTAAGGCTATCATCCTATAGCCATAGATGTTTAATTCGGTTATCGTCTGAAGTGCAACGCGTCAGATCGCGTCTGAACAAGTAAGATCTGAGCAATTGATCGATGTGTCGTTGACAGATATATATATATATATATATATATATATATATATATATATAATTATATGTCATGTCAGTCACCGACGTCGCTGCGCGACGGTTGGTCCCATGCATGGACTAGAGCTCTCCACTGCCTCCTATCGCGTGCAGCGGCGAGAAGATTGGATCCGGAAAGACGGGACCAAGCAAGAATGTTGTCAATCCAGCAAATACGCGGTCTACCCTTGCGTCGATAACCTTCCACGTGACCCAGCATAATGGCTTTTTCCACGCAATCCTGGGGAATCCTGATGATATGACCGAAATAGGAGAGTTTGCGAGCCTTGATGGAACCCAAGAGCTCTGGTGAAGTTCCGGCAAGCCGATAAACCTTCTCTGTGGTAAGCTTGAGCGTCCAAGAAATGCGCAACAGCTTACGGGTACATTTGTTCTCGAAACCCTGTATCTGTTTTTCCTCCGCCTTTTTGAGCACCCATGATTCGCAACCATAGGTTGCGACTGACCAGACCAAGGATTTCATCAAACGAATCTTGGTTTGAGTACTAATGGACTTGTTTTTCCATACCTTCGTAAGCTTCACCATGACCGCCATACCCATGGCCAGCCTGGACTTGACATCGACTGAACACTTTGCATCGCTTGAGATTTTGCTGCCTAGATATGTGAAGTTATCCACTTGTTTGAGTTCACTGCCGGCGACAAAAATCCTGAGGATCCTACCGGTATTGGTCATAACCTTCGTCTTTGAAACATTTATCTTTAAACCGTACTCCTTGGCAGCGGATTCGACACGATTGACGAGCTCCTGGAGTTCCTCTGGTGATGTAGCTATCAAGAGGATGTCATCCGCGTATCTAAGATTACTGATGGTCCTACCTCCAATTCTGAAGCCTCCTCTGAACCCGTCAAGTGCCTTGCGCATTACCTGTTCCGCCAGGATGTTAAATAGGCAAGGCGAGATGTTACAACCTTGCCGAACGCCTTTCTTAACGCGGAACCAGTTAGAGGTGATATTATCCGTCATAACAGCTGCTCGCTGCTGTTTGTATACAGGGTGGCTCAAAAAAAAATGTACCACCAGATAAAATGCGATAACTTCGCAACCGATTGACATTTTTCTCCGAAAATTTCCCAATTTGTAGGGGAATGAATTTCCAACAATCCCTGAAAGTTTCGCTTAAAAATGTTCTTGTTTGCAAAAGATACAGCTGTTCAAACTTAAAATTTCGTTTTTTCAAAAATCCGGAGAATCAAGTTCCAATACAATGTGATTTCATTAAGATTTTTTGCAAATTACATCATAAGAAATGATGATGATGTCCTACGACCTCACTAAGAGCTGTAAAGAAGCTGTTTATGCAGCAAACTGTTGGTATTTAGTGATATTTTATAGATTATGGACTCAATTCGTGAATTCATTACTGAACGTCATGGGCAAAGTTTCTGCGGAAGATAAAATGAAAACTCGGGCGCTGCGTGAACAGAGACTGGGACATCGCGTAATCATAGCAAAATACCAAGTGAAAAGTGGAGCCTGAGCATATTGAAGGCTATCTGTAAACATATTTATGTAACGAAGATCAGACAGATGTTAGAAGCGAGGCAGGAAGTGGTCGCTTGGTCTGATGGAAAAAGTACGATTTTCAAGAAATTCGCTTGGTAATCGAAAGGGTCAAGTTTGCAAAGCACATCGTGGTTTCAGCATCAGATTTTCTGGCATGTGTCACGGGTGCCAGAAAAGACTGCATTTAATCCCATTCAGTAGGCTAAATGTCAAACTTATCGCTGAACTCTCTTACCCAGACTCATTGAAGACCAGGTGAGCTCTAACATCTCGTTTTATTTTCCAGCAGAACAGTGCGCCTGCTTGCTCGCACGGCAAGGCTGATTATGATGACGCTACCTTATTTTTGCAATCCACTCCAGTAAATTTATTGGCAAAGGTGACTAACAACATCGCCAGACCTTAGCCCTCTTGCTTACCACGTCTGGGAAGCTATGCTGCAAGACATTTCATCCCGAGTTGGAGAACATTGGCTAGCTGAAGGAAGTCCTGCTGCTAATGTGGGATCAGTTGCCGCAGGACTCGATCAACAAGGCCATACTAAGCTTCACAAAAAGAATTCGAGCTCGTATTAAAGCAGGGAGTGGACACTCACATCATACCCCACAATAAACTGCAAAACGTATTTCTGAGGCCGTAGTGAAAATTGATATCATTTGACATGGAAATCAAGAATTGACGTTAATTTTTCCACAGAAATTCGAAAAAACGAAAATCAAAGTTTAAACAGCTGTAACTTTTGCAAACATAAAAAGTTTTCAGTGAAACTTTCAGGGATTGTTGGAAATTCATTCCCCTTCAAATTGGAAAATTTTCGGAGAAAAATTGCAATCGGTTGCAAAGATATTGCATTTTATCCGGTGGTACATTTTTTTTTGAGCCACCCTGTAGGTTCATCAATAGTTGGACAAGTTGTGAGGGAAACCCCATGTCCAGCATGGACAACCACAGCTGACCGTGTTGCACCATGTCGAACGCTTTCGTAAAATCTATGAAGCAAAAGTAGAGATTCTGACTTCTCTCATTTGCCTTTTCCATGATGATCCGGAGGTTCGTAATCTGATCGCGAGTGCCTCGATTGGGTCTGAAACCGGCCTGCTCAGGAGCCAGTTCATTGTCAAGTTTAGTTTGAATGCGCTCCAGGATGACCCTTAGGAGAATTTTGATATAATTATATTTAATATTAATATTATAATGAGAATTTTAATATAATTATAGAATTATATAATTATATATATATACACTGTGCCCCATAAAAAACACACCAAAAAACGTTGTCATGAAACGCATGTAAGTCCAATATTAAATAAGAAAAAGTAATGTTTCATTTAAGAAGATGTTCGAAGTAATGTCCCTTCGCTTGAACGCAGGCTGCAGCCTTGGCCGCCACTGTTCAATAGCTTTGTCAATGACACTCTGTTTCAACTGTGCCCACACAACGATGAGGCGCTCCTTCAACTCGTTGATGTCCCGTATTGCTGTCTGGTAGACGCGTTCCTGTATTAGACCCCAAATTCTGTAGTCAACGGTATTGAGGTCTGGGGAGTTTGCTGGCCAGAGTTCCGATCCAATGAAGCTTGGTGTTTCACGTCGCAGCAACGCAATGGTGTCCTTTGCGCGATGTGCTGGGGCGCTGTCCTGCTGGAGAATGAATAAGTCGCTTGACATCCCCTGATCGCTGGCAACATCTGCTCCATCAACAGGATATTCCTGTAATATTCGCCGTTGACCTTCACCCCAGGTTCAACGAAGAACAATTCCGTGCACCCGAGCTTCGAGACGGCGATGGAGACCATCAGTGAGCGGCTGAAAGTCGGGCGGGTCCGCAGTTGGTGTGTTTTTTTTATGGGGCACAGTGTATAATGTATATAGCGTCTATAATTGTTTAATGATCTTTAGACTTACCTGGTGCCTGGACACTCATTAGGTTGGAGACAATGGGTTCGATCGCAGGATTGTCGTCCTTTGATATCTACAATAGCAAAATTATTGTTTGTGCAAAAATATCGGTAGAGTCGCTGCGTCGAAAGGTTTAGACCTAATTAAGTTCTCAAAACTGTTGTTACATGTTTAACGACGCTGCCATTATCACACACAAATATCCACCCAGGAATGACATTCCTCAGAAAAATTTTGATAGCCGTTTTCTTTACATCTAGCCTACACTTTAACAAGGTCATAAGATTTCAAAGATCAGAATTTACCACTTTAATTGCTACAGGGATAGTTTTTCCGATGAACAACATACGGTAAAGAGAACTCCGAGAACGGCTAATGAGTTGTCGGAAGAGAGGACATCAGGATCAAGACCATCGAATCGCTCCTCATCGTAAGACACGATGTGCATCTGATCACATTTATAACGTATATGTATATCACACGATAATCATACATGTATTATCAATGATTATCACCAATCAGTTCAATGCAATTTCTTCGCTGTTCGGTAAAAATATATCGTAGAATAAGATAGGCCCTAGCCGCCCTATAGCCTATAGTACGGTAGTTGCTATATTTAGCCTATATAGAAGGAAATAATCATGTATAATATATTGCCTATCCTCTATTTTAATTCAATTCTGGTTTTTTTCCATGGCATATTATATAATATATATTATATATAGCCTATAATATCCTATAATTAGGCTACTACCAATGAGTGTCAGATTACCGCGGTATGTACAGGAATATTGGAATAAGGACGTGGAGGATCAAAGGATAGGCTATACCGCTATAGTATACAGCAAAATAATAATGAAATTGTAATCCCCAAACAATTGAGTCGTCGTGTGGATTCAGGGTTGAGGAAAACGGAACACGCACTCTTACACGGGCATAGGCATAGTCATGCATGCATGTATGCCAACATGCATCATTTATTATATATATCTACACACTATTATACGTATAGTACTGCATAATATGTAATAGTGTGCCGGTAACATAGTTTTTCTTAACAGTCCCCATACGTAGGCCTATTATGCACGTGCGTATACATGCACATTATATTTATGTATAGGTCTACCTGCAGTGTTATAGACCTACACGTGCATACATGCATGCGTATCCATGGGTCTATTTAAAATAATTCATTGTAGGCCTATGTATAATGTATATCATATATAATGCATGCAAACAAGTGGGCCCTACCTCGAGTGGGAACCTTTCTCCGTTGATGGTATGTTCCGACCCGGTGTAGTCTGATGAACCCCAATGGAAATGAACCCCAGCCACACGGAACACATTCTCCAGCTTTCCTCCACTCACACGTATCGAATTGTCGAAAACAACGTTCACTATAATATACTTAACTTCAACTTCAACTTGTTTATTGATCCCAAAAATATAAAACAGACAATTAAGCATTCATAATAGTACACAAAGTGATTAATTGCAGTTAACAATATTATTGCGATGTAGTAGCTTAGTGTACAATCATTACTGTGAAATGTAGGGAGCAATAGGCTACCCGAAGGAAGTGATCCCGCTATTGGGGCATATATAGGCCTATTTACTAAAGAAAAAAGTTCTTCACTATAATATGATAAATGATAATAGTCTATTAATAGATCAGGAAACAGATGGAAATGGCAGTATTTTTAAATAGAAGCAGTGGGATACCTTCCCTCTGCTCAACTTTAAAAAAAGAATGAAAAAGTCACACAGATTAAATGGGTTGTTACTTTTACATTTTTTAATGTGTTTGCACGGATTTGGGATTTAAATAACCAGATAGACCAGTGGTTTAAATTCCATCACGTGTCTTCATCCCACCCCCACCCCACCCCTACCCCATCCCCACCTCTACCCCATCCCCACCCCTACCCCATCCACACCCCTACCCCA